>JACTTY020000066.1:1800000-2180000 GCA_014595695.2 Epargyreus clarus clarus | reverse complement strand
TGTGGGTAATAAAGACCCGTTAAATCACCTATTTATTAATAAAACAATTCCAAAGCTTATTATGATTTATAATATTTAAATGTATATATTCTCTTTATTATTGACATATTTACGTTTGGTATTAATATTATGCTCATATAATAAAAATATTATTTATATAGCATTCTCATAGGCAATAATCACTTACCATCAGCTGAAGCACGCTCGTTTGCTACTTCAGATACAAAAAGAAAGCGCCGCTAGTCATACCTCAAAGAGCCAATAACAAAACAAAATAGACATTTAAAACATGCGAGTAGTTAAGCGATAAGCACTACATTTCATCAATCAGCCTTAACTAATAAACATAATAAAACGCAAAAGAAACCGCCTACTTAACTCAAAATTCATTTACTCGAAGCAGTCACTTACTGGCAGGGTTAACAATTTGAAAGAAAATAATTGTGTTTAAAAATTATAATTTTAAAATAAATGAATTTTAATTTTAATAAACAAAAAGTAAAACTTAAATTAACCTTGTAGAAAATAGACTCAATGTCGCAGTAAATAAAATGTTGAGTGAGTAGTGATTTTTAACGTTTAAAAATTAAACGTATTCATTTTCGCTAAATTGTAAAAAAAATATTCATAAATCTATTATTAATGTAATTTTAATTTTTTAAATAAGAAAATAATAAAACCGTTTTTAGTATTAACTAGGAAGTAATTATTATTCTTTTGTTGAAAATAAAATGACGTCTATTTAATTTAATTCTTATTATAATTAATTTCTAATTTTAAATAACTTTGGAGCAATTTAGCAATCGTCCAAACGTATCCAATCGTAGTCCTTAAACCCGCCAACCCTATCACCGCCGCACATCTTCACAGAAACGATTAATTTATTATTTCAAACCACCCTTTTCGCGCATCCAATTTAAAATTTGACATCTTAAACAGTCTTAAATTACATGTGAAATTATTTCATTAGTGATGCGCCGGCCGAGGGCTAGCCTGATGTAATCGAGACCGAGTTTTCGGTACCGAAAGATGTAATCAACACGTCAGCGTGGGCACGCCCTAAGGTCTTCGGTTTAATAGGCAGATCTCGATATCTTCGCAAATCGGTACGTTCGTGTAACAATGCAAAATAAACTCCATTGTAAGGGTAGAAGATCTTGGGCTAACTACAACTTAGTGGGTATATGAAGTTTGTTTACACATTGGTTCACTCAAGAATGCAACTGAGAGTAAGATTTAATTTCTCTGAATGCAATCATTAATCTTTCGTTTAGCGAACGGGTTTGAGGTAGCGAGTAAGGGTTAAAGTATTTTCAACTTTGTTTTATAAAAGTATTCTATGTGTATTCAAATTTTAGATTGGTGATAGAGACATAGGTACTTGTTTTGTTATGTGTATTGCTCCTATTATATATAGGAGCAATATGTAAGTAATATGTAATATGTAAGTAGCTACTGTAAACGATAGACTCCAATCAACCCCAGATAAAATTAGAATCCTACCTGAGATGGACCACAGATGCGCCGCCACCCCTCAACACTAAGTTGGAACGCCTCGGGAAAGTATCTCCCTTGAAACCTGAACATAATACCGCTTAACACTAATGTTATTAGGCAGAAGGCAGACGAACCACAACCGACTCTGCCTCAAATAGTGAGGACTACGAGTATCTGTAGGATTGGAGCGCTTAGCAGGACATTAAAGAGGTGGTTAATGCCCTATCTATATATAGAGCAAATCACATGCCCCGATCTGAAGCTCAGCGATGAGCGATGAAATATAATCATGATTCGTGAACAATTTGTGGTGAAAGTTGAAAAAAAATTGATGTCTTTTTTTTATAAAAATAATTTATTAAGTAAGATTAATTGATTCTCATTTCAAAATGAGATTCGTGAAAATTTTATTTAATTGTTTGGCAATTGGCCAGCGAATTACTATTCTGGTCTGACTCTTAGAAGATTCCAGGATCAATCTCTGTTCTGTCAGCAATCAACAAAACAGAAAACCCTATTTATTTTACTTAAACTAAAACTTTAAGTAAAAGAAATACCTATAATTCACAATAGCTACTTTCGGTTTTTCTGCCAAATACTAAGATTTTCTACATTCATAGCCCGTGTGTGTGTGTCGTGAATACCAGGGACACATAAAGATGAAACCGAAATCGACATCTAAATTCATTACTAAGTCTGACCGGACATCTAACCCAGAATACATGCGAGTAAGACGAGGTGCGAGTTATGTTGATCGCTTCATCACGCGGATCCTCATATATCGTAACACCGCTAATCGTCCGCATTCGAACCCCGACCCTACAGCATGATTACACACTCGCTACCGAACCATACGCGCAGATCGCAGTAATTGATATGGTATAATCGATTTTCATCACTACGCAGCCACAATAAAAGTGGCGTGTATCTGTGCGAGAATAAATGTAAAGCCATAGAGTTAGATAGTCTAGAATTGACTAGTGTATTTTAAAATTAACTACCTTTATAGGTTGAAGTTTAATGAAAATTCTTAAACAATTTTTAAACTTAAGTAATTTTATCCACGACTGTATTCCAAATTTAAATTCAAATTCATATTCAAATAAATCATCAAATTTAAAATGAATGATTAAATTTTAAAATTATTTAATTTGTAATTATAAAATAACGGAATAATAAAATAAACACGAAATAAAAACACTTACTTACTTACATACTTCAAAATAATTGAAAGTTTCATCCTGAGTATAAAATAGATTTCTTTTAAATTCTCTTTTATAATTTTAATAACATTACTATGAGTCACATTATTAAAGTCCGCGCGAAACTGGTAGTCCACTCTGAATATAGAAATGAGTCGCGTCGCCATAGCAAATTGTATAACGACACCTGCTCGCACCAACTTCAGAGTGGACAAGCAGTTTGGCGCGGATTATACATTTTTTAGAGGATATAAGAGTGTATCTATGCCGAGAACTACCAATGTATTAAGCCATTTTTAAAAGGTATGGTTTGGGTTGAGTAGGAATGGAACCCAGGACCTCCCTTCTGTAACCTACAGATCCACAAAACCCACTTCACAGTCATAACTCACAAAAAATCAAATAAACAAACGAGCCACCAAACAATCCGTTCGTTATGAGTTTCGCGTGTTGCACAATGATCTATGCGCGTTCGCGTGCTCCACCAGATGCGCAAGCGCCGATCAATTTGCAGCTTTTGTTCGACGCCGCCTATGTTCAGTGTAACTGAACTATAAACATCATAAAATGAACCCCAGTACGTTGATATAAGGATTGTGTGGTGGGTCAAGTTATATTGGTGCTTTTAATGGTGCAGTGTAAACTTGGGATAACTACCCGCGTTCCTATGGATTTTTTTTCGAATTTGTGTGTGTGTTGGTAATAATAATACACAATCGAAAAAGTATATTGTGACAAAATATTTATTCACTTTAATCAATAATAAATGATGATTGTTATGTAAAGTTGTCAATTGGTAGAACTCCTTGTTGACAGATGACACAATCGTCACACTTATATTTACGTTTTTAGTTTTTCAGTTTTATATCACATGGTATTATAAAATGTACAGTTTTGCATAAAATGAAAAAAATATTAGATATACATAGATAGGACATAAAAAAATGAAATAAAAAATAAATGATATGATATTTCTCTAAATGATATTTAGACTTCTCTTCTGGTTTAAGTGATTGTATATATGTTAGTTAGGTTTACATTGTTATTAGCATTTTCTATTATAAAATAATTATTTAATTATCCATTCATTCCTTAGTGTTAAGGTCATGGAACTCCATGTGAATTACGCAGAGGCACAAAATACCTTTAATAAAGCCACATCGATATTTCACAACATATGCAAGAACTTTAAACCTTATTGTTACGAGTCACTATAAAATACATATCATTAAAATACACCAAAACATTCCGTTCATACTCGATAATGTAACCAAATTGCGATTTTAATACCAAATTAACAACAATGAAAATGAATGTCTATTCACGTAAACAAATTACTATAAAATGTTACACCTTCCGTAACTTAAGTGCTATTATTTCATAATTCGCCGTAAGATAAAAATATGCATCCGCTGCTTCGCCTTATATTAAGTTAAAACGTTTAAAATAATTACGGGACAATTTTGTTAAGGGGACGTTTCGTTAGCGCAACGATGCAACTGTTGTAGATCCACGGATACATCGATTAGAATATTGATTATTTGTACGCAGTTGCAAAATATTGGACAGGATTTAAGTTATTCCATTTTTAAATAAGACCTCGATTATGTCTACAAACATTTAATGTATTAGGCATGGGCTGTGGCAATCAAAAACATATTATTATTTTTTCTGTACGATATTTTTAAAGTCATGGTCAATGCGCGGCTGTGTTATGGTAGACATAAATACGTTAATAATACTGTTACTTTATAGGAAAATACTTTTTTGTCTGCCACGGCGAACGTTTACCACAAATTTATTCTTAAAATACATAAGTTTGAACGTAACCGTAACATAGTTCTCGGCTTCACATTTCGTAACGTGAGAAATTGCACTAGTAAGATATAAAAATGCATAAAATTGCATTTTCAGGTGTAATAACTAGAATGGGTGTTTTGCATTGTCAAATTTATCACTTTTATTACCGTTATACTCGTACTCTATAACTTACAATAAACTTGGTTATACAAAAGTAGATAAATACATTTTTACGTTTGGATTTACAAAGTTTCTCGAGTGTACTATTTTTTGGAATAAAGAAAAAAATCGAAATTATAGAAATACCAACAATTATTAGCCATCATATAAGTTGACAAATTTAACAAATTATTTTAAGGTGACTTAAAAGTCATGCTAGATATATAAAAAAGTTACAATACCAAAAATTATCCTAAAACGCGCACCGTTTTTATTACTCACATTCCTCAAACATTTTTAATTTATGTTTTTTTTTCAATCATCAATAGTCGATTAATCAGAGCCATGAAACCCACCTTTAAATCGCATAAAGCGGTGTTCGAACGGATCGCAAAAATTGCGTTTCTCGCGTCGAACGATCGTTGGAATGTCATTAAATTTTATGACCTATTTGCGAGTCGGTAAATTTATGACTCACTGTACTTAACCTTTGTATTGAGTAGTAATCAAGTTTGTTCTACTTACTGTCAACATAAATTATAGTATAGAACATAGGCGGTTATAGGTACAGTCGCCGCCAACCCATTACTGTCCCATTGGGAACGGGTCTTCTCTCAAAGTGAGGTTTAGTAGGGAGGGTTGGGTTTAGGTCATATTCCACCGCGCAAGTCAAGAGTGGATTGATAGGCTTCACTAGATCTTTTTATTTCAACTCTTAAGCATAAGGTTTCGTCACGATGTTTCTTTTCACCATTTAGAAAGTAATAATTAGTTTTTATGGGCTCTTAATTAAAAAAAAATCGTACTTGGGATTTGAACCTCGTGCCCACGACTAAGACGCTGAGTTTTTAACCACTATGCTCTATTGCCGTCAAAGTCCTTACGTGGAAGTAGCTATGAAAATTTCATGTCCGTGCGTTACGTTCAGTTATGAAAGTACATTTTAACCAAATTATTTATTTTAATAATAATTACAGTTGACTTACCCAAATTCGTCCATATGACTGAACTGATTACAATTGATAAATACTATATACAAGTGATAAATTAAAAAAAAAAAAAAAAATAATTTATCACTTGTTTAAAATATACATTCAAGGTTTCACCCTCTTAAACATATGAACTAACAAAACAAGTGAAGTAAACCTTTTTTTTTATAATATAGGAGTAGCAGACGAGCATGCAGTCCACCTGATGGTAAGTGGCTACTGCCGCCCATTGACATCTGTAATCAACACCAGATAGGATTAGATATTTCTACCTGAAGTCAGCCACGGATGCCGTTACCCTTGAGGACTAAGCTGGAACGCCTCGAAAAAGTCTGTCTCCCTTACCACACCCTTCTAAACGGAACACAGCAGCGCCTAACACTGCTGTTATGAGGTAGAAATAGGCGTGGCGGTGGTGCCGCCGGAGTCGAACCACAAAGGGTTCTACCACCCTCTTGCTTGTAATAATAATAAATGTGTGGGTGGTTCCATCGCAACCGAACTAAGAAAAGTTCAACCATCTCCTTAACAATTATAGGTGAGGTGAAAGAACCTCACCTCTAACTTAACTTACACATAACCATTTAATAACAATTTTCCAATCATGTTTTAAACTATTAATTTGTTTTATATGAATTTTCTAAAATTTTACTTTACAAAGTCTATACATTATTTTCATTGAGAATTTAGATTCATAATCACAAAGCATTCATTCGATAATTGAAAATGTCATTATTAACATGAGACTGTTTGACTTGCATAGAGTAATAAACCAACAGGTAATTACGATTTATAATTTACATAAAAATCTTTCTGAGATGCAATGCATGTACAGCTTAAAATGGTCTAGAAAAATGATATTTCAGGGAAAGTTCTTTATAAATACGTTATCATGAAAAGTAGAAAGGATTCGGAAAATTAATCCTGCAAGGGCTTTTGTAGAATTCATTTTCCGATGTTGGATGTAGGATGCAGGATGTAGGACGATAGTAGGAGGAAAGTTAGCATTAATATAAATAGTTCAGAAATGAGTTCTTGTATTTTTTAATAGAAAATAGCTTTAGTTTTTAACCGAATGCAAATGACAAGTATGTCACGACATAGACTTGCTGTATTGTGGGTGCCGGTGCTGGGTCGAATGCTTTTCGGAAAGAACATTATTCTTTTACCCTGGATGTGGGCGAGTATGTTTCGGTAACACTTTAAGCCCAGGAAATTTAAAGGAAGAAGTACACTTATATCACTACAAATCTATGGACTGTAAAAAAATGGGTCTGAAATACAGAAATATTATTATTATTATATAACAGCATAAGCCTCACATTTTTGTATTCAAAACTTCCCAGATTTTGATAAGCATATTTAATTATGATTGTTCATAATTACTACATCTTCCCACAACAACAACTTACATAGTTCCCCTAGTTATATTACAAACCTAATTAAATCTACACAAAATTTACACTGTAAAATATTCTCCATGTTCTCCAAATCTATAATTCTCTCTACTACAACCTACTCTGTTTTGTAAGGTTGTTCGTGGAAACCGAACGACTTTACAAAATGAAATTGTATCGATCCTGTAATAACTCTGCAATTATGACATAGATTGCTTGATTGAACATAATTGAGGAATACGGACAAAAACCGTGTACATTCATTTTAATTTATGGAGAACAAGAATAGAAGAAAACGTCCTGAAGAATGTTATGGATGACAACGTAATTTACTGTGTGTGTAAGTTTATGTGAATATTACAATGTTCTTCATTACGGTGGGAATGAAAGAAAGAAAGAAAGTAAATAGATTGCTCGCGTTTAACATCTTCATCTCAGTTAACAACCTATTAGTATCCTACTATTCGGCGACACAACCCAAAATGTGTTTTTCTACCTATACTATTCGGCGACACATGCCCAAAATGTGTTTTCAAAATAAGAAGAACTTAGGTCATAGTGTACAATGATCATCAAGGACGGATGGACGGACTTTACATACTTTCGAAAATGGTAGAACCCTTTGCAGTTCGACTCCGGCAGCACCCTCGCCACACCTATTTCTGCTTCATAACAGCTGTGTGAGCGCTGCTGTGTTCTGGTTTGAACGATGTGGTAAGGGAGACATACTTATCCGAGGCGTTCCAGCTTAGTCCTCAGGGGTAGCGGCGCATTTGTGACCGACCTCAGGTAGGATTATCTAATCTATGTCCACGGGCAGCAGTAGCCACTTACCATCAGGATGACTGCATGCTCGTCTGCTACTCCTATATTATATAAAAAAAAACTTTTAAAAACTATTTTTTGAAATCTTTCACACCACTTCGCAGAGGTGCTTGGGATTCGACCGTGTGTTTCAACTACTACATAATTTTAGAAGTTGCAGAAGTGTTATACTGATCAGACATGTAGACAGCTCTGGGTTCGATACCTGGCAAAACAAACATCAAAATGACGAATTTAAATTTATATTCTGGGTCTGGGTGTTCCATGATACCCTCGTTAAGGAATTATGAAATTATGACAAATTAACAAAAATATTTTTTTATTATTATTTATTTAATTACACAACTCAAACCGCGTTCAAGGGCTAGTCCCACCCACTATCCATATTAAACATGCCTTTACTCTTAATCTATGAGCACGAAGTATGGTCCCCATTTGGCATCATTAAGTTTAAGTGTGTCCTATATATTAGTTCGCAAAGTTGATGACTTCTGCTCAGAACTTGTATTTAAAGCGCAATCACACTCAATGTGTTAGGTGTGTGTTGTATTATTAGCGACGAAACGACAAGCGAAACTCTGCTGGGATATGGTTGTCATTTGTATGGAAAAAAGCAATGACATGGGCGTTGTAGAATCGCTAGCGTTCTATTCTATCGTGTAACTTGGCTACGACTTTTCTACTTCGCTATTTTGATCACGTGATCATTGATAATTTCATACATTTTAGCGTTTCTATAGCGTTTCTACAGCGCAAGCGACTGTAGAATGTCAACTTGGCTAGACCCCCTATATGAAATATCAAATACGATTAAGCTAGGAAAATGAGAAATAAAATAAATTACATAGCTTTAAAATATGTTTTCCTTATATTGTTAATATATTTCTTAATTAAAATCATACTACTGGTACACTGACTGGCAGTACCTACCCAAAGCTTCTAGTTATAATAATTTAATATTCCTATTCACATATCATTTAGTTTTGAAGACTTTGACATAATAATGGAAACTGACGGGAACAAGAGAATTCTGAACATTTAAAAAGCCCCACACTAGGATTTTGAACTTATGACATATATTTAATTCTAAATTCATCCTTTATTTTATTTTATTTTAATAGAAAAACATATTTACATATCTATCTGACCAGGAATCGAACCAGGAACCTACTGCTCATATGTTTGACACGGTGACCGCTCTACCTCGTTGGTTATCGGTACCTTTAATATGAGTTTTTAAGGTTTTACAAAAATGACTATTTTGGTATTTGTTTACGTATTTGCCCATACATTTTCCATCAGCGCCCCTAGCGGACTGTATTAGATCTGATTGGCAATATATAGGAAATACGTAAACAAAAACAAAAGCAGTCATTTTTGTCAAAACGTAAAAATCCAGACTAAGGGAACAAATACTGTTACATATTTTGACATAATAAATAATATATGCTATTTCTGTCCACATAATCCTATCTGGTTTGAATTTATTCGCCTAGCGTTGGACAGATACTTAAAGAGAACGATTAAAAAAATAATTCACTTGGCTGTATTGTAGAAGTGTTAAAACGCGGTGTGGTCCTTTTATGTCGTGTTATTAAAAGAATTAAAGTTAAATGCCATCAATTTTATAATTACGTATAGCGGAATGGGTGGCGAATAGCGTTTAGTGATAAACAGGTGTTATCATATGCTATAAGGCATTTTTTCAGGCATTTAAAATGGTTTAATGGTTTTATAGAGTTTTCTAGACACAATTAATCTTTTTTACGACTACGGAGGGCATTTTTAAGCATATAAAAGAAAGATAAAACATACATACAAATGTATGTTTTTACCTTTCTTTTGTAATCTTTGATATCCTAAATTCTTGAAAATTTCTAAAATTCTCTAAATTAATTGAACGTTGAAAACTGTGAAATCAACAATTAAACTACCTAATCAATTAATGTTCCTAATTTACAAAAAAATATATATATAATAAAACACTTAAAATAAATTTAAATAAAAAATATTATAACAAGAAAAATGTAAAAGTATTTCTGTTCAATTTTACACTCGCGACAGTTACACGAAGTACAATGTGTAACAAAAAATTCCGAATCCCGCGATCCTTCAACGCATTGCGATTGTAACGTGCGTCGAAATTACAATTACAATAATGTGTAAATGCCGCTGACATCTTGTATTTGATAACGATCACTTGTCGTTGCTTGTGTAAATGTAAATCATGAGAAATGAATAAATGGATCGGTATCCTGAATATTTATACTTTTTGCTTTTTTATGCATTTAAAAACATGCGGATATTAATTTGCAATCAGCCCTAAATAGGATTGGAATTTCCTAAGCTGGTAGTGTGAAACTGCCAAGCAACAATACAGGAGGTGATAACGATACACTTGTATGAGGCATTTTATGTTAATTATTAGTAGTTACAATGCACCTGTGGTAGGTCTATCAATTAAAAGCCGCAAAAAAAATAATAACTTTAATGAAAAATTTAGATACTCGCCGAGCATACATTAATTGACGCGAATATGAGTATGTAAATAACTTACTTGTGTGTATTCGGTTTTTATGACGAATGTTCATCCGTCTATCGCGCCATGGCAGTTTTTTGGTGCGAATCAAAGCATTTTGCGTCTTCGCGCAAATGTTTACATATTTGTCATTGTTCGGAAAGGTATTCGGCACATGGTTCGCATAAATATACACTAAAGTTAAGACTTTAACTTTGAGATGCCACACAATATATTTTTTGTAACACACCAAAAGCGAAGTTATGCAGTGCGAAATGCGCAGTGACGGTTACAATGTGCGTGGACCTTAATGACAAAATTATCTCAATGTGCCACTAAAAAAATACACGTGGAAACCGCTTAGAAAGTAAAATGTTTGCCATTCTGCCAAGGCAACAGGCTTAATGTGACTTATGCTTGGGGCCTATTCTGTAAATCGAGTAAGTTTCGGAGCAAAGTAAATTTTACATTGATTTTACCACGATTTTACATAACTGTCCAATTTAATTATTCTTTACTCTTTTTTAATTATCAATTGCAGCTTATCAGAAATAAACATCCATAAGGAGGCGTCCAATTGTACAATGTGAGACTTTTCTCTTTTTAATTTAGTCTTCTTCCTTCTCATGTATGATTTTTTCTCTATAATTTTAAAATAATTTAATTATAATACGAAATAGTTATTTTCCATTGTCATTATTATACTATACTTTATTTGTGTACGTACAATTATTTTTTTTCTTGAAATACAGAATTTCAAGTCATGAAACAATTTTTATGGACAAAATTAGACACTCAATGAAAGACCAAAACTTAATGATGTAACTTAAGACATACTCATATTTTCTAATCCGATATTTTTTATAAGTAGAGAGAATATCTATTTATTATCCGCTCAGAACGAAACTAGGAATTTTCTGCGCACAGAATAGTCCCCCTAACCGTTCCAATAGATATTTTTCATGTAGATCAGATAAAGCGCCCCCTGCTATGACATCAATAGTGTGAACCCATTACAATACTGAATAAATTTATCACTAGTATGCACCCACGGGTATGCTCGGGTATACAAGTACATTTTATACCTTTCCTCTATACAAGAAATTCAAAAATAAAATGTTGAAAACTAATTGCGTAATGTTGCGAAAAAAATATACAAACCGTTTGCTTTAAAAAAAAACTCTGAAGTAAGAAGTATGTCTTGTGTTTAGTAAAACTTTGCATGTTTTTTTTTTAAATTGAAGTAATCAAAGAGGATGCAGTAAAGTTAAGTGAGCGTTCCCGCTCACGGATATATTTTTAGTTGTACTTACCCCTGAAATTAGCTTTTAAGTACTAAGCTAGAACCGATAAGTCTACTTTAGATACCATTCGCTTCAAACCAAAACATAGCGCCAAAATCTTCAGACATTTAACAAGACGGAAAAAGGTGTGGTGGTAGTGTATTCAGAACTAAACTACAAGGATTTAGGCCATCTTGATAGACATAAGTAGGTTTTACTTTACGTACGTTTAAGGTTTTACTTTACTTACTAACAGCTAAGTTGGTAAACAAAATATCCCAAAAAATATATTATTATTCTTAAATACACAATGTCATTGTTTTGTTCTGGTAAAATTTTCAACGTACCGACGTGAAAGTTACAAGATTTAGTATATGTATATTAAAAAATGTAAATGGGCCATGTCTTTGCAGAAACATTTGATAAAATGCTGTAATGTGCTATTTAGACGTTTTGGAATATAAAATACTAAAGGCGGAAGCCTCGTGCTAGATAAAACTCTTTTAAGACAAGTCTTGAGTCTTGTAAAGTTCAAAGGTATAATCTCTACCAATCTGCAATTTGTCCATAGAAGTAGGAAGCGTACATAAGCCCTATCGATATTATGTGTCATTTGGAACATGTAAATCTGTGATCGTCCCCAGATAGGATTCTAATCCTACCTGAGATAGGCCACAGATGCGAAGCTTCCTGTTAAGATTAGAAAGTCTCGTACAAGTGTACTTCCCGTACCACACCTTCAAACCAGAAGATAGCATCGTTTAACAATGTAGGTTTCAGGAATAAATGTGACGGTGGTGCCTTAGTAGTCAAATTACTGCAGCAGACTAATGGAATACCTTCCTTACCACACCGCCAAAGCTGATAGCATCCTTTAACACCGAAGTTACTAGTTATTGGGCAGGAATGAATAAAGTGGTAGTGCCGGAGTCAAATCACGAAAGGTTCTCCCTTCTAAGGGAGTTTTCAAAAATCTTATGATGATTTGAACGCGAGATCCAAAATTCCTTCTCCGCTATGACTGCGTCCAAAATAAATTACATGTAAACAAAAATATTTTCGTTCCCGCTAATATAAATTACAAATTCCAAACCAATTTTTTGAGCCTTGTTATTTTTTGCGGTGCCCAATTTCGATTATCGGTAGGCTTCGCTCATCTTGGCGTCCTGTTTTTGCGCCCTAAGCTTGTCATCTCTCCGTTTAAACCGTGGACTAAGTAACAAAATAGAGTGCTAATTGTCAAGAAACTTTCTAGAATTATCCATCAAATATCTTTAATGTGACGTCACATTAACATATTTTATTGGGCGTTTTATGTTTAGCACTTGTTTAGACTTATAAGCGTATTTAAACGCATTTACTTTATTGACTTGTTAATTAGGAGTTTATTTGCTTAATACTCCATGGTGAAAGCTGACCGCTTTTGTAAAAACCATCTTTTTCACCATCATATTCCCATGGCTTCCACGACAGGTTGATTCGCTGATATCGCCGATTCGGTTGATCGCCTTTTTTCCCATTGACAACGGAGCCGACTGGGCTATTTGAAATTTTAAATCAGTTTCATGTATACGTCAGATTCGGCCTACCTAAACCGGATGAAAATTCGTCAATGTATCTTTTGACAATCTTATATTGTTGCCCACAAAAGATACCCAACGCCTTGCGTCTACGTATTACGGATTATGATCGTATAGCTTTTGATTTGCTAAAGATAAAGATAGATATGTTATTCGTATGCCTGATTCGATGAACCGATGTCAAATGGGATCGTACCGCTCAACGACGATGCCACAAAAACATCGTTGGCAGGTGGATCCTGAATTTAATATTAGTTATAGCTGTAATGACCATTTATTCTTACTTTAATATGGGACACCTTTACTATGTAAGCAGTATTGTGTGAAAAGTTTAATCATAATTAATAATAAAGTTTTATTTATTTAGTAAGTTGAAGTATTAATGACATATTATGTGGATATTTGTTTGTTATATTTATTACGCGTGAGTTTTTTCAATTATCACTTTTTTAATCAACATAACCATAAGCATGGGGACCTGATTTTATTTTTTATCATTTTATTATATCATCATATTATTCATTAATTATATTTGACGACCCGCGTGGCGGAGCGGTCACCATGCCGGTCTGACGCGCAGAGGGTCCCGGGTTCGATCCCCGGCCAAGACAGATTTCTAAATGATGAATTTAGATTTCTGTTTCTGGGTCTGTGTGTTTGTGTATTTGTCTTTGTGTGTGTCCATAGCACCCACGATACAGGGAATTCTAGTGTGGGGCTGTGAGTGTAGAAAGCGTTTTTTTTTATCGTTCAAACGTAGTGTACATCAGTGCATCGTGATTGACATCCCCTTACTGTCCTCATGTCCCATTCTTGCTAGGCACGGATCTCCTCTCAGTATTAGAGATTTAGGATACAATCAATCGCGTTGGCCTAATGCGAATATGTAGTCTTCACACATCCTTGACAACTTTTTTTAAGAACTCTCAGGCTTGCAGAATTCCTTATGACGTTATCCATTACTGTTCAATCAAGTGAAAATGATTTTCGCAATTATTCACATTAACTTGAAAAACCAAAGGTGTGTGTGCCTGGGGTCTGAACCTCGAACCCCACGATTAAGAGGCCGAGTTCCTAAGCTTGGCTTTCATTGCTTCAGCAATCGCTGCATATTTTGTACTTAGGGTAGCGGCAAAGAGTAGCTGGAAACGGGACAGTCCCGTTCAAAACATAACATATGGTCACATTAGTTATAGCGGATCGGATTTTTAAAGTGACGCTACTGTTTGAATAGATTCGTGTTTTTTGGCGATTTTGAATATTTTTGATGCGTTCATGGCCGTTTGTTATGAATAATGTTATTTGCAATGATCAATGCAACATGTAACATTCGAGAAAAACGTTATGTAACGTTATTCTATAGCTTAAAACATTGAAATCTTTAAATTAAAAATCCTGATTTTAAGCCAAATAAAAGAAATATGAAAATCTTTTGATTTAAACATCTTAATTTTAAGCCAAATACCAATTTGACCGTATAAATTCTAACAGATATTTGGTTTACGTATATTTTATTTTGTATTTATGTAATACCATGTATTACCATTTTATATCCCGGATAACCAAATTAGACCTTAGATTAACATTCCTGTTCTTCCGTTGGCTTATTATTATATTGAAGTAGCAACTAAACATGCAGTCCACATGATCGTAAGAGGCTATTGCCACCTATGGTCATCTGTAATCAACTCCAAACAATATATGATTTCTGAGTTCGCCACAGATGCGTTGCTAGTGTTGCTACCCCTAAGACTAAGTTAAAACGCCGCAAGTAAGTAGATACGTAGATACGAGTTTTTAGGGACACATCACCCTTACACACATCACTTTTTAAAGGTGTTAGAACCCTTTGTGGTGCCGCTGTGTTCCGTTTTGAAGGGTGTGGTAAGGGAGCCATACTTTTCCGAGGCGTTCCAGCTTAGTCCTTAGGACTAGCGGCGCATCTGTGGCCGGCCTCGGGTAGGACTGGACGGATGTCTATGGGCGGCAGTAGCCACTTACCATCAGGTGGACTGCATGCTCGTCTGCCACTCCTATGCTATAAAAAAAAACCTTCAAAACGAAACACTGCTTAACATTGCTGGTATATGACAAAAGTAGGTGTGGCGATGTTGCTGCTGGATTGAACCACAAATTGTTCTACCACCTTTACACCTTACACACTTTATAGAACTGCATTCCTATTGGCTGCAAAAAAGCCTTTTTATTACATTTAGACCCGCATTATTCAATTAATTCAAAAAGTAAACTCAATGCACCAAACCAAAGTGTCATTAGTGATTTATAATGAAGTGTTATCAAAGTGGAACAGAAAACACTTATGCATTGTATATGCACACATTGTTATAAGTCGAGATTTGATATGGCTTATTTGGTATGCATCTTCGATGGGTGGCCCTGGTCTCGACAAATGTAAAGGTAGATTCATACTAGTTCCTCTAATATCATAAATCAATGTGGGTAAATGTTATATTAACATTTTAAACATGACAATAATTTGAATAAATAATTAAATTATGTGTCAAAAAAATTATATTCATGGCCACAAAAACAATTATGTTCAATTTCATTATGTCTCAGGTTTCTTGTTTATTAAATTATTACGAGACTAAATATTTTATCTATATCTCACTAGATTATAATGAAGTCTCATCTGACATTGCCCTATATACGAACCATACTTACCCATGACAAAACAAGTTTCAATACAAAAAAGAAGAATAAAAAGTATATTTTATATGCAGTAAAATTCAGTCATATGCCATTACAGATTTCCAGTGTATTTACATCTTCAATATCACACAAGGCACTATCTACACCTCACTCGACGATAAAGTCACATCTGACATTGTCCTAATTACGGCCAATCCTTACCCCTGACAAAAATATTCCCAATCAAAAATGCAGAAGAAAAAGTACCTTTTTATACAGCAATCCTAAACTTTACATCGGTAAAGGATTTCAGTGTCTTTCTATTTAAATGAAATTCTATTTAAATTTATGGGAGGTATTATTTAGTTCTCAACTGACGCTAAAGTCAAATCTGACATTGGTCTAATTATAGCTAACTCAACCCCTGACAAAAAGAGCTAGCCCCAAATTAATTAATAATTTAATGTCTTTATTTTTTTTGTTCTAGATTCCCAGTCTGTTTCTACCGTTAAATTCACACGAGGCACTATCTACACCTCACTCGACGATAAAGTCACACCTGACATTGTCCTAATTACGACCAATCCTTACCCCTGACAATGTAACAGTTTCGTCCTCATTTGGACTCTACTCACGAATGCGTCTTGGCGGTCGAGTTTTGTTTGACATTATTATATAATTTGTATACAAGTTGGCCGTGTTTGTTTTAGCGTAGCGAATGATGTTAATGACGTTAGTTTTTGAGTGTGACGAATCGGTTTGCGAGTGACATGTTGAAATTTACTTATGGCTTAAGGATTTTTATATTTAGATTATGAATAGAATTCAGTTAAAATGTATTTTTAGATTTCTCAAAGTTGCATCCCGAGATTGGCTACAGATACACCGCTACCCTTGAGGTCTAAGCTGGAATGTATGTCTCCCTTACCACACCCTTCAAACCAGAACACAGCAGCCGGTAACACAACTGTTATTAGGCGGAAATAGGTGTGGCACTTATACTGCTGGCGTCGAACCACAGAGCGATATACCACCTTCAAATTTTAATACTATATTAATAAGGAAGAACAATAATACATCTTAATATTTTTGTTTTGGTAGCTACTTGAATTAAGTTTTTTTGTATCCTAAACTAGAGAGTCAGAACTTTCTTATCCCGCCTTGCTTTTCAGATCAACAGACCCAGTCGAAAGGCGACGTCCAGACGTGGTCTCTGTTCGAGGACCTAACTAGCTTTTCGGTTGCCACTTCAGCTTGCTAAGTCTGAATTATATTTTTATATGCAATTTTTTGGTTATCTTTTCATATTGTACAAATGAAAAAACTAGGATATTTCCAGCTAAATAATTTCTTCACTTGCCATTTGCCTGTATAGTTTCGTACTAAGAATGCAGTTACGTGCCTTCATTGAAAGCCTCGCATCGGTACAGTAAAGACATAGACACATCTAACGTAAACAATATCTATGTTAGTATAATTTACTATGATGAAAATAAATACATATTTATAAAAAAAAACTTGTAAATTATCCGTCTATAATATAATCGAACATAAATTATTTGGTCATGACAAATCCAATCGTGTAAATAATTATAAATTGAGCATAAATTAAAATTAATATAATTAAATTATTGATTTTCTGTCACAAAAAAAAATGCTTAATCATTTTTTATCGGGTCCAAAAGTGTCTTATTTAAAGCTCTAATCTTTATGTTTTTTTAAATAATGAAGATGAAAAATTAAGAAAAATCATTATTTATTTCTTTATATTTATAAAAATAATTCCAATCCATTGTAAGCATCATCAATTATATCTATAGTAAGGCTGAGTCATGTGGCCACACCCGCGCCACCATGCGGGCCTGCTCAGACTGGCAACTAGACAGCGGCCTTCAGCCGACCTCCGTTACCACGATGTACACGGAAACTACGGAAACTTCCGCGTCGGGATTGTGTAACTACCTTTATGACATTACGATTTTTCGGGTGTGTGTATGGTTTTAGGTTTAGTGGCATTGAATTTTTTTTAAATAGTATAGGAGTAGCAGACGAGCACGCAGTCCACCTGATGGTAAGTGGCTACTGCCGCCCATGGACATCTGTAATCAACCCCAGGTAGAATTAGATATTCCTACCTGAGGTCGCCCACAGATGCACCGCTACCCCTGAGGACTAAGCTGGAACGCCTCGAAAAAGTCTGTCTCCCTTACCACACCCTTCAAAACGGAAAACAGCAGCGCCTAATACTGCTGTTATTAGGTAGAAATAGGTGTGGCGGTGGTGCCGCCGGAGTCGATCCACAAAGGGTTCTACCACCTTCTAAAGGTTTGAAGTGGCGTTGAAAGAAATATATGGAAATGAAATATGAAAAAAATATTGGAATAAATGAAATGAATGGAACGTAATACGGAATCGTTAAACAACTTACAATTTTGGTTATATTTGAATGTAGTACCTTTGTTGTTCGATTCCGGAAGTACCACTCCAACAACCCCGTTTAACAACAGCATTGTCAAGTGCTGCTGAGTAGTGGACATTTCCACCTTATCCTCAGGCGTACGTTTCTGTAGCCGATTTCAGATTTTCATCTTGCCAATATATGGGCGGCAATGACGGTTTACCAACAGACGTGAAAAATTAATAAGTAGTTTTCCTTTTGATAGAGCAAATTTATGGGTTTCGAAAGACAAATAAATATTTAATATATTTAAAAAAATATATTTATTAAACAAATGTTATTACAGTTACAATTCATTCTTAAATGACAACAGTCGCCGTTCCGATTTGTGACTTAGTGCATGGTTTTACTTATAAGCATTATTTAATTTACTTGACATACCCATTGACATGTTTAATAATTTTTTTAATATTTTGAATTTATTACAATGAAAATATGAATTTCGAATTTTAAATTAGATTGTTTAACCGACGTATATATATTTGTAAGCCACTCAGTGGTAGAGTAAGCGATCGTCCAAAATTGTTTTGACATCCAAGAGTCACTATATGCACCTTATTCACAAATAAACTGATTTGATTTGATTTGATTTGAGAGAATGATAATTAATTAAAATATTTCACTAACATTCATGATCAATTGCCTACGGTAATAGTCACTACGAGTAAATAATTAAACTGACTAAGCAACCTTCAAGTAACCTCTGTTATCACTACAAATACGGAAACTTTCCTTTCCGTAGTTTGTTTTGGTATCAACGACCTTTTTGATAAAAAACACTAGCCGTTTTTCATTAAAATCTTTAGTTCCTACTTTTTTTCATACCTACGCATGATTTTAGAATTTTTGAAACTTATGTAATTTTTGGGACGAAAAGTAGTAAAGCACTCCCTCAAAATTTTACCTTTAAAACATCTTACTATACTTAAAAAAAAATTGCTTTTTTTATTAAAGATTAATAAGTTATTTAACTAATAGTAATTATATTATTAAATATTAACTAACTTCCACTTCAACTTCCTATACCTACGAACATAAGGATACAATTTTCACACTAATTTTTCCAATCACATAATTATGTATGTCGATATTTTTTACACCATTTTATCTAACCACAGATACAAATCGAAAATTTTCAAATATTTTTTTGTAATCACAGAAGTAGATTCGATAATTTTCCTACCAATTTTTCCAATCACAGATGTCCATCGATAATTTTCACACCATTGTCTATAATCACAGATGTAAATAGGATACTGACCACGTATCAGAGATCATTGAGGTAAAGTAGGCCAAGATGCATTCGCTCCACATTGCCTGCACTTGGCCGACTAACTTATAGGAATAGTACAGAATACTACTACTGTGACCACGTTACTGGTGTCGAGGAGAATTCTTTTTTACATCATTAAACATTTTTGCTACATTAAATCATATTCTCAACGTATAAACCGACACCCAAATAAGCTTGCAAGTGCTAATGAAGTCCACCCCACACCTTTCGCATCAAAAGGAGAGTTCCTCAGGACCTTCTCCATTGGAATGACATTAGGAATGATCACCAAGGGTATACTTATAAATGGTTGCGCCACTGGGCGTAAACCATGCATGTCCACTAGAAACCACATAACCTCCAGCTAAATGCCTTGAGAGGCATTGCAGAGACAGAGGCAGATTGCAGGACACTTATAATGTTGTCCTGCAATCTGCCTTTGTAAAAAAAAATATTTTTTAAGAAAAAGTAAATGAAAGTTGTACTTAAGTTCTCGTTTTAGATTTGAGATCATTGTTATGATTTTAAATCAATTTTATACCATACATTAATGACTACATTGTTTAGCGTTCTTACGCGTTAAGATTTTCCTTGGCGAAGGGTTTTAAAGGGATCTCGTTGGTTTCTCAAACATTCCATCACTGTTCAAATCACGGGGCATAACTTCCATGGTAAAGAATGGTAAATTGTTATTGGTTCTCTGATTTGAAATTAAGGTAGGGCAGAAACACTAATTAAAGGACTAATTTGATAGGGGATACCAATCTAATGTTATCTACAAGTTATCATGCACTGCAAGGACCACTCAATTTCAAGTATTGTAAACTAGATGAGTATAACACGTAAAACATAATAATATTATTTATGCCTATTTATCAGCGACACTTTATTGTCTCACTACAGGACACTAGGCTGTCAAGTGTAGATTACTAGACTTCACACAACTGAGACAACTTTAAAAACTTATGTTCCCAAGTCCCCTTAAATCCGAAAACCATAGTCACTTCTCCATACTACCTGCCGCCTTATCACTGACATTGCATAGAAATATTTCGATAATGCCCATGTATTGTGTGTAATGACAGGCGGTTCCGCGACTCTTATCGCTCTATCAACCGAGGCCTGAACCTGACATTGAACTGAGGTTAGTGATGGGTCGATTTTACGTCGATACCGATATTTTAACTATCTTAGTTTCACTTCACCTATTAAGTGGCATGGCATAATTATTCATAATCAACTTCAGATTGGAATATGAAACGTATCTATTTAAAGCGGATCATAAATGTGTCTGTCCAATCCTTTTCCCATAAGGGCTAAGTTAAATCTTGTAAGATCTTATAAACTGGCTTACCATGTTATTTATAGCTTTGTATTTTTTCTGCGTACTTTGTATTTTTGCATCAAAGTTATGGTAAATTTAGATCAGGTTTTTCAAAGATTAACGCGTATAGAATTTATAAAAAATATTTTTTAAACTTTGGTATCAAAATATAAGCTCAGAAAATGAATGTAAGTTTTAGTTTATATACGATAGTAAAAGTATTTGTATAAATTGCACTTAAAATTTAGAAGTTTATCGATGAATTGCCCACAATGCAACCACATCCCTAACAACCGACTTATACGGGCAGGCCTTCGAACAAACGGAGGAGGCTCGACTCAGAACAAATCATAGTATCCTTTAAATATGTGACTTATGAAATCACATCCTCACAATCAGTGCACGCACTGACAAGTGCATATTTGCACTTTATTTATTTATGTATTTTATTCAAACTATTTATTTTTATTTAGTGTTATATTTTTAAATAGTAGTATTTATTTTTATTAAGTGTTCTATTTTTAAATTTTTATTTGAATTATTATTTACCTTATTCTTAATTAATTTAGAAATTTGTGCTATTTTTAAATTGTGAAAATGAATTCGTTGTTCTTTGTGACATATATTGTTCTAAATTTAATTTCGATTGGATTGTGTTATGTGAATCGTGAGTGTTTTCTTTAGTTAATTTTGTTTTATCAACATTTCGTAAAATTTTAAACATGTCATTTAAACAAGTTTTTAAGTAATAATTGCAGTTTTTTAACCGCTCAGAAATAAGTGGCAGTGAAATAAAAATTAACCCAAAAAAAAGTTAATAAACAAAATAATGAATTTAATTGCTGCTAATATAACAGTGCACAAAATATATTCAGGGTGAAGTCGTTTACACCATAAATAAATATCACAGAATAGTCAATTGCATAATTGCTTAATGTAGTATGCATTGTACTTAAAATATATCTTGCAAACTACTACACTAAATATCTTGCAAATTTTACATAAAATATTAAACTTACTCATTAAGAAGTCAAAATAACGACACCACTCGTATGTAGTACGAGTAATATACATTTTCATGTCAATAAACTAACTTTTCACCAAACTATTAAAATAACCACCAAGTATTAGACAACAATAGACGCATCTTATTACAAAAACAAATTTCAGTGGCTGACATAGAATGTGGCGTGGAAACAGCACGGCGTGGTCGTATCGTGGGCGGCACGGACAGCCTCCCAGCGGAGTTCCCCTGGGCGGCGAGCGTGTGGCGGCAGGGCGCGCACCAGTGTGGGGCCACCGTCATCAGTGACAGGTGGCTACTGACCGCTGGACATTGTGTGTGCAGGTGCGTATGTGTATTTAGTGAATGTTGCTAGTATTAAGTTTTGAGAGTAGAATCATTGTGGTTCTGTAGACTGTCTGTAGACAACGCCACACATACGTATTTCTGCCTAATAACAGTAGTGTTAAGTGGTGAAGGGTTTAAAGATTGTGTTTTTTTTTATAATATAGGAGTAGCAGACGAGCATTGAGTCCATCTGATGGTAAGTGGCTACTGCCGCCCATGGACATCTGTAATCAACCACAGATAAATTTAGATATTCCTACCTGAGGTCGGCCACAGATGCGCCGCTACCCCTGAGGACTAAGTTAAGACACCTCGGAAAAGTATGTCTCCCTTACCACACCCTTCAAAACGGAACACAGCAGCGCCTAATACTGCTTCTATTAGGCAGAAATAGATGCACGGTGGTGCCGCCGGAGTCGGACCTTAAAGAGTTCTTCCACCTTGTGGTAATGTAGGCATACTTTTCTAAGGCGTTTCAACCTAGTTCTCAGTGGCAGCAACCCTTCAGCCACTTCTTAGAGGAAACAACTCATCTGTGGCCGACCTCAGATGGGAACCTAATGTTTTCTGGGCTAATAACAGATGTTCATGGGCAACAATTAGATTGACATCGTACTAGTCTACTACTTCCAATATATGTAGCATATTTTTCTAACAAATACCTTTCATTAATGTGAAAAAAGTTACGTTTTTTTTAGTACACTTAGATACAAAAGTTTAATATTTCAGTGAATTTTCAGAATGGTAATTAAAATTATGGAATTAATGTATTGGGCATAGATAAGTATAGATATCTCACCGCCTTGTTGACCTCACCGCCTAATTGATGGAAGCCAAATGGCTGACACATACGTAAAATGGCTGACTGTTTTCCCATTACGTCTCCGACTGTCATGGTGTACTTTACGCGGAACAATGCCGACATGTGCAGTTAAGTGGTGCAAAAACAACGCGAAATCGAAGAAAAAGTACGGAAATATATCGTTTCATTCGTAAATGCTCTAAAATCTACATTTTTTTAATATTTTTCAAACACGAAAATAGATGACAGTGACATTTTCAATCGTCAAAACTGGTTACATTTTCTTGTTAGGAGTGAGTAATCTTTACTAATCTATGGTATTGGGCTTTAACCTCTCATTCTGGAAATCAAGTTCTGATACTAATGAAGTATGTTCAAATAAGAAATATATTTTCAGCGCGCAAATCCGCAGGCACAAGCATATAATATGAATAAAAGGACATTTTCCGCACGGATTATTTTCTAATATTTTACACGTAGGGTGAATTGCTAAATTGCTTTAAAACCTTTTACTTCCAAGGCGAAACGGAAATCTTTGGCCAAGTGCGAGTCGATCTCGCATACGAAGGCTTCTGTACTACCAATTTGCCATTTTTTTTTTAAATTACTAATATTTTTATCATAGGATATATAGAAGTAAATACATTGTGGAAATTTGAACTGTTACAGATCAAGAGATAAAGTGAAAAACGCCGAAAAAAATTCTATTATGGCGACCCCAATTAATTCTTAGATTTTTTTTTATTTTAGTATTTTTTGTTCAGCCGTCACGGTTACATTTACGTTTTACATACTCTGTAAAAATTCTAGTGTCCACGGTTCAAGCTAAAGAGCCCTGTGACAGATGCACAGACCGCTTAGTAATAGGGTTCCGTTTTTACCCTTTATATACGGAACCCTAAAATAGGAACGACGTCACGTTTCAGACGCGTCGCGACGTCTGAAAATTTAGCAAAAAGAAGTTAAACATGAACTCGCATTATCATTTATATACGTTTGTTCCCGCTGGCAAATTTCAATTTTACTTACATGTTCCACTGACGTATGTGGAACTACAGAAAGGGCAGATACTCGCTTGCTTTTAAATACTTGATGTCAGAAAAAATATTTTTTGAAATTCTTGAGAAAGAAAACGAGTTTTATTTCTTGAAAGTATCATCATTCTTGCAAGCTTACGGCAAACGCGTGAGTTTTTTAATTTTGGTTCTTAAAACTTTAAGTTTCAAGGCTTCTTTGTTTGTCAAGCATGTCAGAGACCTTCAAACGAAGACTTGATATAGTATTTGATTTTACCTAGTTCTGCCTTAGAACAGCAATGTTAAATACTACTGCTGATTTGAAAGATGTGCCCGAATTAAAATAACTAACAATGGAATCGTTTGAAATAGGCCCAATAGGGTCGTATCTATGACAGATTACAAGTAGAACTTCAATACCAATGTAGTGTAGCTGATTACAACTGTGCACTTAAGCACAATGATCACTCATCATCAGGTAGACTTCTTGCTCATTTGCTACTGAAAAAATGATTTATTCAATTTTATGAAAAAAAACTTAAAATCGTCTGAAAATTTTACAATAATCAGTCTTTTACATTATGTACTTTTTAGAAAAAAACATAGCAAAACAAGATACGTTTTCTGCTCTGAAGGATGAGGTATAAAGTTTGTCAAGGCCATCCCATTATGATAAAATACCAACATAATTAGTTGAGCAGTAAGGATTTGGCGATAAAGTTTCGCTTTAAACTATAATCAGACCGAGAACCGTTTCACCGCATGTAGCATACTATAAAACATTCCCTTTAAGTCCTGTTCGGCGTTGAGTCGCAACAAGTCATATGCGAATCATTAATTTTTTCCCCGCATCCATCTTCGTGTCATAGACGGTTATCGTTAGAAATACAAACTTTTTTCTTCACTTGAGTTCTTGGATGCTTTTTAGACTGAAGAATTAATGGGAGTTTTAACTCTCAGTTATGGCTGAATTTGAAATTATTTCGCCTTATACTGGAATGTCGGTATTCACCGTAGTTTAATCATTTTGATGATTAATGAAGGTTAAAGATTCAGTAAAATCAATTTCACAATATTATCCCTGCAGTTGGTCCTGTGACCATCACATATCTGTGTATGGACTGGTAAAGCCCAGAGAACAACTAAATTGAATAATATGTTTGGTGCATTTCCACTTATTTGCCACCACAAAGATTTTTCCCGGTATTAAGTCTTAAAGTTCACGGCCTTTTTTCTGCGTTCAATGTCTAAAACAAGGGTTTTAGGTACAAAGCGTTTTGAAACTTTTCGAAACAAATTTCTGACCAACCAATATGGTACCGTATATAAACCAACCTAAAAGGCCTGAAGCGTTCTGCTACGTTGAAAATGTGGCCCCGGCGAGTGGAAAGTTATCGCTATGTGCCGCAAAGACCGTAAAGTGTGGTCACTCGGAATGGGGGTAATTTTGTTTATCTGTTTGTACCAGGGCAGTATCTTTCAGCAATTTTTAGTATACCGCTTATAGGCTGTTAGGTGTTGTGCCTGGGATGTGGTCATCAGCAGTTATTAAACAATCGCACTTAACCATTATATTACGTACATTCTGTTTATAAACTTTTTTATAAAAAAAAAGAAAAATTTTATAAAAAAAAAGAAATATTTTGCGTTTGTGTCCACCTAGCTTAAAATATTACAGATTGATCTGAACATTTTAGACTTTAGAAAACTCAAAAAGTATTAGTTCGAACCACAATGGATTTTAGGTGGTTTTATTGGTTTAATAAAAAATATAATTTTGTTGCAGTGCGTTCGAAGAATTCTTCAAAACTAAACAGTTATCAGTTGTTGTTGGATACACGGATATATCTACTAAGAAGGATAATGAAGCATTGTCCAAGATTATACCGCACCCAGAATATAGGTATGTAGACATTTATTATATATGTATGTAAGTCCTCATCATCTATTACTATCCCACTTCAGAGATCTCCTCTCAGAATGAGATTAGTAAAATTTTTGAGTGGTTGACTTCATATTATCACTAAAGAAACACTTACCAGCTCCTTGAAGAAAGGACATTAGGGACAACACAGTTCATAAAAAGAGAAATATACATGTTTCCTAACAGTGTTTATTTCTCTCGATTTGTGCTTTACAGACATACTCTTTATACTTCTCTAAATCGCACTCCTCATTACTACAACTAGTATTAGTGACTATTTCGTAGTCCAAGAAACATAGCGTTTAGTTATCCTAAAATTACAGATGTAAGAAGAAATCCAACGACGTAGCGCTTCTGAAAACGATCCGCCAGCTCACCTGGACAAATGAGCTGCGACCTGCGTGCTTGCCACAACCCTTGTCGTCTGACTTCAGTGGTACCCTGGCCACGGTAGCTGGGTGGGGTTTCACGAACGAGGACAGAGCTATTGGTAAGATATTTCTGAATAATAAATTTGTAATAAGAGTATAAGAGCATGTAATACACCTGATGTTATATAATCAGCGTCGTCTATGGAGATGGATAACTTAACAAAAAATTAAAGAAGTCCTAAAGTTGACTTTTCCGCTTAGCGACCCCTAGGAAAGAAGTTCGAGGTTTTTATACAAACACAAAAGAAATATAGGTCCTTCGAAGATATGTATTTTCCAAATTCATTGTAGTATGGCGCGTCCTATCCAAGTGTGTTGTTGGTGTTATTTGATGATGTTTTCTTTTTCCAGGGTCAAGACCAAACATTTTACAGAAAACTGAAGTATTAGTGGTGGCTAACGATGAATGCAACACTTGGTATGAGTCAAAGGGCAGCAAAGTGAAGGTTATTCCAACACAGATGTGCGCTGGCCACGAGAAGGGCGGCAGGGACTCTTGCTGGGTAAAGATATTGTATTAAAATGTGCACATCAAATAATTTTACCGAATTGCTTATTCTGCAAAAAACTAAATTTCATTCTAAATTTCTAAAATTCAGAAATATTTCGGGGCACTCTTTTTCACATTTATTATTATACTTGTTAAGCTCCTACTCTGTTCCTCATGAAGCTCTTTATTATTCTATGAAAGTCTCGTCAAATTTCATTTAATTTCTAAGATTAACTTGTATAGACTCACTAAAATAAAAATTAACGTTATGCACTTTTGTCCATCTAACTACGCGGGCATAGACACCATGTAGTACACAATTATTTAATCAACTAATGAATTACAGGCTGATAGCGGTGGCCCCCTACTAGCTCACGGTGACGATGGCCGCTCAATGGTGATTGGTGTGGTATCTACTGGAAGTGGCTGTGCCAGAGAGAGAATGCCTGGCATCTACACCAGAGTATCTAGATTTACAGAATGGATTACGTCTAATGTTAATGGTGACGACGCCAGATCAGGATTAAGTTGGTACCTCGGAAGACGATAGTTTATTATTAAATATAAGTTAAGATAAATAAGTTTGAGCAATAGTATTAACATTTAATTACATAATATCAAAGATATAAACAAAGAAACATCTCACTGTGATAATAGACTAAGCTATAGGAACATAAGTATTTATTGTTAACGTTTAAATTTATTAATGTTGAAATAAAAATTCAAAAATCTATTTTCTTTTCCTTACAATACCTTTCAAAATCTCGCTGGCTACCCTCTAATACAGCGTACAGTTTCTTTCCAGAAGTTTCTTCTAACTCATCTTTTAGAGACTCTAAAGCTGTTTCAATAGCAGCTTTAGCTTCAATTAGTAGCGGTTTTATTTCTTCAGTTGTTCTAATAGTACCATCAGATTTTACTTTTTTAGACTTCAAAACTAGTGCTGAGTGTAGTTCATGGTGTAAAACTGATGTATAAAGACAGAGCCTGGCGTTGCCTGGATCAAGAGTTTTGGTGATATTAATAAGATCCCTACACATTCTTATTTTCTTGTCTAAGATATCTTCAGACATATAGCTCGGTTGTCTTCCATACAACTGCACTAATGAATGTTTTATCGAGTACAAATGATAGTGATTTGGATGTAAAAATGTTGATAATCGACACAGAAGATTTTCTAACATCGTAACAGATCCTCCCATCATCAAAACGTTATCAACTTCTTCACCCATTTGCGATATAAGCATATTGATTTGCGAGTTGTTCACTTTGACTTTACATTTATTGCACGCCCATTCAGTTTCTTCATCTAATGGATTTTCGGGTAGATGAATACCATCACAGGTTTCATTGCCATCACCAAAACATTTCATAGCGCTCAAGTACGTGCCAAGTTCCGTTGGATCACTGCATCTCTCACATTTACATGAAAAATATTTCGTGTCCTTCAAATGCTGTCTTCTAGCTTGCGTCCCCCAAAGGGCATGACTATACATTGTGGTTATATGATTTTCTTTTATTATTGGTAGTACAACTTTAATCGTAATCCTGTACAAATCGCTATCTTTCTTCGATAGATTGAAAGAGTGTTTCGTGTTTGGCACACAACTATGCTCCATTATACATGTCTTCGCATACAGAGCGAGCAATTCAGAGCCTTCAGGCAAACGGATTTCTAATCCGTTTGTGTCAATAATGCCACACATTTCGTGAATGAGTTGCTCCGATATTTCTGGCAAATATTTCTTCTTCAGATTACCGTCGAGTTTATTTATAAAACTGTTCATCAGATATTCAACGATAAATTCGTTTGCTTCGCTGGAATAGAATAACACTTGTCAGTTTAAAAGTTTTCAGACATGTTATATTACTTACTCCATGTTATATTTACTCCAATTATAGTAATAATATTGCGTTTCAATGAAGCCCTTAAGAACAGCAATTAATAGGATGATCGATTTGATGCCAATAAATATTGCCTTACATACATCTTTCCATTAACTTCCTTTTTAGGGTTTTACCCAGAGAGTAAAAACGGAATCCTATTACTAAGACTTCGCTGTCTGTCCGTCTGTCACAGGGCTCTATATTTGGAGCCGTAATAGATAGACACTTAAATTTTTACAGAGGGTGCATAACGGTGGCCGCTATAACAAAAAATACTAAAAATAAAAAAAAGTTGAATACAAAAAGGGCCCCCATACAACTGCTATTAGATATTTTTTCAACTAACTTTTGAACCGTCATATGCAGACAGTAGGGGAGTAAGGGGAGAACGGGACTTACATCATTACCGGCCCAAATGCCAACCTCACCTGCACGCGCCATCCGGCGGCGGCACAATATGTACCGTGGTGCTCCCTGCTGGATAACAGACGAGGCCCTGGCGACCGAGTCAGTAGCGGTATAACTACTCACCTAATCGAGCAATCGGTCAGAAGAGGCTACAGCGGCCTAGAGGAGTAAATAACCTCAAAAATGCCTGATGCAGAAGGCAAGGGGAAACCACTGCATTAACATTCCCTAGTAAATCAGCATGGAAAAGTCTAATATAACCACGGCCCCGAGTGCCCGGCGTCCCTTAGATGGGACAGGGGTGCGAAGAATCTCCGGGCGGCCATTTAAAATAGGAACCTGGAATGTACGAAGTCTTAACAGTCCAGAGAAAATATATAATGTGTGCAAGGAAGTGGATCGACTCCACATTGATATCCTTGGACTAAGCGACGTGAGATGGAAACATCATGGTGAACACTGGGTGGATAACAACCATATAATGTATTATTCTGGGTCAGAGGAATCGTCAAACATGCATGGGGTAGCAGTGATCATAAACACAAAAGCGCTAAGCACACCTACAACATTCGTGCCTGAATCAAATCGTGCTATGATGATTCAAATCCAGTCAAAACCCAGAAACTTAAATATTATCCAACTCTATGCCCCCACCACGGAAGGTTCAGATGAAGAAGTCGAAGAATTTTACAGGCAAACGGAAAAACTAATAAGAGTAACCAAGAAGCATGACATTAACATCATATTAGGAGACATGAACGCTAAAGTCGGTCGGAGAGAAGTAAAGGGTACTGTGGGGAAACATGGATTGGGCGAAAGAAATGACAGAGGAGATAGACTAGTTCAGTTCTGCCAAGATCAAAACCTTGTCATTATGAACACCTTTTTTCAATTACCACCTAGAAGACTATACACTTGGACCTCGCCTCGTCATAAACCCGACCATATTGTTCGAAATCAAATCGACTACATTATGATCAACAGTTGATTCAAAAACTGTGTGAAGAGCGCTAAAACATACCCAGGTGCTGACATAAGATCGGATCATAACCCAGTGGTTGCAGAAATCCTACTTGTCCTAAAGAGAATACGTAAAAGACGGACCAACAATATAGTCAACATACGAAAGATAGGTAGCACGAATTGCAAATCAGAGGCAGCAAGAGAAATTAATGAATGGGCTATGGAAGCTAAGCATTCACAGGAGTCTGTTGAAAACCAATGGTCCAAACTTAAAACCACAGTAGATAAAATCAACGCAGATATTCTGAAACCAGACAAATGGGTTGCAAAAGAGCCATGGATGTCCGAAAAAATCTATCAACTAATGGAGAAAAGAAGACTTCACAAAAACGACGATAAGCAGTACAAAAGCATAGACAGAGAAATTAGAAGAGAAGTTCGCTACGCCCGCAACACCTGGTATAGTAAAAAGTGTGATCGTCTTGAAGTGCTTCATAACAAACATGATGCATTCAATCTGCATAAAGAGATCAGAGCCATGGTAGGAAGAAAAAACCCAACGCACCAACTAGTGGACGCAAATAATCTCCCAGTATTAGACCCCGAGGATAAAAAACGTATATGGGAGAAATACATTAAGAACATGTTTGCGGACGCCTCAAGAAGCTCGAATGCCGATACAAACATACATGAGGGACTTCCAATCCTTAAAGATGAAGTCAGAAAGGCACTACTCAAGGCAAAGACAGGCAGAGCTGCAGGTCCAGACAACGTTTATATAGAGGTGCTTAAACTGGTGGAAGAAGAAAATTTGGATGCATTAACGAAGCTCATGAACCTGGTGTATGACACAGGCCAAATTCCGGACGACTGGCTAAAATCAGTCTTTATTACTCTCCCAAAGAAGCCCAATGCGAAAAAGTGTGAGGAATTCAGGACAATCAGTTTAATGAGCCAAGTCCTGAAATTACTTCTTTCAATCATTCACGAGCGCATCAGGGTAAAATGTGATGAACAACTTGGTGACAATCAGTTTGGTTTTAGATCCGGAGTGGGCACAAGAGAAGCATTGTTTGCAATACAGGTTCTGGTCCAAAAATGCAGAGAAATGCAACAGGATGTCTTTCTTTGCTTCGTCGATTATGAAAAGGCATTTGATCGAGTACTACATGGTCGAATGCTCGACATACTACAGGACGTTGGCCTCGACGACAAAGACATCAGATTCATCAGGAACCTGTATTAGAATCAACATGCCACTGTAAGAGTAGATGGAGAAGAAACCAATTCTGTTGTTATCCAAAAAGGGGTAAGACAGGGATGCATTTTATCACCTCTCCTCTTCAACCTTTACTCAGAAGATATAATAACCAAGGCTCTTCATAACCATGACTGTGGCGTAAAAATAAATGGCCGCAATATTAATAACTTACGTTACGCTGACGACACAGTCTTGATAGCGTCTACAGCGGCTGATCTTCAACAAATGGTTGACAGCTTAGAGGTATATAGCAGCGAAGCCGGTCTCAAAATGAATGTTAAGAAGACGAAATTTATGGTCATTTCTAATACATCTCACTCCACCACGAGAATTACGGTATCAGGTCAAAATCTAAAAAGAGTTCAGAAGTACAAATACCTGGGAACATGGCTAAACGAGGATTGGAATAGCGATTTAGAAATAAAGACGCGAATCGAAATTGCCCGCAGTGCTTTCAATACAATGAGGAAAGTGCTATGTAGTCGTAGCATCAATATCAAGCTACGAACTCGTTTGCTTCATTGCTACATCTGGCCCATTATATTGTACGGATGTGAGGCCTGGACCATAAAAGAAGACCTTCGTAAGCGAATAGAGGCTTTTGAAATGTGGACATACAGACGCTTGCTGTCTATAAGCTGGACTCAGAAGGTGACCAACGTCAAAATTCTAGAGCGAGTTGGCCAGAAGCGCGCACTTATGCTCACAGTAAAACAAAGGAAAGTCTCCTATTTGGGCCACGTTCTTCGACATCCACGATACAATCTCCTCCAACTCATAATGATGGGAAAGGTCGCTGGAAGACGGAAAGTTGGCAGGAGAAAGAAGTCGTGGTTACGTAACATCCGAGAGTGGACCGGAATAGCCAGCGCCGCTGAGCTATTTCGCAGAGCTAAAAGCAAAGAGGGTAGCAAGAAGCTGATAGCCAACCTTCAATAGTATGGAGAGGCACTTTAAGAAGAAGAAGAAGTAATACTATTTACTAGAGCTGCATGCTCGTTCGCAGCAAAATAAATAATGATACCTACTCATAGACTTCAGTTCCGGGTGATCGGCATTCCATGTGAGACTGCATTTCTAGCAACTTCTTCCAGGCTCCAGGGTTTGTGTTTTGGAGGAGAACGCATCGTAGCGGCAGTAATGCATCGTGTCTGGAGAAAAAATATACCAAATGTAAATTCTTAGTGTTTATTACGCATACCAATATGAAACACTGCTGTGTTCAGATTTGAAGGTGTGGTAAGATAGAGAAATTTCTTAAAAGCTTCTGAGATTATTCCCTAGGAATATTAATGTCATCCCCCATGGCCAATGTTAGGTTGGACGCTTATATGTATCAGTGATTGAAAATAAATATTCATGGGTGACAGAGGCTTCGACAAATGGAAAGATATTACTGGTGAAAAGTAACTTATTTTTTTCACCACAAGTAGTAATTGAACTAGCAATATATCCAACGTATGATTCTGACATTAAGTAATATATCTAACAAATTCATTACGTCTAACACAAAGTTCTACTTGACAAAGGCGTTACTTCTAAAAATAATATAGAAAGTTCAAAGGTTTACCTGTAATATTCCGCCATGTTATCAAGAACGCACTCTGGTCGTGCGCTGAGAATCTGACACTCAATGCCGTGGTGCTTAGGATCGTTAAGTCCAGGACAGTTCCCAGAGCAGACTGGCCATCCACACCTGGAAATGCATACATTTAGTATTTTAATGCAATTAAATCCACGGTGTAGATTGCTTTAAATTTATTGAAAATGACACGTCATTTAATAATAATTGGTAATTTAAGGCTTTAACCCCAAAATTCTTTTGGACATTTTCACTATTTCTAATAAATAATTTCGGATTAAGCCGTTGATAAATTTCACCCAGGGTTGACTGGTAGAAAATTCCATCAGGCATTATGTTTGCCCTTTGTATCTTAACTTTCTGTTAGTGTTACAATAAATAAATAAAATTGCCTTGTAATGTACGAAACCATGACGTCACAAATAATTTAAGGAAAATCGTTTTTTGCTTTTAATAACGTACTATCAATATATAAACATAACCTTGTAAATAAATTCCGAATAAAATGTGTTTACATTTATTATTTTATGAGACAAAAAAGGTCTCTACCAAGTGCCTCTACACTAGAATTTACTCGATAATTGATTTGTACAGAAATTATTCAAGAATTTTGTAATGTGTACCTACAAAGTTGTTGTCTATTGTTAATATAATTGGTCTACATTCCATCAAAGGTATAAAAATAAGTAATTTCGCAGGTGTACAATGAACGTAATTACGGCAATTATTTCTGCTATTATGCCTTCTCAAACTACGCACAATATCAGTGAAACAAACAATTTTAAAGGTATATTTCAAATTATGTACGTACTTATTATTAATTAACTTAATATTGTTTAAATATTATTAATTAACTTAGTATTGTTGAAATGAAAATAATACAATGTAGCCTATTATTTTATTTATCTTATATATAAAATTCTCGTGACACAATGTTAGTTACCGTACTCCTTCGAAACGGCTTTACCGATTTTCACCAAATTTTATATGCATATTCAGTAGGTATGAGAATCAGCTACTATCTATTTTTCATACCTCTAAGTGATAAGGGTTGTTCACCCTTAAGGTATTTTTATTTATATGGCAACACAACGTTTGCCGGGGTGGCTAGTAATTACAATAATATTCAGCTAGCATAGTTAATATGGATTTCTTTAAGATTGAAGTAGCAAGCTAGCACTTATTTCAACGGTTTACATTTTATTTAGTCCAATATTTTATTTAGTGACCAGGTAGGAATATCTTACCCTATCTGGGGTTGATTACAGTTCATGGGCGGCGGTGGCCACTTACCATAGGTGGACTGCATGCTCGTCTGCTACGCCTATATTATAAAAAAAACCTCCAACTCTATCTTCACTGCTCGCACTCTCATACACTTCAATAGTTATGTCCTTCTTAACTTACTTAGAGCATCGTTCACCAACATCAGTAAACACAGGCTTGTAGCAGCCGACACACGGCATTGAGGCCTCAGGGTCTCCCATGGCCTTAGGCCCGAAGACCAGAGGACACTCGGTCAAGACAACATCGCCTGGCACCAGGTCTCGGGTAGCTACGAAGTATCGACCAAGCTCTTCGGAAGAGCGCACCTAAAAAAGGCATTATGTTTGTTTTTGATTTTTTGGTTCTTCGAACGAAATACAGGGCATAAACAGAGAAATTATTGGAAAAATTCAAGACCTATTCTGTACCTACGTATTTACATGCAATAAAAAATACTGAATACTTAGTACATTCGACCCTGTACTAAGTATTCAGTATTTTTTGTAAGGGGTGGAGGCTCTGGCGAGACAAAGGAGCCCCCTAATCATTGTCTGAATTAAAAAGACTTTTTTCCGTCAAGCCTTTAAAAAAATGCTGCCAACGAATAAAATTATATCAATACTGTTTGGAAAAACGGAAAACTGCTTGAAAAAATGTAATAATTGTCATAATTCACTTTGTGAATTCAAATCGTATCGAGTAGCGACATCTATACAGAAAGTTAGTAGTTAAACTAACTGCTTACTCTCGTGTTAACAATGATTCAAGTACGCGCTAACTCAAAACGAGAGGACGTAGTTCTAAGCATGGCCGCTAGATGGAGCGAAAATATCATTTGAAAACAAGATTGCTACGTAATTACTTTATAACTTTATTTAGGATTTAATTACCATTATTTATATTTAATCTCATTGGACTTTAGTTATTTTGGAAGTATCGTAATATTAACAAGAAAAATTTAAGGATCTGTCTGTAATATTGTTAGCGTAACGTAATGGCGACGCCTTTGAAAGTTTGGAAGTGATTTATAGTACGAAAATGTAGCACATTTCGATACATTCATACATTTTCATAAAATGTTTGGCTCGGTTGCAAGTAACGACGTTAAGTCTTGTGGTAAAGGGTCAAAAAAAAAGGGTAAATGAAGCTTTTAGTCATTTTGGGATAGGTAATTACGGACCCTCTTAAAAAAACTACATCCAAATTAATGTACACGTGTGTTATAATTATAAGAAGTAAGTATAGTGTTAGTGAAAAAATATTCGGGAACCGAGAATATTAGAAGGTGCTCATAGAGACCCTCGTATTAATTAAACACAGTACCTCATACGGCAAATCTGTTGTTCCATTTTCTTGGCCCATTATTCTGAAAATAAAAAATATTTAAAAAAATAATATATGAATTCTATGTATGTAGGTAATTGGAGCAGCATATATTCTTGATTTAAGCTAAATGTTTAGATAGAAGATTAAACAGAACTTTAGTTATTCATATCAAATCGAACATAATTCATAAATAGCACAGGTTTCCTACCAAGATCTATCAAGGCTCTGCCTTAAGTCTATGTCGACATATATTAATTCTAATCTTATATATAAAATTCTCGTGTCACAATGTTAGTTACCTTACACCTCCGAATCGGCTTTACCGATTTTCACCAAATTTTATATGCATATTCAGTAGGTCTGAGAATCGGCTACTATCTATTTATCCTACCTTTAAGTTATAAGGGTCGTTCACCCTTAACATTTTTTTATTTATATGGCAACACAACGTTTGCCGAGTCAGCTGGTAACGTTCGGCACTACAATATTATAAATGAACTAATTATACACTACTTTCCATCTCAACATTATCTAAAGGTTAATCCAATCTAAGGAGAATATTTTTTAAGTTTTAGCGATCCTTATTTATCTATTTATATTTAAACACTTTTCAATCAAAGTTATGCCAAATATTCAGCACCAATACCTACCTATAAACTGTATCTATATAATATTAGTGAATAAGAGACTAATAATATCTGACGATGATGTTGGAATGATTGGCTGAGCGACTTGGCAACGTCCAGATAAGGTCGCTCGGGTGAACTCCGCGCCGTGTCAAGGTAGAAAAACGAAAAGTAAACAATACCTTCTCTATGTACAACCATTATTAATAATCAAACTATCCAATATTTTGCCTATCAAAGACAATTTGTTTTTTATTCTTAACAAAGATTGAAAAATGATGATGTCTAGTATATGAAGAAATTGTCCATTGTCAAGGTGTAGGCACAGCACTGAATATATTAATATTTATAACGGACGCTACTAGACATTATCAAATTTCGATCGTTGATTAGTTCTTTGGTAAAATATTATTAATAATGGCGATAGTCTACAGAGGTTTATTTAAATTAAAAGTAGTAGAGTTGTAGGTTATTTGTCTACTGCAGCTGTCTGCCTTACAGCAGCAGTTGCAGCTATGTTGTGATTTGAAGCTTGTGGTACTCGTAAACCCATTAGTGTCTCACTGCTGGGCACAGGTCTCCTCTCAGAGTAAGAGGGATTTAGGCTGGTCCACAGCACTGACCAAATGCGAATTGAAGTCGCCTTCGAGATATTTTTGTTAGAAACTCTAAGGCATGTATGTAGATTTATTCACAATAATTTTCGTTACCGTTATAGCAAGTGATAATTACTCGTTATTTCTAATATGCACATAATTGAATAATGACTGGTTAGCTTGGGGTTTGAACCTCGACCGATTGAGAGGCCAAGTTCAACCACAGGCTTTCTGTCACTGCTTAAAGACAAATAGGCTCAGAATAAAAAAGTGAAATAAAAAAAATATTTAACATCTGCTTAGTCAGGCATTGAAGCAGAAATTGTGTGTCAGAAAATGATCGCCTCGTCATTTAAATGAAGCATACTAATGTAATGTAGGTACAACCCTCTGATCTGGATTAAAGAATTTTCTTTTTCTTAAAATATAGGAGTAGCAGACGAGCATGCAGTCCACCTGATGGTAAGTGACTACTGTCACCCACGGACATTTATAATTAACCCCAGATAGGATTCGATATTCCTACCTGACATCGTCCACAGATGCGTCACTACTCCTGGGGATTAAACTGGAACGCCTCGGAAAAGTATGTCTCCCTTACCTCACCCTTCAAACTTGAACACAGCAGCGCTTAACATTACTGTAAATAGGCAGAAATGGGTGTGGCGGTGGTGCCACCGGAGTCGAACCACTAAGGGTACTACCACCTTCTATGTGGTAAGAGTAATATACTTTTCTGAGACATTCGAGCTTAGTCCTCAGGAACAGTGGCACATCTGTGGTTTCCCTTAGGTAGACATATTAATACATATTACATATTAGGTAGACATATTAGTAGGTTAATTACAGGTGTCCATGGGCGGTAGTAACCACTTACCATCAGGACTGCATGCTCGTCAGCTACTCCTATATTATATAAAAAATCACAATAAATTTGCATTCTTGTTTACTTTTATTGGATTAAATGCAGACATCTTAAGATTACTTCCTGGGCCGATGACCGCCCTGCTAAGACATTGGGATGGACAAAAATACATTCGTAGCTCATTATAACAACGCATTGTTATATTAGAAATAGATCTCCGGTATATTACATTGTAATAAATTGTATTACATTGTTATAAAACTACAACACTAACTGACTAAGGAATAGTTTGTAAAGCTGAATGTGAATGAGTTACGCAAAAGTTCTTTATAAAACGTAGATGAGTACTAATAAAGATTTTCTGAAAATTCATCTCCCAATAAGGTCTAATCGGATAAAAGGTTATATGTAAAATAGTATATAAATTAAAGATTATCAAAGAATCTGATCTTTTCTTTCATTATCAAAGAATAGTTTACAGTAAGAATATAGCAATGATAATTTTATGAATTTTGAAAATAATTGAGTAACGTTCTGATGTATGATTATTTACCTATCCTACGATTATTTAACTACCGGAACAATAAAATCTATTTCAAATAAGTGAATAGTAGTTATTTTTAAGCTCGGGAATTAATTGTTTACAACCTAACTTTCTTTAGTATTTTAAATTTGTGAATATTATACTTTAAATCTATTACCGAGTAGAGCACGTGCAGTAAGCCTTTAAATGAAAAATCGGTGAAACGAAAACCATTTTTCCTCCACCATTCACCGACCAATGGTGCCACGTGGCACCATAACCCATAAAGCAACCAAAAATAATAAACTATAAATAGTCCACATACCTTAGGAACAAAACTAGCACAACACAGATTATGATACCACTTCTTTCACGTCACGGGTTATGAGGCGTGCGCAGGCGCAGGGAAGAGACCCGAGACTGCTTGAAGCAGCTTCCTTACGTAAGATCCGGATATAAATGCTTGGATGTGGTATGAAACTCTTCTAACGTTAAGTAGAATTTTCAGGTATTAGGACTATTATGTCTTCCGGTTTTGTTCGTAGTGAAATTTAATGAAGGTACACATTTCAGATATTTTTTTATATTTTAATGGCGAGAAAATCTTTATATTAAAAGCATTTAGAGTAAATTATTCAAAATTGCACGCGAATTATGTAAATCTATTGATTCATATTTTTGTAAAAAATTAAGTAATTATTAATTTTATTAGGTAAAATACCCTGAAAGGTATTCTACCTATCAGGGTAATAAGTATGTTTTCAAAAATATAGAAAAAATAATATAAGATAATAAAGGGTTGGGAATAAGCTTTATTCGCAAAATAAAGCTTATTCCCAACCCTTTAAAAATATTTACAACTATATTTCAAAATTATTATACTGCAAAATTGCTGAAGACTTAAAGTTGTATCCACCACTACATCTATAGAAAAGTACAAACATACCTATTTCTTGCGTGAAGTAGTTCTTTCGTTTCAGGCATGATCACGTCTCATCTAACTATCTTCCCCCTCAGGTCCTCAGGAGTGGCAAAGCACCTATGATCGAATTCACGTAGAATCTATATCCTAAAGGAAGCTGCTTATAGATTTCCATGGGCGGCAGTGACCACTTACCACTTCATATTCTTATAGTAATAATGAAACAATTGGCCAAGTGCAAATCGAACTGGCACACGAAGGGTTCCGTATTTTTATTTTTAGTATATGTTATTATATCAGGCACTGAAGTAAATACATTGTAAAAATTTGAACTGTCAAGCTAAAAACGTCGAGAAAAAGCGCTTTCTTGTATGGTATGGTCGACCCCCACTTATTTTCAACTTTGTTATATTTTTAGTTGTTATAGCAGCCACTTTTATACATACTCTGTAAAAAATTCAAGTGTCTGTCTATTATGGTTCAAGAGATGTGACAGACAGACAGACAGTGGAGTCTTAGTTTTTTTTACCTTTGGAGTACGGAACCCTAAAAACGACATAATAAAGCACTCATTATTATTATATTATTTTATATTTATAATTTTAGTGTTGTACAATAGTGAACTAGTGATTCATGCACTATTAATAAATAGCACATGAATATTATGGTTTTTAATATCTACATCAATACGAGAAATCTTAATATCTACGTCATCGTCAACCCATTACGTTACCATTGCTGGGCACGGGCACTTGGCAATTTTATTTGAAACTCTCAGGCGTGCAGATTTCCTTACGATTTTCTTCGTCGTTTAACCAATAATTAATGTCTAATGCGCTCATAACTTTGAAAAATCAGAGGTACATACTGCGCGCCTATTTTTTGTTATCGAAGGGGAAACCTTCAACAGGTACCCACTGGTGCCGTGGGTGCGACACAGAGTTATGTGGGATTCTTATCGCATTAAAACCCCCCAGTGGCTGTCCTCGGTGCTGCGTAGAGGGTTCTAGGATCTCCAAAGGTACGCAACCGGAGTCCTCTTAGCGCGTTGCTCCGTCAGGCTCCGCCCAGGTGAGCTTGACGCTCGCCGCACCGTCTGGTGCGTACGACGGTATGCGACCACACATACCGTCGTCCATCCCGGGGTCCATACTGCGTGCCTGAGATTCGAACCTTGGACCTACCGATTGAAAAACTGAGATTCAATCTACTAGGCTATCACTTCTTTTACGAATTTCACGGATCGTAATATGGATGTTAGTTATTAAAAAATAAATCTTTTCCAAAACTAAAGGTTTTTTTCATAATGAACAAAATAATTTCATACTCCGACGTGGACAAATGCTTTATAAAAAGACTTCAAACACATTTGTGAACATTAGTTCTCATACAAGTTTACCTTACGAGATTTAGATACTTCATCGTTGATTTGGGTATATCATGTACGTTTTTCATAGAACAGACCTGAATCACTTCGAAGATGCAGAATATAGAGATCAATTATATAAACACGAACTCAATCTGATAAATTAATGTTTGCAGATGCATAAACATTTGTTATAACCGAGGAGCATAAGTATTGCAATACTTCACTATGTTGGCACATCTCCCAAGTTTGTAGACCATGGTGATAATTATGTGTATCTATTTAAAACGAGTATTGTGCTAGAGTTGGATCACGCCGGGCGCGTGCTCGCCCTACAAGTTTTAACGGTTTACAGCAAAACAATGGACTATCTGAGGCGAGAAATACCTGTGTGTGAGGTATGCCAGCAGCCAGCCAACCAAACCTGCGGAGGATGCAAGCTCGTCTACTACTGCTCGAGAGCTCACCAGAAATTGGGATGGAAAGAAGGCCATAAGTTAAAATGCCGAGCCTTTAAGGTCCAGTACACAGATACCTTGGGACGCCACATGGTTGCGAGCAGAGACATCAAGCAAGGCGAGATGATTCTGAAAGAAAAACCAGCCGTAAGTGGCCCCAAAATAACCTGTGCTCCCCATTGTTTAGCGTGCGGTATTAAACTGGAACCCATGCAATTTGGAGATACAAAAGATTTCTACAAGTGCTCCTCATGTAATTGGCCCATGTGTGGCCTCGACTGTGAAAAAGCTGAGGCTCACCAACCCGAATGTAAAGCGATGTCGAAAAGAAAATACAGATGTGACATAAAATACGAACGACCCGACAAAGTCGAGGCCGCGTACTGTGTGATTGCGCCCATGAGGGTTCTGTTAATGAAAGAATCGAATCCACTACAATTTGAAAATATAATGAGCTTGCAGTCCCATATTGAGGAACGAATGGACACGCCTCTGTATAAAGTATTAAAAGTGAATCTAGTTACGTTTATCGTACAAGTACTGGAATTGCCTTTTGATGAAGAGACAATTCTTAAAGTGGCTTCTATATATGATACGAATTCGTTTGATGTGAGGTCCCCAGATGGTAGGAAAAAGTTGCGGGCTATATACATCACGGCCTCAATGATGAACCACAGCTGTAGACCGAATACGAGACATATATTTTTAGGTGACGAAAACAATCTAGCTCTTATCGCGACAATGCCAATCGCTAAAGGTGAATTAATTACTGCTACGTATACCCAATCGCTTTGGGGCACTTTGGACAGACGAAGTCATTTGCTGATAAATAAATGTTTTGGTTGTGATTGTGAAAGATGTAAAGATCCAACAGAATTTGGCACGCATTTAGGAAATATATACTGTTCTGTATGTAATGGACCATTCAAAGATACAGGTTCAGAGAGAGGTGCGATGCTGATATCAACAAACCCATTAGATGAATCCGCCCCTTGGAAATGCGAAAAATGTGAACACTACATTTTAAGTAAGCAAATGGTTTGGGGAAATAAAGCATTGAAACAAGACTTATTGCGGCTGAATAAATCGAACCCAGCAGAGTTTGAAAGGTTCATAGAGACGTACAGTCAGACATTACATCCTACCAATCATTTAGTAGTTCAAGCAAAATTAGCTTTGATGCAAATTTATGGAAATATAAAAGGATACGCGCTGACAGGTAAATTTCAATATATTTAGCTACAAGTACTTTGTTTCAACTAACAATCAAAATAAACTTAAACACATAAAGCTTCTCACTCAGTAACATGCGATAGGCGATGCGCTATTCCCGCTTCAAAATTACGTGCATTTGATATTGAATATTAAATTAGATTAAAAAAACATATATACTAGGTCGTATATCATACTTCATAAAATTATGATGCAAAAGCACTTCATATTTTATAAACATAGAGAGTTCTGACTTTTATCGCTAACAGACATCGAATTGATGAACTTAGACTTCTATGGGTTGGGGTAATTGCTTCTTCATCTTACGATGACTACCGTCGGTTGTCGGGTTATAAGTGATAACGCGTCTTTTTATTTACTTTTAAATGTTTCGTTTATCTTTCTTTCTGATTACGGCAAATGGATAGATCCAAAATATTCCAATGATATGATGTGAATCTCTGTTATCTATTTTGTTTTTTCATTTCCAGAACTCCCCGATCATCTGTTGAAACGTAAAATTGATATCTGTCATGAACTTCTGGAGTTGGCGGATAAGCTAGAACCAGGTTGGTCAAGATTTAGAGGGACAATACTCCTGGAACTACAAAGTGTTATGACTTTGGAAACTAAGAGAGATTTTGAATCTGGGAAGCTAACTAAAGAAGCAGCCCAAGTAAGTATTTTGATTTTATAGAATAAAAATCATGCATATAATACTCAAATGAAAGCTAAACATATGTGCAAACACAAAGTTTTACAATTTTTAAGCCTAAGATATTATGTTATTATTTCCTTTAGCTGTACACAAATTACAATAATGGCTATTAACGCATGGGATCATGTACTAGTGATCTAAGGCATACTCGTATACTCTTACTTTAATAATTTTCACGTAGAATACGCTTACTTCTAAATCTATTAAATAGTCTAAACATTTTCAAACTTTGTTTAACAAATAAATTTTAAAATCCCATTTCATTCGTTTTGCTGTGACAAAGAAAATATATAAATTTTTGTACAATTATCATGAGTGTTATAACTTTCATTTCATTTTTGTAAGAATATGTGGAAAGATTTTATTAGTCGTCGTCTTTATTAGCAATGAAGACATTTTTTCTCTTTCACTGGATACAGATGAGACATTTATCGCTAACAAAATTAATTGCAGTCGAGCTGATGCAAATTTCATATTAAATACACGTGTAAATGAGAAAATCATTATGTTAGCTTACGATACGATAGATATTGGCGAGGTGCCAATAAAGTGAACGGCCTACAACATGTTGATAGCCACGAGACGAACGCCCCAGATTTTATTTATATCGTCAATGGATCTTTAAACTGTCTAAACAAAAGTCAGACAACAATGTTGCCGTAAAAAGGAAAGTGATGTAATTTGATGACGTGTTTTTCAGACGTAAATGAAAGCTAAAAATAAAAGCTAGAAATGAGGTCAAGATGGTTGAAAAGAAAATGAATGAAGATTTTGCACAATATAACAATTTAGCCCAGTTTTTGCTCGATAATAAATCGAAAATAGATTTATGAAATGTTTTTGATTCTATTTATTTATATTATAAATGGAATCAAAAATTACTCTAGCTACGCCAAAAATATATACGTGAAGTTTCAGAACGGTAACATCATTAAAAGAAATGTTTTTCCTTCTTCCAGAGTCAACTTATGGAAAGCCTGGTTCTTCTACAAGACGCAATGAATATTTTAAAAGTGGAGCCGCATATGCAGCCAACTTTGGAGATGAAGTTGAAAGAATTGACAAGTCTCTTAGATTCAACGGATAATGGAACTAATGGAGTTACCGGCTAACACTAAGAAGAATTTTTAGATGACCAAGAAATACTAAAGAAACGAGTGGTAGTAACTAAAAATAAAATTTAATTAAATGCGTTTTTTTTACTAATAAATTAAATGAAAGTAAAACAATAAATAAAAATATAATATTTAAATAGTGAACTATTAGAGAAATCTTATCTTAGTTATTAGGCTTAGGCGATATATGTGACGAAGCTCTCATTAAATTAGGTCTTTGAACTATTTTCTTAAAGGCTTAAAGATTTAAGTTATGTAAAATAACTAAAAGATTTGAAGGTGAACATTTTACTTGTAACAATTTCTGTTAAATTTCGGTTTATCGTTTTAATTTTAATAATTTCAGGTTTATTGTAAGCAGTTTATCCTTAACTTTTCTATTTTAATTATCTCTCTCTATTCCTTGTAAATAGACTTTGTTATTAGTTTTATAGTTTTTGTCTTTTATATGTGTATTTATCTATTTACATAAGTATCTCATAAAAAAAATAAGTTATTCTATAAGGTTTTAATAGATTTAGTAATCATTTTATACAAAAAAAGTTTAAATGAATATTTCACAGAGTGTGACTTCAAAAGTTTTAGACATTGATAAAATATTTCAAGTTAAATAATTTAATAAAGTTAAGATCTTTTATTCGTTATTGATGTAACTTATTCTATGATTATTCTGCAGTGTAAATAAGAAGTCTGTTAAAAGTAAATACTATAAATTACGTAATAATAAAAGACAATTGAATTTATATTATTTATGATATCACATATTTTATATCTAATCTTCTCTTAATTTTAAAATATGCATAATTTATTCTATATCTAATTTTAAAATATACATTATTTTGTTATTATAATACAGTAAATTATTTTTCAATAAATAAGCTTAACTGTAATTGTATATTTTTACCGTTTTTGATATTTTAGCCACTTGCAATGCTGTATCTATCGACATCTATAGTTTTGTTTTGTTTTATTTTTAATATGTTAAATATTCTTAATTATTATTGTTTATCTTATATATAAAATCCTCGTGTCACAATGTTAGTTACCGTACTCCTCCGAAACGGCTTTACCGATTTTCACCAAATATTATACGCATATTCAGTAGGTCTGAAAAACAGCTACTATCTATTTTTCATACCCCTAAGTGATAAGGGTCGTTCACCCTTAACATTTTTTATTTATATGGGAATAAAACGTTTGCCAGGTCAGCTAGTAATTATCTATTCTTTTTAACTTTCATCAACTTTCAAAGGCGTTATTTTTGTAGGCTTTGTAGTAACTTCATCTAGCTTCGGCATACTAAGTTCTATCGTATCTCTGTTGATATGTAATATGTTCTTTATCATGCTCGATATCCTCTTCTTTGATTCCGGACTTGTCTCTATCATGAATATTTTATCCACGTCTTTCTCTGGTACTGATTCTTTTTTCTTGTTCATCTGGAAATAAATCATACCATCTAACTTATATAAATGACGTCAATGAGACACGCATATAATTCCGAAATCGATCAATCAATTTCAATTCATTGACAACAATTCATTCGTAAGTAATATACAAATCGATACCTTAATTCGCAAATCAGCCAACTTCACTTTTTGTAAAAAAAAATATTTATTTTCATGGTAAATGACGTTTGAAAAAAACATTTTGACAAAAAGTGGAGTTGGCTGATTTGCGAATTAAAGTATCGAAATATTACTTTAAGCTTTAAACATAATTTTCGACTTGATAAGTTACACCGTGATTGTATTTACGTGAAATGATTTCGCTTTTTCAATAATACAAAATTACTGATATCAGAATTAACGCATTTATGATTTGCTCTTCGGCTACTTATCAATTAGGACAATAAATAAGGAAAGAGTACTTAACTAAATGAAAACATAATCTCACCAAACTACATGTATAGCACCAGGAGCCAAATTTAAAACAGGCGATACCGGGAGTCCTGTCCATAGCTTTACGGAATCTGGTGTTGGTAAAGCCATAGATGAGGGGATTAATGGCACAGTTCACGTACATGAGGAAGCTAGCGGAGAACCAGATAGCTGCAAAGCCACCGTCAACCTGAAGACGAAGAATGTAGAATTCAAAATGAAAACCAACTTTTAATAGAGTACTTTTGAAGTACAAACAAGTTAAATAGTATAAGCCACACTCTAGGATTTCCAACGATGATGAGTTCACAAACACTTTGTGACATCTCTGGCCTATTACGCTATGTATTGTCTTTTTCTAAATGACGTCCTATTATGCTACGTAATTTCTGTATAAAGCAAAATATAAACAAAACTTGAAAATATATTATTCAAATGTCAACACTTTTAATTAAAAGAAAAGTAAAAAAAACATAACTGATAATATACTATTTTTTTGGCATCACAATATCACGTACCGAATTAATCTCCATGCTAAGATTGTTTCTCCAATAAATCATAACAGTGTACGGAATCCTGCAGAAGACAGCGACTAATAACACACAGGCTGTTATCCTGACAGCGTTGCCCCTCATCTTCCTGATAGCCTGACCACCACCACGAGAGGAAAGGGTACGGGTGCTGATTTCTAAACGCCATATTATTGCTCCATACTGAAAATATACCAAAAACTATAGAATCATTTGCCTATAGAGGCATCAAATTCACATAGGTACCATTTAATTCCACATACTGTTAGAACCATAACTCCAAGTGGTATCCAGACAAGAAGTAGAAGAATGAAATGCCAATAAATGTCCAAGAAATCTCTGTCTTCTGCACAGTACATTTCCAAATGATCTAGCCATGGTCGTTCCTGAAATCAAAACATAATTCTATTCATTGTCTATTTTGACTAAGGTATTTAATGATACGCTTTTACTTTGCGTCGAAATAATTATTACTTTAATAATATTTACACATTAATAAGGACTTTCATCACAGACCTATAGGGTACAAATACAGGTCTGTGATTTTCACTGTTTCTGCATAATAACATTTGTTTTTCTTTGTGTGCTTAATCGGTATTTTGATTTTTTTAAATGTATTTCAATATAAAGTGGAGTTCAAAAATACTTTTAGTACCTGAGACTGTTACTTTAAATAAAATGAAAAAAGGAAATGAAACAAATTAAAAAAACAATGAAACAATATTCTCTAATGTATCTAATCAGATATTGGCGTGACAGTACTCACTACAAACTCTCTATGTATAATCCAGGGTAAAGATAATGCGAATGGAACCAGCCAAGATGCGATGATAAGCTTAGGAGCTACGTTTTTGGTCACTCTCGCCTCTGACGTCAATGCTGCGGCAGCAAGCCTATCATATGACACTAACATCACTGCACCCACACTAGCTAAGAGAAGCGATGCTGAAAAGTATAGAATATAAGATAATTCATCAGATCTTAAAGGCAAAAAGGTCCGCATTGAAGCTAGGGGAAGAACTCCATAGAACTACATCATTTGACTGTAGTTAACTTAAGGTGTATAGTATTATGAGATTGCGTTTAATTGCTGTACTATTTATAACAATACTAATCCTTTGATGTGATAGCTATATGTATATTAGCAGACTAACCTTGCAAGAAACCTTCAAAACGGCATCCAAATTGCCTCAAAACGTAGTTCTGGTAGAAGTCCCGGACAAGCATGAACCAGGGACAGAACACCAACGTCACCAAGTCCACAAGAGCGAGGTTCCCAATGAGATAGTTACTTGCTGTCCAGAGCCACCGATTTTGTATGAGGATGATCAGGATGATGGAATTGAGAAATATTCCAAGGATGCCAACGAGGAGCATGGCTGTTGTTTTAATTGCTATCTCCTTTGCGGGCTTGACGTGCCATAATGTATTTGGGAATGGGTATTGAGATGTGTCGAGCTGGAAAAATTTGAATCACGATTAAATAAGGTTAAAAATAGCTTAGCTTAGTTGAACTAAACTTAATGACTCGTAAAATACAAGTCATTGAGTTTAGTTCAACACCTATCCACAAAGTAAAGTCAACTCTTGCTGTTACTTTTTTATAATATAGGCGTAGGAGCAGACGAGCATGCAGTCCACCTGATGCTAAGTGGCTACTGCCGCCCATGGACACCTGTAATGAACCCCAGATAAGATTAGATATTCCTACCTGAGGTCGGCCATAGATGCGCCGCTACCCCTGAGGACTAAGCTGGAACGCCTCGGAAAAGTCTGTCTCCCTTACCACACCCTTCAAAACGGAACACAGCAGCGCCTAACCTGTTGTTATTAAGTAGAAATAGGTTTACTATTATAGGGTATTATAGAGTCTATATATGGATTTCAATGCATATTAATATAGAGATAAAATAATGAACGACGCCACCTTTCAAATTTCATACAACACTGCAAGACAATATTAATTTTATGCAAAAATAAAGCAAAGAATGAGAAGTCCAAAAAAACGTTTGTTCACATACCAATCACTGATAGAGAAGTACCTAAGTATACTTACATCGTTCAAGTAGTCAGAGCTCCAATTGGACAAGAATTTAGGAATCTCATCAAATTCTAGAACACTCATTTTGGAAACTTAAATCTCAAAACTCATGACAAAAATACGTGGAATTTGCGTGAAATGGTCAAAATAACTGAATGGGGAAAGGATATCACCATAACACTTGAGATAACGTCACGGTACAGTAGTCCATTACGATGAAAGCATTTTTATCACACGAATAAAAATGATTGATAGTATACATAATAGATACGAGTAGAGGGTTTATTTGGAAGGTCAATGATCAGATAGCGATGGTAATTAAGGTGTTGGTAAATTTCGAATTACAATGATATGTAGCTTAAATTATGCAAGACTTATCCTCAAGAAATTGAGTAGACTGCTAAAACTGTTATAAGTAGGCTACTTATGATTAGATCCGGAAGAAGGGAATACTCTCACCAGTATATGTATGACCAAACATGGATGCTAGAGTGAAATATTTTGTAGAAATTGATCTGATCTAAGAAAACTATGTAGATAACATTATACGATTGCGTTTTTATCGAGTTAGGCCTTGGTCGAACTTAGCGAGATTATTAAAGTCAGGTATTTTTTACGTATGAGGTAGCACAGGACCAGTCCACATGGTAGGTCATTGTAGACCATTGACATCCGTATCTAATTCGTATAAAACAGGGATTCTACCTCAAAATTTCTACGTATGTATATATGTAAAACAGACGGCTTCCCCAGCCACACTCGTCCCCTAAAATGCACAACTGCGTCTTGCTAGAAATATGTATAGCGGTGGTACCTTCTCTGGTTTCTAACTACTAGTTTTCTTTCGTATAAAAATAATAATAACAATGCTTGCCTGCTTTTTGCTATTTTTTACGAGGGAAGTCGATAATGATGTTGTATTTGTCTTACGGCCGCAATATTATATTTCATTCTATGATTTCTATTATCTTTACCAATATTATAAAGAGGAAAACTTTGTTTGATTGTAATGAATAGGCTCAAAAACTACTGGACCCATTTGAAAAATTCTCTCACCATTCGAAAGCTACATTATCCACGAGTAACATAGGCTATATTTTATATGTAATATATTTGATAAATTTTGAGGCGGTACAAATTTTGCCGGATCAGCTAGTAGCTTATAAAATTACAAAACAGATTCATTTCTAAATATTTCTGTTCTTTTAGAATAAACTGCCATCTACGTGGGCTTAAAGAACTATAACAGAAGCTTGAACATGAAGGATGTATGGAGCTAAGCTTTCTATTTGTGACGAGTTCACGGTGTTATTGTAGTTCCGCAATATTATTACAGATGGCGCTGATTCCACGCAACATTTTACTAAGCTTTGCTATGCGATAAAACTTTAATCCAGTTAAAAGGAATATAAGAATATTTAATTATCTTAATTTGTGAAATAATTTTATTTATATAAGACTTTATTATAAAGTAAGAAAGATAGCAATAGTTCTTTTATAGTTGGTGCAAATTTTACAATAAGCTTAGGTATTATAAATTACAAATTCTGTTTTTTTTTTTCTATAAAAGGCATTTGATAATAATCCGCCAAAAATATACGCCCCGCATTATTTTGCTAAATTACTTTCTATAAAAATAAGAAACTCTTGAACTATTTAACAACTAGTAAGTATAAAGTTTTAATCGCTGCACGTCAAAGGGTTAAACTTAAAGTACTTACAAGTATTTTTACTGATTGATTGAAGTATTTTAATGCTTGATTTGTAGTATCTACAGTAAAACGATGCTACTGGCAGACACAAAGACAAATAAATAAAAAGCTCAACCCAAAAAACGGTATGTTTTAATATTCGAGATATCGACATACATATGTATGTATGTCGATATCTCACACACGTGTGCGTTATGCCTAATTTTGTTTTAATTTAAAGTTGAATAAGTTGTGAAATACTACTACTTAAAAGGTTTTATGACATTTTTTTAAGAACTCTCAAGCGTGTAGGCATCATTTTCTTTACCGTTAGATATAATAATATACGTGATAAGTAAAGATTAATTTCGAATACGCACAAAAGGTGACTGGACTTCGAACCTCGGACCCTCAATTGAGAGGCTGACTTCCAACTAGATATTTTTGTAAATACGGTTCATTAAAAGCCACTGACCCCAACCAAAACCTCATATCACTCTAACACATCAAATTACACCATAATCTCCATCGTTCTCATGTGCTTACACTGTCGAATCCAAAACAATGGATATCTCAACAGTTTAAACGCAATTACTTGATAGCTGATACGAAACATACGTCGGAAGGAATTAAACCTGCATTATCGTCGTTTGGCGTGTTTTACTTAATGGTTCTGTTACTGAAGTAAATGACGCGTTTGATTTTTTTTTTTTTTATATAATATGGAAGTAGCAGACGAGCATGCAGTCCACCTGATGGTAAGTGGCTACTGCTGCCCATGGACATTTGTAATCAACCGCAGATAGGATTAGATATTCCTACTTGAGGTCGGCCACAGATGCGCCGCTACCCCTGAGGACTAAGCTGGAACGCCTCGAAAAAGTCTGTCTCCCTTACCACACCCTTCAAACCGGAACACAGCAGCGCCTAACACTGCTGTTATTAGGCAGAAATAGGTGTGGCGGTGGTGCCGCCGGAGTCGAACCATAAAGGGTTCTACCACCTTCAAAAATTGAATCTACGAACAGTATGTATATGAGATTACTTTATAAGATACAGTATGCTGTTACCTGATTTTAAATTACTCTCGCTCATGGACATCTATACCTAACTCTAGGTAGGACACGGATCACCGGTTGTTAAATTTCGATCTTTGATACGCAATATATTGGGTAGATTGATTATTATTAACGGGCCTAAAACGGTCGTCACATATGTAAGTCAGGGGAAATAAGCTGTATGTTTGTATAATAAATACATACAGCTGAATGTATGTATGTATAATACTGCATGATCTAGTTTCAAAGGTGTAGTAAGGAGAAACACTTACACATAGCGCTCCAACTTAGTCCTGAGGGGCAGGACGCGTCCATTGCCAACGTTCGATGAAACTCCAATCTTACCTGGGATTGATTACAGACACGGGTAACAGTGGCCGCTTATCCTAGATGGATTGCGTTCTTATTCTACTTGATTTCCAAGTACAAAATGTTTTCTCTATCTTTACAAACATGAGACACCCTTTATTAAGGCGACACGTCCCTTTATATTTCCAGGCGTTATATTATTTTACACCAGATGCAATTTGCGTGATGCAGACAGAATTAAATTAGCACAATTACGGTCACATTACTGGCTTTGTCAGAAATTGTATGCTTGTCTTAGGTTGCTTCGTGGAGACAGTAAATACCTTCTTATATTAGTCACCAGTCTCAATCCGCGATATTATATTTACGACCGAAATGTATGTCTTTTTAACTAGCTAAGTACGAATCAGACTTGTGAACAAAGCGTTCAGTATTAAGTTTGTTGTAAGGGAAGCAAACTTTTTCGAGGCATACCTCAGAGAAAAATTTAATCCTATCTGGAGTTGATTACAAATGTCCTTGGGCGGTGGTAGCCACTTCCTATCAGGTGGACTGCATGCTCGTCTTCTACTCTTATATTATAAAATAAAGAAGTTTGAGTTCAAAAATATATAACTAACTTTAGATAGAAAACGGATCACCGATCACATATTGTTAAATATCGATCTTTAGTACACAAAATGTTGGATACATTAACTGGCGTCTCCAACTCCTATACTAGTGTTATATAAAAAAGAAAAGGTAAAGTTACTTCATAGCATTGAAACTGAAGAACATCTTAGCGCCAATACTATAACATATATTAATTTGCCTGCAGTAACTGTGTGAGGTAAACAAATATAATTTAATATAATTTCTAAATTTAAAAAGAACAGTTATAAAAGATAAACATAATTGTTCTAAATTAAAAAGAACAGAGACAATTTGCGACAGACAGACGTGCAATCCCACACGACCGTCGGCTCATTTGCTTAACGGCGTTAATACGTAGCTGTGTTTAGTAATTTTTTCACTGCTAGCTAAACACAGGTGCTGGTGTTATTCTGGATAAAAAACTAATATTTTTATTTATCATTTTATATTGTTCATTTATATTATACTAGCTGACCTGGCAAACGTTGTGTTGCCATACAAATAAAAAAATTTAAGATTGAACATCCCTTATCACTTAGGGGTATGAAAAATAGATAGTAGCCGACTCTCAGACCTACTAAATATGCATATAAAATTTGGTGAAAATCGGTAAAGCCGTTTCGGGGGAGTAGTGTAACTAACATTGTGACACGAGAATTTTGTATATAAGATTATTTTGTTAATTTTATTATTATTATTATTTAACTTACTAAGTACGACCCGTGTGGCGCAGGAGGAGCAGTCATCATACCGGTCAGTTGCGCGGAGGATACAGTTCACCGAAAGATCCGGTTCGATCCCTGGCCAGACAGATGTCTAAATGAATGATATTTAGAGTTCTTTTATTGGTCTTAGTATGTGTTGGTCTATGTATGTGTCCACTATACTAGTGAAGTAGTACAAGTCTATCTATTCCTGTTCAAGAGATAGAGCTTATCAGACGGACGACTGGGACTAATAGGGATTTTACCCTTTAGTTACGGAATCCTACAAACGACACATATGACCACAACAAATCGTCACCGTCTCGAAGTCGCAAAACTCAATCAGAGCACCTACATCAACTCAAGTTACACATAAGACATCCAAATAACATAGCCAAGACTTCGTCTACTGAGAAAACTCCGTTTTCTTTACGAATCCAGAATACGTCTTAAGAAACCACAACTGTCGGCTGCAATTTGCGAGAATGAGTTTAGTACACGTATAAAAGTTACCATTTACCTCATGTTCAACCTTACGCACTTGGTATAAGGGCTCAGGTGTAAAACACGTAAAATTGCGACCGCGTAATAGAAATCGTGAATATGTAGACTCGAGTTTCGCAACAATAATTACTCTACGGTTGCTTGTGACAATTATGCAAACGTACAATAAACGGATACATGTAGAAAATGGATTTTTAGTTTGTCTACATCAAGTCGGTAGGTATGAAGTTGGTAGAACCCTTTGTGGTTCGACTCCGGCGGTACCAGAGCCACACCTATTTTTACCTAAGAACAGCAGTGTTAGGCGCTGCTGTGTTCCGGTTTGAAGGGTGTGGTGAGGGAGACAGACTTTTCCGAGGCGTTCCAGCTTAGTCCTCAGGGGTAGCGGCGCATCTGTGGCCGACCTCACGTAGGAATATCTAATCCTATCTGGGGTTGATTACAGATGTCCATAGGCAGCAGTAGCCACTTACCATCAGGTGGACTGTATGCTTGTTTGCTACTCCTATATTATAAAAAAAAGTCGGTAGTGTGAATTTACACGTAAATGTGCTTTAAGAGATGCTATAGAAATAAATACAATTGAACTACGAAATGGCCAGGATTAATAAAAATAAATGTTGCCGATGAAACGTGCCATTTTCCTAGACATAAAGTAAAATGTACCTCCTAAATATATTTGGACTCACGGTTTTACATCCACCAAATTCAAGGAATACACGCCATTCCAGTTATTTGTAAACTAAACACAAATACAATAATATATTCAGTTCATACAAGATACGATTTTATTTATCGACCGAAATCGTTTAAAAAATTACAAAAATTGTTACGTGACCACGTAACAATTTTTGTAATTAAGGTTACCAAATGTAGGTATCCACTTGGAATATATATTGAAAAATTCATATGGAAAAATAGCAGATAAAATATAATTAAGTGTTGACTAAAAAGAAATATTAAAACTTAAGGAAATATAAAAAAAATAAATATAAAACAATGAGTCCAAATCACAAAAATTGACTCACAAATCGTATCCATAGTAGGATACGATTATTTCGTTCTTCACACAAGCAAGTACCGTCTAGTCTTATAAAATTATTAGAATAGAGACACATCAAAAATCACAATCCATAACTGACGGTATGTTAAACGAGACGATTCCAGTTGAAAGCCACAGACTGTACCAAATCTAATCAGTCTGTCTGCACAAAAATCCGGAGACACACGGTACGAGGAATTAAACATAATGAAATGAAATGATGCGAGATGCCGATAGAATAACGGCCTCGTGAGGAGGTACCACCCTCTGTGCAGTTGTTCTACTGTAGAGGCGAGGAGATATATGACGAAACGATTTTTTAAATATACAGAAGCAGCGGACTAGAATGCTGTCCACCTGATGGTAAGTTTTTTTTTTATATTTAACCTAACGATAAGGCAGACGGGCTACCTGAAAAGCAGTCACCGTCGCCTATGGACATTTGCAACACCCAGAGGAGTCGGCAATGCATGCGGCTTTGAAGGAGAGCTCTTTTTACACCCCTCTTAAAGAGCCCCATGTCATAGTCCTCAGGGAATACCTCAGCAGGAAGTTCATAATAATATTAAATAAATCAACGGATAGGATAAGATATTCCTACCTGAGGTCAGCCACAGATGCGCCGCTACCCCTGAGGACTAAGCTTCAAACCAGAACACAGCAGCGCTTAACAATTGTTATGAGGCTGAAATAGGCGTAGCGGTGGTGTCACCGGAGTCGATGCACGAAGGGTTCTTCACCTTCATGTTAATTTAAAGTAGGCAGACAATGTCAAAATTACTGAATGGTGTATGTCTGTTTATCAAATAAAGCAAGTTTTATTTGCTCCTTTGTTCTTTTATACAGTGAGTTTATCGCTTCTCGCTGGCGTTCCAAAAAATACCTTAACCCCCCATCCAGACTAGATAACAGGACGCGAATTAGTTTACTAGGTTCCAATCGACGTAGTGAAAAGAGGATTTTGCAATATTGCTTTGCAAATCTCGTAACGTCGGCGGCTGAATTGAATACACTTCGTTTTTCAAAGTTAGGGATGGGATGAGGAACGTGTTCGTTGGAATCCCTTAAAATGTTTTTCTTTATACTATGGAAATAAGACTAAAAGCTTAGAATAGAAGCTTAGAGCTGATTTAAGTCGATTACGGTCATCACAAAGCACAGATAAAGTGAGTGTCAATAACAGGGGTAAAATGATATAAATGAATAAACAACATTTTAGGTTTCAATGCAGGTGATTAAAGGAGAATAAAATATTATATTCTTTGAGGTTGACTATGATCATCCAGGTGATTATGTGCCAAGGGATCAAAGTGGAATAGATATTAAAATCCTTAAAGCTGTTTAAGTTGGAGGGCATATCAAAGATCTATGTATATCTCAGTCGTACATAATCTTGAAAAACATTACCCTCCCTCCATGTGATGTTAGCTTAAAACTAAATAACCCATCTAATACATTCTAGCTATCTAACATTGCAAAATTACAAGGATCTCATAGTAAACCACTTAAATATTTAATTTCTTGACCTTTCAGTAAACTGCACTCCAGATCTGCGAATTAATGTGTGCATTTCTTATCGAAGGGACACAGCCTCAGGTTTTGTATGGTCAGCATATACCTAAATAGAAATATATTTATAGTAAAATGCTACAAACACAATTGGAGCTAATATAATATCGTTTCTCGAATTTTGATCCAAGTGCTTCATAATTTTGAATTTTTTTGTGAGTATTCTATCTGTTTCTGTTTAGTAAATCTTCTAGATATTTTTTAATGTAATTTCGCAAAAATACAAACAACATTTATTGGAAAAAACTAAACAGCCCTTGAAACTTGCCTCTGCAATTCGTGCGATAAAAAGTCCTAGGCTAACTTTATCTTACAAGTTTTGCCGCCCCCTAAACGTGCCACCCGAGTCGCATTATTTTTAACGCTCTTCCTGTATAAAATACACTTACAAAATATACTATCTTATCTAAAAAATAACTGATTTTGCCGGCCCTCAAACTGTGCAACTAGGTGCGGATCGCTCCATTTTCTCCCGGCACGTTACGCCCCTGTTTTAAAAGAAAAAAAGTATAAAATTTAAAAATCTAATAATCTGAAGTAACGATTCGTGACTAAAACCGCAAGAAAAAACATTACAATTTTTTATCACAATATTTTTACTACTTTTTTTGCGAACGGTACCATGAGCAAATATTCCTCGCTCTATCGGCACATCGTACATTTGAAATATTCATACGGTAAGCGCAGAGAATTAATGTTCAATGGAGCTTACGTCATATGACTGGCTTCTTTGTGTCTGGCGGAGTGAAATATTGAACGTTTCTTCAAATACTTATATTTCATCTGGTTACAGACGTTTCTTCGTTTCGTTTTTTGAAGTGAAAACTTCTTTAGCGGCGTTGTGCACTTTTCGTGATGGGTGAAAAATGTTAAACTCGCGTCAGGACACGTGGCCTGGTCGAAAATTCGTAAGACTACAAAGCAAACTGCAAAAGTCAATATGGCATCCGGTGCCAGCAAAGAAAAAATATGTCAATGGGTGTCAGTTTCATTTTTTATTTATTACATTTTATTATTCAGGTTAGATTCCAAAAGTTTTCACTTCTCCCGGAATGCAACCTGCTGATATTTTTTAAAGATTGTAGTAGCAAACATATGCAGCTCTGATGGTAAGTGATAAATGTCACCCATGAATACGTTATATTTGTTTTGCGAACGGTACCATAAGCAAATATTCCTCGCTCTATCGGCACATCGTACATTTGAAATATTCATACGGTAAGCGCAGAGAATTAATGTTCAATGGAGCTTACGTCATATGACTGGCTTCTTTGTGTCTGGCGGAGTGAAATATTGAACGTTTCTTCAAATACTTATATTTTATCTGGTTACAGACCTTTCTTTGCTTTTCTTTCATTTTAAGTAGCAAACTAGTATGCAACCTGATGGTAAGTAATAAATGTCGCCCATGGAAATGTAAAATCAACCTTTTGAAGGTGGTAGAACCCTTTGTGGTTCGACTCCGGCGGCACCACCGCCACACATATTTCTACCTAATAAGGTTAGACAGTGTTAGGCTAAGGTTAAGGTTAAGGGAGACAGACTTTTCCGAGGCGTTCCAGCTTAGTCCTCAGGGGTAGCGGCGCATATGGTGCCGACCTCAGGTAGGAATATCTAATCCTATCTGGGGTTGATTACAGATGTCCATTGGCGGCAGTAGCCACTTACTGCATGCTCGTCTGCTACTCTTATATTATAAAAAAAAACCTTACATAGGATTAGGGTTATATCTAAAGTCATTGACTTCGTACATAAACTTCGTAAAATATAAGAGTCTATCCCATACTCTCGAAACAGAAACATAATAGAGTGCGAAACTATGGTAGTGATAGTGTTAGTGAAAATTACTACACTTCGTACACCTTTCAGAACTTTATATAGAATGTTGGCGTGAATGTTTCACCATATTTTTGTTTACTATTAAAGTATGTGATAATATTTTTTAATTTAATAACTTATAGACGACCAACTCGTACCACACGTATACTCCAAGCATCCCCTAGTTTTGGGGACAAACTTGCCCAGCGATGAAATACAAAAATATATGCAGCCGTATTTCGAAAAATCTAAACTTGGGATCTGAACCCTGGACCCCCATTCAAGCAACAATTCCACCTAATTGTTCGCACTCCAAGCGTATGCGGTTACAGATTGTGTTCGCATTACATCAATTGTGTAGATTTGATATCATTAACACCCTCTCCCACCCCGTCTTCTTTGCAACGTACAAAAGTTTGAGTAAGAGTAATACACGTCTCGTACCGCTCTTAGGATGTAGGGACACCATGATTTGTTATTTATTTGGGATAAGTCTAGTTTTCTTTATGACTTTTAACACTTTTTATGTTATAGTGATGGATATGGGTCATGGACATTTAAAGCACAGGGGGCCTACGACCATCTTTTACAAACGATCATAGTTCAGGAAAGTTTTATTTCCTCCTTAAAACAGTAAAATATTCCGACATACACAGGTGAACAAACTTAAACCCTTATTAATTTTTCGCTTATCCATTGTATAAAACCAACTGAAATTGTCATATTTTGCTTAAAAAGTTAAATTTTCTGCAAAAAATTAAAAGTATGATTAAAATAATATTGTTTTAAGAGATAGTAGTAACCCCCCAGAAGTATTCTTTAATTAGATTAAGCACAAAGCATGCAGTACACCTGTCCGTCACGTGTTGGTGTAAATAGTTATTGCCGCGCATGAATGTGTTACCAACTCCATATGGAAAACTCAATTGATCCCTTATCACTTTTGAGAACTAAGATCGCCTTATATGGTACCTCGGCAGTCGAATTGTTTGGAACCGTCTGGTGGAAGGGAATAGTGCCGTGTCGGAGGTTTCAAAACGATCATAAGCAGAATCGATGGCGTAACGACCTCCGGAAACGTGCATGATTAGCATTTAAATGTGTACATACGTTAACCCACAGGTCTATAAGCATTTTACATATCGATACCTTAATTCGCAAATCAGCCAACTCCACTTTTTGTTAAAATGTTTTTGTTTTTTTATTTATTTTGATTTCGTTCAACGGCATTTACTATCAAAATAAATAAAAAAACATTTTGACAAAAACTGGAGTTGGCTGATTTGCCAATTAAGGTATCGGTATACAATATGCAGCACCTGTAGGAAATGTCTCCAAACCTCCAAATATTTGGCCACCCTAAACCTCAAGTACGAAGCCAATTGTTCTCAAGATTGGTTTAAGCCTCCGCATGTGATCTTAATTAATGAATGCGAACGAATGACTAAGCTTATTTCGTTAATTTATTTATGGCGAAAGCTTTCCTCGAAGCTTTGAAAGCTCAATACGTATAATTATGTTGTCTGCTTTGAAAATCTTGATAGCTATGAATTCATTCAAAATAAATTTGATTTAATTTTATTATCAGATAAATTTTATGAAAAAGGTTTTGGATGGAGGACGTATAATCCTCTGTGTTTCGACTCCGGTGGCACCACAGATTTTTACCTTATAATAGTAGTGTTAAGCGCTGCAGTATTCTGGTTTGAAGGATATGGTTAGATATACATTTCCGAGGCATCCCAGCTTAGTCCACAAGGGTAATGGCACTAAACGTCATGCGCATGCAAATATAACATCTGTAATTAATGCGAGATAAAAATAGATTTCTACCTGAGGTAGGTCTAACCTTTTTTTTTAACCTAACCTAACCCTGAGGTATAAGTTAGAATGCCTGGGTAAAGTATTTCTCCCTTACCACACCCTTTAAATGAAGACACAGCAGCGCTTAATACTGTTGGTATTACGCAGAAAAGGTGTGGTGCCGCCGGAGTCAAACCACAAATAGTTCTTCCACCTTTAAAATGTACGAGTATACACCTATATCGTGCAATTTAACAATGTATTGCAGATGAAAAACACACATATATTATACCCTCTCAGGGCCCACAATAAACATCGCCGAAAAATCTTACATGGACCCAGAGATTTCAACGTAACAATGCTTAATCATGGTTTTGAGATCCGCGATACATTCATTAAGGCGTCTTTTGTTCTCCAAATATATTTGGGGAAGGCAAAAATTATAACATACAGTGGTATTGTGAGGGCCGGGAGGCACCGGAATAAGTGGCGAAATTTTGTTCTGTTAGGGTTGACACTTGCTAATATTATTTACTTTTTTATTTGTTATTAATAAATAAGTCTGTTGGTAGCAATATTTAGATACCTCGTCTGACAGTGGAAGGTAAATGACAGAGAAGAAAAATAATCGAAATTAAAAATAATATGTACTTAAGGGCGTTAGGATCTATATTTACGCCACTTTTTGTATGGTACATCTTTAAAAACGGCTTTCTACTTTGACATCTTTCCGTTTGTATTTTTATTTTGACACAAATCAATTTCAGACGTTACTTTTGTGACTGTGTTACAACGTTTTTACGGAATGCTATTAATGATTACACAAATAATTAAGTTAATTGAATACATAGTAATTTTCTAGAACTCATTGGGGTTGTCGCGTTCTGATTTCAATAGTTTAGTTATTGTCTCCAACACTTATAAGAAATGTTGTAAACACTTATAAAAAAGAGTTGCAATTTAAACGCAGAGGTAGGAACACTTGTGCAGGCGACATCAGGTAAGGCTCAAATGTTATTTGAATTAGATAAAGATAATAATCTTAATAATAATTATTGAAGGTGGTAGAACCCTTTGTGGTTCTACTCTGGCGGCGCCACAGCCACACCTATTTCTGCCTAATAACAGCAGAGCTAGGCGCTGCTGTGTTCCGTTTTGAAGGGTGTGGTAAGGGATACATACTTTTCCAAGGCGTTCCAGCTTAGTCCTCAAGGATAGTGGCGCATCTGTGGCCGACCTCAGGTAGGAATATCTAATCCTATCTGGGGTTGATTACAGATGTCCATGGGGGTAGTTGCCACTTACCATCGGGTGGACTGCATGCTCATCTGCTATATTATAAAAGAAAAACACTATAAAGTTATTAAATTTATATTATAAAAAAATAAGAAAAATATATCTCATATCACCAGCCCTAGCATACATAGACAGATTTAAAGCAGCGACGCCTACCTCGCTAATGCTAAGAAAACACCGCGTCTAGAGGGTGATCTAAATTCATTCCAGTAAACAAATAAATAAAATGTTTCCTCCTTTTCATACGTTTTTGTTATGAAGACGGTTCATGCAAATGGTTCTTGTAAGATACGTGTATTTATTTTTGAGGGTATTAAGAATTTGTATGAGAAAAGTAATTAGTTGGGTTTTTTCGTCGAATAAGGATGTGGTTTTTTGAGATTGTGAGGGGTTTGCGAAATTAAGGTTTGTGATTGTGTGGGTCGGAAGCGTCCAGTGTACATACATTTTTCTTAATTGTGTGTGTGTGTGTGGTTTAATTTTGTGTGCAGTGTTAAGATGACCGTAGGAATTCCACCGTTAATTAGGTAAGTTTCAATCAATTGACTTTTATAGATATATATATTTTACATAAATATAATAATTTTATGGATTTTAATGTTATAATAATATACGTACAAGCACACCTAAAAATTTAGGCCATATCTTTTTACTGATCTTTTTTTGGCTTCATAGTTTTATTTTTCTCGTGTAGGTATTTGTAACGAAGTAATGTTTCTTAAAGATGCAGTTTTTTTTTTATAATATAGGAGTAGAAGACGAGCATGCAGTCCACCTGATGGTAAGTGGCTCCTGCCACCCATGGACATCTGTAATCAACCTCAGATAGGATTAGATATTCCTACCTGAGGTTGGTCACAGATGCGCCGCTACCCCTGAGGACTAAGCTGGAACGCCTCGGAAAACTCTATCTCCCTTACCACACCCTTCAAACCGGAACACAGCAGCGCCTAACACTGCTGTTATTAGGTAGAAATAGGTGTGGCGGTAGTGCCGCCGGAGTCGAACCACAAAGGGTTCTACCACCTTCAATCAGTTTTAAGTTATCCAACAGTTGATTACAAATTTAAATGTGTAATAATCAAATTTGAGCGAGTTTAACTCTCTACCTATTATCGGTTTCTTGTATGGCGACTCGGATTTATTTTTAGCCTTTTTTATTTTTAGTATTAGTTGTTATAGCAGCCACCGTTATACATTCTCTGTAAATTTAAAGTGTCTATCTATTACTGTCTCAGGGGACAAACGGAGAGACAGCGTGGGCTTAGTAATAGGGTTTGGTTTTTACGCTTTCTACACTCACATCTCTACAATAGGATTCCCTATATCGTATATCGTGGGTGCTATGGACACACAGAGACAAGTACATAAACACCCAGATTTAGATATCTGTCTGGCCGGGGATCAAACCCGGGACCCTCTGCACTTCAGACCAATATCCTTACCATGAGTTTTCAAAACATCCCACAATTTTACGTTACGTTTGCTCAATCCATTATTCCGTTCCGTTTGCTTCAGTAGACTGGGTAAACGTAACAATAAGTAAGTGCTCAAGTCTTTTTGTCTGCCTCACATGTTCGCAAAAAAGAGAAACAAAACATAAAGCGCCATTTTGTCAATTTAGACATTAAATGTTACGTTGCTGACACTATAGTTCTGATACAATCCGCAAGGGGCGCTGTTTGGAATTTGGGCAAACGTAAACAAATACCAAAGCAGTCATATTTGTCAAAACGTAAACCTCATGGTAAGGGTACAGTATAGTTATCAACAGTGTTAGGCGCTGCTGTGTTCCGTTTTGAAGGATGTGGTAAGGGAGACAGACTTTTCCGAGGCGTTCCAGCTTAGTCCTCAGGGGTAGCGGCGCATCTGTGACCGACCTCAGATTACAGGACAGGACATTACAGGACTATCTAATCCTATCTGGGGTTGATTACAGATGTCCATGGGCGGCAGTAGCCACTTACCATCAGGTGGACTGCATGCTCGTCTGCTACTCCTACATTATAAAAAAAAAACTCCGGCACGCCGTTCGTCAAGTCGCCAGTCGTCTTTGAGTACGGTACCCTAAAAGCGCCCTATATTAGAACGGAGGTAGAACCTTTATAAGCGGTTACGATTTACGAAACACGCATGGCTTCATCATCTTATTTCATCTCGAAATTATATTGTCAATATTAGAATATTATTATATCAAAATACAAACGTCTCTTCAATTAAATGTACAAATTATGTATTTTAAGTTAAATGCTTACGTAGGCTACGTAACTTTAGGTTTGTGTTTTATTCGATATTTTTAGTAATGAAAATGACTTCACATTTTCATTTTTATTTTTTATAACTTACCATACTGAAATTAAATATCATGTGAGATCATTTATACAGATATCTGTAATTATATTTTTATTATTAGTAACTTTTATTAGTAAGTTATTGACTCAATGTTTTGAGATTACATATTTGTAAAAGGTCTTTTGGCAATTCCTCAACGTAACGTAACTCATGAATAATGATAATAGAAATCCTTAAAAAGCACAAAAACAAACCTCCCATTTAGTCTAATTACTTTATATTCGTATTACATTTGCACATTTTTTGAATTATTAGCTACAATTTGTACCAAGCGTTAGAATGATGACTGCTACTCGCCGATAGATGGCGTAGTGATGCACTCTTTACTTATAAGCCAGTACAAATAATTTGTTGGAATTATTTTTTTAGGATACTTTTTTGTTATACAACTAAGGAAATAGGCCTATAGTATGTATAGTAGAGGTCCAGTTTCAAATTCTGGCGAATTAAAATACCGCCTTAGGAAGCTCAATAATTTCCCTACTAATAAATTTAAACATAACGAGTATGTGTGTAAATAGTTAAGGAATCTGAGTTTTTAAGAAAATGATTACATTATTTTGCTAAGTTGCAAAAAAACATGCAGTCCTTCTGATAATGAATGGCTACTGGTGCTCATGGACATCTGTAGTCAATCCCAGATAAGATCTTAATTTACCTTAGATCGGAAACAGATGCATTGATATGTCTGAGCACTAAATTTCAACGCTTCTGTCAAGTATGTCACTCTTCACACCATACACTGCTGCGCTTAACATTGCTGTTATTAGGCAGATATATTATACCGATATATTATTTTATGACATGGTAGTAGCAAACGAGCATACAGTCCACCTGATGGTAAGTGGCTACTGCCGCCCATGGACAATTGTAATCAACCTCAGATTAGATATTCCTACCTGAGGTCGACCACATATGCGCCGCTTCTCCTGGGGACAAAGCAGGAACGCCTCGGAAAAGTATTAACCCTTACCACACCCTGCAAACCTGAACACAGCAGCGCTTAACACTGTTGTTATTACGTAGAAACAGGTGTGGCGTTGGTGCCTTCGGAGTCGAAACACAAAGGGATTAAGCAAACAAACAAACAAACGCTTTTTACACTCACAGCCCCACACTAGGATTCCCTGTGTCGTGGGTGCCATGGACACACACATAGACAAATACACAAACACCCAGACCCAGAAACAGAAATCTAAATTCATCATTCAGATATCCGTCTGGCCGGGGATCGAACCCGGGACCCTTTGCGCGTCAGACCGGTATGGTGACCGCTCCGCCACGCGGGTCGTCAGCACCTTCATCATAACGACTATTTAGTGTCAGTTAGACGTCACAATAATTGCAGCGTTAATTTTAGAAAAAATGCATGAGCAAGCAGTGATGACTTAAACAAAAGCCCGATTTTATCTGTCCCAATCGTAATACAAAACAAAAGATACCTTGTTTATACGTCAGAGACGTTTAATAAGACGTCAGGCCGTCAAAATATCATTACTAGTGCATTGTTCCGGAGATTATCTGGACGTATTTTTATCGGAGATAAGGATGCGTTAATTGGAGCTGTTGGTACGGCTGTTGATAGCTTTGTTGTGTATGGAGATGATCTGTAACTATGCTTGGTGACGTAACGTTTTATAGTGGAACGCGAGCTCAGTACCGGTTTGAGATACGGGAATTATTGTTATTTTTTTTCTAGTCCATTATTTATTATTATATTTATAGGTAGGGCACGGGTTACAGACAGGGAATTTGTTTCTTTCTTTTTCTATTTTATTTCCATTTAATTGTTTATTATATTTATATTTATAGGTACATTCCTCATGTTTTATACTATCACTAGCTGACCCGCCAAACGTTGAGTTGCCATATAAATAAAAAAATGTTAAGGGTGAACAACCCTTATCACTTAGGGATATGAAAAATAGATAGTAGCATTTTATCAGACCTACTGAATATGCAATTATGCATATAAAATTTGGTGAAAATCGGTAAAGCCGTTTCGGAGGAATGCGGTAACTAACATTGTGACATGAGAATTTTATATATAGGATAAAGTAAGATGAAATAGACTCACACAATAAACGGGACCGGACTAGAAGTTTAAATTTATTTGAAGAAAGCTAACCAGCACAAAATACTCATAAATACCTCTTTCCATTACACAATTAAATATTTCGTTTTTACCTGCTCGGTCAGGAATCGATCCAAGTACATTGTCAGAATGGTATAATGTGACAGGAGACTTCATTAGCTTGTTGGCTGCGAATAATCAACTATTATTAAACACAGTCCGCGACTACATAGTAGGTATGCTAATTTTTACCACGCTTTTATTAGCTTGACCTATATGTATGTAAAGGGATCTTTAAACACGATTTTTATACACTTTGAAAGGTCCGAATAATTTAAAATATTGAACTCTTATCGAGAACCGATGACAATACATGGTTTGAATAATTTTGTCCCATTCTCCTCAGGATCGTCACGATTAACGAGTTTTCTTGTGCGACTTTAGCCTGGTTTTTAGTTTTTAACTATAATTATTTAAAATTTTGTTGTAGTATACATACGTAAGTTTGATTTGCAAATAATCAAATGAATTTACAAAATGGACACTTTCACACTCACTCGAAAATTTTACAATCGTTAAAAAATACATTTCATTTATTTACAAGTAGGTAAATTGGCAAACATTAGATCCATTGCAAACGGTTTGATTGACTAATAAAAACGTAATTATACACACGAATTTGCATGAATTATGAAACATTTGAATACTGTATTACATTATATTTGTCACAAACAAACAGATGTAACAACCAATTCATTGTTAAAGAAGAACCAACTCTAAGTAGATTGTGAAACAACTTCAAATATATTGACAAATATTTGATCCAACGCTTTCAAAATACGAACGAAAGATGCGCTTATTGTGTTATTGTTGTAGCCCGCTTATTTAAATTTAGACTTCTTGTTGACGTGTAAAGGTCGATTTTGTTGTTGTTGTTTACAGTCCAAACTAGTGATGTGCTTGCGTGGGAAAAGTGAGGCGTGAACTATGATTTTGTTGATATGCGCAAAATGTTCCTCAAATGATTGCTTTAAAATATTCTATGGGTCTTGAAAATCGGTGTTATTTTTAAAAAATAATACATCTTTGGGTTTTGTATTTTTATTTGGAGTTCGTTACAAATTTGGCAGATTGCAGTAACGAGTTTGACAATAGTATAAGGCAAAGACAAGTAGCCAACAATAATGCAGTCCATCTGATGGTAAGTGGTCAGTAGCGCTTTAATTACGTGCAAATATTTAAAAAATTCGTCCTCAATAAACTTATTATTTCGGTCCCTTTTATCCTTAAGTCTTAAAATAAATGAACAAAAGTCGCTCTCTTCGAAGCACCTTAATATCAAATAATAATAGTAAATTCCCATTCTCTGCTTTATTATTGAATGCTTTACAACATTTTTATATGTTTTCCAATCATCGGTTAAACGTAAAACTTATGTCGAATTCCAAACGGGTAACAATATATCGCCATACGTCGCCAAATCCCTAAAACCATAAACTATTTTACGTCATTACGTCATTCGCCAATTATGTTGCATTTAATTAAACCGTTCTAAAACCCATATCTAGATACAAGAAAAACAATTGTCACGAATTGCCCCATATCCATTTATATCAAACATAGATCCAATATATTCGTAACTGTCAGGTGTACCGCTCTAAAACAAAATGGAGGTCACATTAAAATGGGAACACGAAATGCATGTGTGAGTTCCATTCTCCTGCATGTGTATGGTGTGTGTGTGTTTGTGATAATTATTGTCATTTAGTAGGCGTGGCCGAAGGCCCGGTATAGATTGGTCCATTGTGACATATCGTAGGTATTTTTATTATGTTGCAGCTAAAATTAATCTGGAATAGTTTTTCAGTGCCTACGTTTTAGGTATTTGATAAGACTCCCAATTTCTTGTGGTTATTTTTTTCTCAATCATCATAATTTAAAATATTTAAATATAATCATGGTGAGGTGCCACCACTTGTCCAGTTACATCTAATAAATCAGTATAGTAATCAGCCATAAAACGCCTTATCCCTATTAAGTCTTCGAGCTACTAAAATATGTGTGTTTGCACTATACTACTGCTCTGTTAGCAGTCATAGCCTAGTGGTTAAGAAACTCGGCCTCTCGATCGAAGGGTCCGAGGTTCAAATCCCAGGCGCGCAACTCTGATTTTTTCATAGTTATGTGCGTATTAAAAATTAATCATCACTTGCTAAACGGTGAAGGAAAACATCGTGAGGAAACTTGCATACCTGAGAGATTTATAAAAAAAATCTCAAATGTATGTAGGTCTACCAATACGCACTTGGCCAGCGCGGTGGACTATGGCCTAATACTTCTCATTATGACAGGAGACCCGTGTCCAGCAGTGGGACATTAATGGGTCGATGATAACTGGTGTCCATGGATACTGCAACTTCTAATTGAACTTAAATAGTTTAAAGTTTAATATTTGCCAGTGTATGGCGCATACGACATTCACGATTTAGTCTACAGGAGGCATAAAGCACTCCGTCGTGTCCCCTATAAAAGAACTGTTACTATTTCAAGTGCAGACATTGCTTAATTGTATCATCGAAAGCTGTACAGGAATTCAACAAAGTCATACAACAAGCCTTAAGGACCTCGCTAGAAGATATTTTTCGTAAGATCTATATCCAAATATCCGTACATAGGAAGGTTTAGCTTTAGACACGTATTTGTAATTGCAGCAGCAAAAACTTTGCAAAAAGACGCCCAGCCCTTCTGAAACTATCTTTAATCACCTAGAAAAGGAGTACGAAAGCCGTTCTAGGCCAATACATCGCACATAACAGTATCCCTTCATCGATTAACCCAACAGGTCGCGAGTCAAGTGGGCTGCTATCCAGACAATTATCGAAACACCGAAACAATGTATTTGTCAGCAACAGAAACATATTCTGATTTACAACCACGCCGGCCCCCACACGATGGCAACTGACCGATTTAGATAAAACACGCTGTGTTAATACATAATTGTACTTCATATCCGCTTAGGCATTGCTATTAGATATTGTGCTCAAGCCCCCAATAATACAGCTTAAGTACTATCAGACCAAGCGAATATATAAGTTGGTAGGGCATATGCAAAACGTTCGCTAGAAAATGTCGATTCTACAAATAGTGCTCTGTGTCATATTGATTTATATGAAGAGACAATATCTAGCACAGACATACGAAACATATTACTTGAATGCTTTGATAAGTAAAATATAAAGATACTCCACCGCCTTGAAATTGGGCGAAGCCACAAAACGCTGCTTTGTCAGTTATTTTTTGAACTGTTGACAGATAAAAAACAATTTTAGAGAAAATGAATAACTAACTAATACTAATAATAATTTACGTAATAAATAAATAAATATTTCAAACATTTTAGAGACATTTTAACACAGAGACGTGGCACTACATTATTTTCGCAACCATTTAAATTCTCATAACTTGTTACACTTTCTTGTTAGGAGTGATCTATCTATGTATTTTACTTATCTACGTTTGAATGTAGATACAATCGGTTGTTGTACATGGCACTGTCGTCTCTATGTGAAGGGGTGATTGGCGAGAATGGGATGATGTGATGTCATATAAATATGCCGGGACTATGCCTGAGAAGGTTATGTCTAACTGTTTAATGTAAATGTAAGTGATTGAGTCAGTGGAACTGTTGACGTTTCTTAGTTTAAGAAAGCATGCTTTTTTATAATATAGGAGTAGCTGACGAGCATGCAGTCCACCTGATGGTAAGTGGAGCGGACTGTTACAGAACTGATTGGAAATGTATGGGAAATACATAAACAAATACAAGAACAGAATTTTTGTAAAAACTCATACTAAGGTTAATGGTTGATTTTTACTTAACAGCTGGCCTCTAATGTCTAAGTAATGTTTTACCCCCGTAAAGCTATTTTTATAAACTATTTTTTCCAAGCTCTATTTAAAGTTTAAATTTATTATTTATGAACCTCCTACAGTTTTTTTATATCATTAACATGCGAGGAATCAAAACCATTAGAAAATAGTAAAGCAAACCCAACCAAAAGCAAACCTGCTTTAAAGTTTTTTATTACATTTAAGCCGGGAACAATTTCACTGCTAATCGTCGATGTCTTTTCACTAACTCTGTAGAACGTCTACTTGTTTTTCAACTTCGTCCTTTCCTTTGCAATATTGTCAAACTGCTTTTTAAGTCTCTTAGATAAAACATACCTAATAACTACGAGTACCTAATACCTCTACCTATACCTCTACTTACCTATACTCTACCGTTAACTCTAATACTTCATCTTTTTTGCGACATAGTCCACCTATTCAAAAAGATACAATCCAATCGTAACACATACGTTACGTTAATAGCCAAAAAACCCCAATTACCGTCTTCCTAATACACAAATTCATACCCAACTCAAAACAAATCCCGCTCCACCTAATCTCCCAACAAACTATAATTCCTCGAATCGATACATCGGGTGTCTGCGATTGCGGAATCGAATAGAATATATTAATACGTGAGGACGGATCAAGTTAGTTCGGAGATGTCTGCCGCTCTAAATCAGTGCAACAATGCGCCTCTGGATACTCTGATTTGCCTATAGGACACTGTTGGACTTCGGTGGATAAGCTTTTAATACTTCCATACTGTTAATGTCCGGCTTAGATCTGATAAATTTATTTTAGAAACGAATCAAGCGTCTTTCATTGGCCGTGAATGTCACAAACACACTGTAAACCCAATGATATATTATAATAAAAAATAAGTGTATTCGTTGGGCTTATAGCCGCGCTCCTGCCGCTGCAAGGATATTATACAACACTCATAATATAGCATCGTAGTCTCATACACAAAGCATTTGTAGCGCCATTACCGACCAGCTATCATATAGCATTGTTACTTTAATGCGTTGTGCATTACATTATGTAGTCGTGTCCACACAACATTAATGACAAAGACAGTCGCGGACAGACATCGTCCGCTCGGATCGGCTTATCGCCGCGCGCCTCACTGCAGTGTGAGTCATTACCGACCAACACTCATATAACATTGTTGTCTCATACACACATCACTTGTAGCGTCATTACCAGCAGCTGTATATAGCATTGTTAATTTAATGTGTTGGTAATTACAGAATGTAGTCGTATCCATACAACATCAATGACAAAGACAGTCGCGGACAGACATCGTCCGCTCGGATCGGCTTATCGCCGCGCGCCTCACTGCAGTGTGCGTCATTAGCGGCCAACACCCATACAGCATTGTTGTTTCATACACACAGCATTTGTAACGTCATTTCCGTTTAACACCTATGTAACGTTGATAGTTTAATAAGAAAGTCATCATATAATAAAGTCGTGTCCACACAACATCAATGACAAAGACAGTCGCGGACAGACATCGTCCGCTCGGATCGGCTTATCGCCGCGCGCCTCGCTGCAGTGTGCGTCATTACCGACCAACACTCATACAGCATTGTCTCATACATACAGCATTTGCAGCGTCATTACCAGTAGCTACATAGCATTGTTGGTTTAATATGTTGGTAATTACAGAACGTAGTCGTGTCCACACAACATCAATGACAAAGACAGTCGCGGACAGACATCGTCCGCTCGGATCGGCTTATCGCCGCGCGCCTCGCTGCAATGTGCGTCATTACCGACCAACACTCATATAGCATTGTCTCATACACACAGCATTTGCAGCGTCATTACCAGTAGCTACATAGCATTGTTGGTTTAATATGTTGGTAATTACAGAACGTAGTCGTGTCCACACAACATCAATGACAAAGACAGTCGCGGACAGACATCGTCCGCTCGGATCGGCTTATTGCCGCGCGCCTCGCTGCAGTGTGCGTCATTACCGACCAACACTCATATAGCATTGTCTCATACACACAGCATTTGCAGCGTCATTACCAGTAGCTACATAGCATTGTTGGTTTAATATGTTGGTAATTACAGAACGTAGTCGTGTCCACACAACATCAATGACAAAGACAGTCGCGGACAGACATCGTCCGCTCGGATCGGCTTATCGCCGCGCGCCTCACTGCAGTGTGCGTCATTACCGACCAACACTCATACAGCATTGTTGTCTCATACATACAGCATTAGTAACGACATTACCGACCAGCTATTACAGAGCATTTTTAGTTTAATGAGTTGGTGATCATAGAATGTAGTCGTGTCCACACAACATCAATGACAAAGACAGTCGCGGACAGACATCGTCCGCTCGGATCGGCTTATCGCCGCGCGCCTCACTGCAGTGTGCGTCATTACCGACCAACACTCATATAGCATTGTCTCATACACACAGCATTCGTAGCTTCATTCTTACTTCTTACCTATTATCATCATTGGCTCACTGACTCCGACGGCTTTTGTACACTGCTTTTATTAAGCAGCTATAATTGTCGCGGTGTCACCCGAATTGATACAGGAAGGGCTGTAAACTTCAATGACTTGCTAATATTGTAAATAAATACCTATCATTTTCTCCGCCGTAGAAACGAAACATTATTACTTGTATTAATTGGTCAATATTTCGACTTATACTCTCATTAGGATTGATCATACACAAACACAAAAGACACATTGTTTAAGATCTATATATTATTACCAGCTGACCCGGCAAACCCAAAAAAATGTTAAGGGTGAACAACCTTTATCACTTAGGGGTATGAAACATAGGTAGTAGCCAATTCTCAGATCTACTGAATATGCATATAAAATTTGGTGAAAATCGGTAAAGCCGTTTCGGAGGAGTACGGTAACAAACATTGTGACACGAGAATTTTATATAAGAATACTAGCTTCATTTTGCAAATTAATATATAACTTTCTATTAACGTACGAGAGTTTAATATGAAAACGCTTCAATAGTTTCCATATGTCCATTAAATATAATTGCGACCCAAATCTCCATCTGAAACAATACATTCATGATCCAAGACGGAGGGTGTCTAAATCCAACCATATTTCAAGTGTAACGCAAGGTGAACAGAAGGGTTGTATAATTGTCCGAGGGGGTGAGTGGGGGTGGTCAGTGTTTGTGATTTGTAAATGGGTCCAGACCTTAGCCCTTCCTGAAGACGGGGATATATCACGCGCTTCAAACGATAACTTCGTTTCGGGAATTGTATAGAGTTGATATTACCGCGTTTGAGTTGAAATAAACGGGCGAGGAAATGTAGGTCATATTTTGATTATTTCATTTATTATCTTTAAAATATGACTTTCTAAATAATGGTTTAGTACTTTAAAATTTATATTTACTCGCGCCATATTATTTTTAGAAACAAACCCTCACACACTCACCAAGTGTCACTTACTCACAAACACGAATATTGAAATCAAATTGGTTTAATCAACTCATCAAATTGATCACACAAAGTACCAAAGTTAAAAATACCAAAACCAAAGTTTAAAATTATGACGTTTGCTTCACTGGCTCGATAACAGATATAATTATTATAGTAACGGTCATACCTATCATGTTTCCCTTATAATGTTCCAATGGGTAGGTATTACTTAGATGAGACCTTAAGTACATTTCACCACTCTATTACAATATTTGAAATAAAATAACGTCATGTCACATTAATATGACATCTCATATTAAAAATTCTCGTGTCACAATGTTAGTTACCGTACTCCGAAACGACTTTACCGATTTTCACCAATTGTTTTTGTATGCGTATTCAGTAGGTCTGAGAATCGGCTACTATCTATTTTTCATACTCCTAAGTGTTAAGGGTTGTTCACCCTTAACATTTTTTTATTTATATGCTAACACAACGTTCGCAAGGTCAGCTAGTCTTACTTATAAAATAACGTCTTGTCACACTTAACTGATACCAATCAGACCAGAACAGCTCGTCTAAATCCACATACAAAAGCAATAGGCCAGTACAATTGTCTGCGGAGATATCTTAGAGGGCACAAAGGTTCCCTCAAATTGGCAAAGTAAGTGAGGTCCGAACAGAAATACATTATCTGGGAGGATGCTGCGATCGGGAGATTTATCGCTTTCGGACCTTCGGAGGCTCAACGCTCTATTTCCTTTAGGATTATATCGTTACTGTGTATATAATAATTTGGTATATAAATTACACGTCGATTTTGACTCGTATATCTCTTATGAGAAAATGCTTATGATATGATGATATGATATTATAAAGATACTAGTATCCAAATACCCAGACCCAGAACAGATATCTAAAATCATTATTAAAATTTTACATATCATTATTAGAATTTATATTGCCTCGTATCGATCCCAACATCTTCGTTAGAAGTCTGGCACCCACAGAAGTCTGCCTGAATCCACAAGTGTGGGAAGATCAATGAGCTATGTGGGTAGTCGAAAAAAATCGTAAATATAAATTATTTTTAATCAATCGATAACCTTTTATACAAACTTAAACACTAACTTTGCGTAAAGCTCTCAATTCCTTTTCAGTTTTTAAAAGATGCGTCTTTAAAAATCGAAAATAAAATATATGTGAATTTTAGAAACGGTTTTCGTTTTTCTAAATTCTTCTTAAATACAACTACAACCTAATAATATACATGCTTCGACTCTGTGTAAACCGATTAATTCCCAGCAAGAATCCTTACAATTCCCATCCAGTTTTTTAATAGACGCGTAAATCCGAAACGCTTAGTAGCGATAGCATAAAATAACACTTGCTCTGCGTTTCTCACAAACGGCCATTCGTGTCGGACGTTTAGCATTAAATATATGTTTTACCACCTTATAAAGATTGCGTCCGAGATGTGCCCGCGGCACGCCGCACGAAGCACTTGTATCGCCTACGACAGTCCTCGGGTTTATGTTGGCCAGGAGTCGGGGTGAATTTAGTTAATAAGTTTAGTTGGTTAGTTAGAGGGGATTTTGTGAAATATGTAGGTAGGTAGGTAGGTGTATGTGTAGGTAGATAAATGTGTAGGCCTGATGGAAAGTGGTTTCAGTCGAACGTTTGAAATGAAATCCAATTTGGGTTGGATTTATACCTTAGGACAGTCATTGATGTATTCCTGTTCATATTGACGAGCGTCGCTTGTCGCCGGCTATCGTCAGCAACTGTTGTCGACGATCACCATTGTCCCCACTTATCGTTAGCGAGTCTGCCTATTGCCAGAAGTTGCTCTCAGAAACCACTCTGTTGTAAACATGTACTAAAAATAGCAAGTAGTTATTTGGGTGTTGTATAGGCAAGATACTTTTACGAGATACTTAAACCTCTACTATCCCTTACTGAGGGATAGCAACGCCATTGTAGCCTACCGCCGTTGACACTCTAAACTCTATCAGAGATTGCAGGTGTCAACCGCGGGACTTTCACGTGCCATCAGATGCAGCCTCGTTTGCAGTTACTTCTATCATAAAAACAGTAACACTGCTCCTGCGCAACGTTGCCAGCACACACGCTCGTGTGTGAGCGTGATGGCGCAGCGTGACTCGCGCGAGGAATGTTTATTGCGGCCCGGTTCGCCAATCAACTGTTAGTTAGTTAAACCGCTCATTTTATTATCACGTACCGTCAGTTGGACTGCATCCTCGTTTGCAGTTACTTCTATCATAAAAACATTAATACTACTCCTGCGCAACGTTGCCAGCACACACGCTCGTGTGTGAGCGTGATGGCGCAGCGTGACTCGCGCGAGGAATGTTTATTGCGGCCCAGTTCGCCAATCAACTGTTAGTTAGTTAAACCGCTCATTTTATTTCCACGTACCGTCAGTTGGACTGCATCCTCGTTTGCAGTTACTTCTATCACAAAAACATTAATACTACTCCTGCGCAACGTTGCCAGCACACACGCTCATGTGTGAGCGTGATGGCGCAGCGTGACTCGCGCGAGGAATGTTTATTGAGGCCCGGTTCGCCAATCATCTGTTAGTTACTTAAACTGATCATTGTATTTATTTTATTGCAGAAATAAATATTTTGATGATTAAAGAGAAAAGTTCTTAGTATGTCTCCTAGTAAGCTCGCCAACTGACAATTGTAACTTATACCAATGTGATTTTTTTTGTTAACAATCTATAATATTTTGTTAGAATAACGGTTTAACTGGTGTGTTAATTAATTTGTTCCATAATCCATAATTACTCTTGTCATTTAGTAGACAACATATTATTTATGAAATTCACATAAAAGTAGTTTACATATTACTCTGAATATAATATACGGAAACGGTCATATTTTATTATTGTTGGACACGCGAAGAAGAGATGATGGATTTCTAATCAGAGATGAGTGCCTGGTATTTGAACTACTGACCCTCTGATCGGGAGGCTGAATTTCAACTACTAGACTATCACTGCATAGGACATACATATGCACTGCATTAAGTAAATTAACCATGAATCAACGATTATTCCCAAACCAGTGTTTGCAACCACCGGGCCTTGTCTCAGGCGCTGTGATAGATACATCCCTACCCTTCGGTTTAACACTTTAATGCGGTGCACACAATCAGATATTTGTTTTAAATTATGGTAATAAAATGTCCGTGAGAGTCACGAGCGGTGCGCGTGCGCAACAACGCGAATTGGATCGGGATCGCGATCAGCGCAGCGAAATTACGTTATATGACGGATTTGAATTTAGAATAGAATTGGGATGGATGTTTTTTTTCTTTGTGTATATGGGTGATGATTTGAAGTCGTGGTTTTTGGAAATGATTTTTATATCGTTATGGTTTTATTATTTTTATTGACATGATATTTCATTATTAAAAATTACATAAACTATTAAAATTCATATCGACACACTGAGAGATATGGAAAGTTCTTCATTTACTACATTATCATTTTCATTACATATATGTATATATTTTTAATAAGAAATTTATACATGGCAAAGTTATTGATAATAATAAACAATACGGTTCGACAGTTGCCAAAGTTTAATTTTTCCTTTTTTATACGAAATACATTTCCAAAATACTTACGTATTCTCAAAAGATGGTTAGGATACATCCTATTCAGGTTTTCCCTTATAATTCGACCTTCAGCATTTAAATCGTTCAATTTATACTACCTGCATATCTAGGGCAGTTTATCGAGTCCATCCTTCGCTGGTCGAGCGCATTTGAATAACTATCACCAGTTAATTCTTCAGATAAAGACCGCCATGTTGGCTGCGGCCGCTTCCGCCGGATGTCCAACTTGGACGGATATTCAAACTCCACCGGAAGTGGATAGAGTGACATATATTTTGAATCTATTGTTAGTTTGAGATTGTTTGTGCTGATTTTAATGGAATAGGGATAATCTTTAGTTTTACATATAGCTATTGTATTAGGATTCTACATAACCCCGTGTCACTCCCACGGCACCGAAAGTATTTGAAGGTGTTTCGAAAACTTAAAGAAGGATTCCCTGTGTGTTATAAACACACATAAAGACGCAAACACCCTTGCTCAAAATAGACATCAATGTAATGATTAGGTACTGAAAAGGTTGGGAACGTAATCTATCGTATCATTAGAATATTTTCCTTACCGAAGTATAATAAAATTCTGATAAACATAATTGAAAAAATAGATGTATTAAAAGCTTCCTTCGCTTCATCAGACTTTTTTAATTTGACTTAAATCAAACCCCGAACCTTCAGGCAGAGACCACATCTCTTACAACTATACTATTACTGAATTACTTCTCGGCTACGCTTCCCAGGCTTGGAATCGAATCCCATACCTCTGACTTATTACTTCCCTATCACAAATCCTCTTATATTTTAATAGCAGCAGTGAAAATATAGATTTTATAAATTGCACTAAGCACGGAACTAGTGGAACACGTGACCGCCGCGCGGTGTCCGTCACGACGCCGCACCGGGACTCCGGTATCGCGCACTCATCTAATACTTCACACAAAATTAAATACACGAGACTTGACTTTCATATACATATATACAATATACATGCAGCTGCAGTGATAGCCTAGACTTATAGTCCAGGGTTCAAATCTTAGGCAGACTTTTACATTTTTTGAAGTTATGTGCGTATAAGAAATTAATTGATGTATATTTTAGCGATGACATAAAAATATCGATAATAATTTTACACGCCCTAAAGTTTTACATATAAATCTCAAAGGTGGTAACATCTAAACAATACACTTGGCCAGCGCGGCAGACAATGCCCCAAACCGTTCTCACTTTCAAAGAAGACCCTTGCCCAGCAGTGGGATACTAATGGGTTTACGACGATACATTCTATAAATGATACTAGGGACGGAACTAGTGGAACACATGACAGTCGCGTGGTATCCGTCACGAAGCCGCACGGGGACTCGGGTATCGCGCACTTATCTAATACTTCACATTAATACTCAGGAATTTTTATACATATATGTATATGTGGTATACAATATTTTGTGGACCCGCATGTAGGAGCGGTCAATATAAGAATGACGCGCAAGGTGTTCCTAGTTCGATCCCCGGCCAAACAAATACGGACGGTATACTCGTGCAAATTCTGTGCCCATTATAAAATAAAAATGGCGTAATCATCCTTTAATTTTCCCACATCCGTAGTGTGGTCGCCTTTGGGGTATCGTCGCCACATCTTTTTCTAGCGTGAGGCAGTTCCTGCATTTGGATGGAAGGGTGTAGATGCCAGGTGATGCATGAGGTGACCATCCTATCATCATCATCCGGTGATCGTGCTTACAGCCGTCGACAGCAACAGCCTCTGACTATCGCTACCTATCTTTAACGACTGCTCGCGAAAATCGGCGACAGTCTGTGACATTCATCAACGCGTACTGTCAATCGTATGTTACCACCCTTATTTAACGTTAACGTTGAAACGCAGATGGGACGCTGGCATTATCTATATCTATCCGCGTTATCTACATCCCCCAGTTACTTGGAGCTTGTTACAAATATTATTTCTGCAAACTAACAGTCCAATTAAGATATTTGACTAATTAGTTGTGTTCGCTTGACCGAGAGCCGATCGTGGTTAGGGTGCGTGCTCACTACACAATATTACATAAACGCTTAAAACGCTTCGAAGGCTTTCTACACTCACAGCCCCACACTAGGATTCCGATTTAGAAGGACACTGTGTCCTGGGTGCCATGGACACACACATGGACAAATACACAAACACCCAGACCAAGACACGTAAATATAAATTCATAATTTAGATATCTGTCTAGCCGGGGTTCGAACCCGGGACTCTTTGTGCGTGAGACCGGTATGGTGACCGCTCCGCTACGCGGATTTGATGACGATGACACAAATTGCAAGTTTGTTGGCTGGTATTCACAGTAATTATTAACAGTAGACATTGTTAAGACGGCTAAGACTACATAAGAATATCTAGACACAAACTTGTTTATGTACAATGTGAACCACCCCTAACATTAAGAAGGGTTTATCAATTAAAACAATATTTGTATGGACTGACCGAGCGTTATGGCTATCGAATAATATATCAGAAATCCTTCGCCAAGGGTTTTGGAATAACACAGGGAGAAATGTGGGTAGAACCCCCGAATTGCTTAATTCGGAATGTTTCAAGTACCTGCGTAAGGTTCTATGCAAATAAGCAGGTTATGCTATTCGACACTCTGGTCATTAAAATGTAGGTCCAGTTATGAGTTATGAGATGATACCTACATATTGAATTGATAAGAAATTGTAAATGAAGATTAGGTTATGAAGCAACGTCAGGTCCGCTGTTAGTCAACATGTTCTTCATAAGTAAACGGTGTTTAGATTTAAAGCAGTGGTAGCCGTCCGATAGCTCGTAGATAGGGGTCCGAGGTTCACCCTAGGCACGCACCTCTGATTTTTCAACGTTATGTGCGTTATTAGAAGTAAATTATCACTTGCTAAACATGGTGAATGAAAACATCGTGAAGAAATCAGCATACCTGAGAGATTTATACAAAATAAATCTCAAAGGTATGTAAAGTCTACTAATACGCACTTGGTCAGCGCGGCGGACTATGGCCTAATCCTTCTCATTCTGAGAGGAGAGCCCTGCCCAACAGTGGGACAATAATGGGTTGATGACGAAACGGATTTTTAAAATTAGGGCAATATAACAGATAAATTCCACTTATATTTATTGCCTGTTTAGGTCCTTAGCCCACTTGTCCCTACTGTACCCATTATGAGATTTTACGTTGAGACAAAAATGACTGTTTTTGTTTTTGTTTGCGTAGATCCCATATATTTCCAATCAGTTCTGAGACAATCTTCTAGGGGCGCTGATTGGAAATGTATGGGCAAATACGTAAACAAATACCAAAACAGTCATTTTTGTAAAAACTCATACTAAGGGTACAGTCTGTGTACTGTACCCTTAGTAAAAAGGAAGGAGGCCTGCTGTAAAAAGGAAGACAGCTTAAAAGTTGCTCAATAGCTATGTGTCTTCGAAGGTAATTGTAAAGGTACTTAAATTATGACAAAACACATGACACTCTTCGGCGGTGCCGCCATCAACTTTTTTATTTTATAAAACAGGGGTACAGAGCTTCTATGCTCAGTTTTACGTGTGTAGCAAGACAGATTCATATTTTTAGGTTTATCATCTCAGTTCTCTTCTTCTTTTCTTCTTCTAAGTCCTAATGTGTATTACCTCAAAAAAAGGACTTCACTCCCAAGATGCACTTGATTACAGGTGACCATCGACTGTTGTGGTCGCTTACTATCACATAGTACTTATCACATATATCACTTGCATTTGAAAAAATATATCAAATAACACGAATACCCGATCAATTTCAAAAATCCTAACCCATCCATTCCAGTTCTTTATCAACGGAAACTACCCTTACGTCACGGCAAACAAATGAAATAGCCGACCATTAATTATTCCCTAAGAAATTCATACGTCAAGACGCCTACCCTTCGGACGGGGGTCAAGATATGGTCGAATTAATATTCATACAGAGAGCCCAGGTGGACCAAGGACGTCACAATCTGAGAAGGGTGGTAACTGGACATCGGGGTGTGATGAGGGAAGATGTTGTGGTTACTTTGATGCCTAATGTAAGATGTCTCTGTGAGGCTGTCATACGATTGCGTGATTTTGAATGAGAATATTTGTTTCTTACCTTTAAATATTATTGTTACATATATTTTTTTAATTTTGTGTTCGTAAAATAATACTAAGCTTTATTTTATAATTCTGATGTATTTTTATAGTCTTCCTTTCATACCATTTAAGAATAGAACAGGTCAAACATTTTAGTACACGATTTCCTTCCACGGAGAGTTACATTTCACTTTGTCATTTATGACGAAAAATAAATGCGACGTTTCTGATATCAATTGTTTGAACTTAAGTAGAAAAGTATTAAAACAATCCACTTGACATAGAGTAGCCATTATCATGAATATTAAGACATGTGTAACCAATCTGTCTAGAGGAATAAGTTGCAACATTTGTTTACCGCACTTTTCAAATTGTTACCCAGTTGATACAAAACAGACTTGTCGATGATGTTGTTACAAACAGACCTCAGAGCTCCATGTATCTCTCCTTGCAAACGGACTTCAGAGCGTCAAATACCATTTGTTTGTACATACCCTTCTGCACCCTAACTTAGTCTATGCGCGGGTGGGTCGCCAAGAAGCCGAGTTGAATGCGGGCCTCGTCTTATCTGCGCCCGCGGCCGGCCCTGATGGATTAACTTCATTGTTCTACCAGTGACGGGGAATTTATAATTATTGCGCCGTTCGTGTGCTTCGGATTGTGTTTTCTATTTACGTTGGAAAAATATGATGTAACGGTGTAAGTGGTGACCGATCTTCATTTGACTGTGGTACTACGTTTTAAATTTAATGTTTTCTGAACTTACTAGTTTGCCACGATATAATCCCCAGACCTTTTGAAGTAATTTGGCTTCAGTGAAGAGCTAATATTTTCTCATTTCAGGGGTGTGGTTAGGCAGAGACTATGAATTGTACGAGTGGTTCCAGGCCCATCGGCCTTCTTAGGCCTCAGGAACAGTAACGCATTAGCGACCGAGAGCAGAACTATAGGTACATGTACTGCAGTTTTACGTACAATAATATAGTAACCGTAATGAAAGATTGGGGCATAAATCCATCTTTCTATTTCGTTAGGCCAAATTTAAATTCAATAATTACTTCATTGTAAAATTCTGCCAGAAAAGTATAAATTGTAAAGATTCTCAAAGATATTTCTCATATCTAACGAGTATCTAAATACCTAACCAAATTTAATCACACATGAAGCCTTTGCACAGGCAATACATTTATTCTGTATTGATATATTATTGTTTATGTCATCATATATTTGGTGATAAAAAACACAGAATAATTTTGACCCCAAAATCACCAGATTTGCACAAACACAATCCAGCTCTATAATTGCTTTATGGGCATTATTTGCATACGTCCTCCTACGTTTGTTTTTCGGATCTTGGGCACCCGAACAATAACTTGGTCAAGATGTTTCGAGCAGTTAATTTAGTTTGCTTTGATAAGGGTCGCCCCTCAAGACTCAGGTAGATGGTCAGCTAACTGGGACAAATATTGAAACTTACTTCAACGTTTATCTAGCTATGTAAACCTACAGAGCTAGAGCTTATGTAACTCGAACACAGAATAATGTTTCTCCAAGGATTCAAATTTAACTTAAAAAAAAAACATACACTCTTCGAGGAAACAACCAACATTGAAATAAGTTTGTACATAACTCTGGATAATAATGGATCTCATATAAGGCAGAACCCTTACTACCTGTCAATTACAAATATTTTACTACTCTTTTATCTAAGTTGGAATGTCTCAATATTATCTTTCCCTTATCACTCAATTTAAATAAGAAAATATCAGCTGACATTGTTATAATTTTAAAGTAAACGTACCACGTTGGCTAGTTGCTTCTTTTACATCTTTATGGTGTCTTCATGGTAACTGAAGTATTCGAATCATATCATGGCATTTGCCTTCTGTATTCGCGCGAAGTAATAATGGATCCGCGCCAAACTGCTAGTCCGCTATTAGGTTGTTGCGAGCAGGTGTAGCCATACAATTTGCTATGGCGACGCAATTCATTTCTATATTCAGAGCGGACTAGCACTTTTACGCGGACCGTAAAAGCCTAATGTTTAAAAGATGCTTATATTCAAAAACTTTTAAGAACTGATGGACGGATGAGTACTAAAAGTATCCTTCTATTATTAATATAGTTTCCATATACCCCAGAAGTCGTCTCCAAGTCTCTAAAACAGTTCTCAATTCGTTTTCGAAAAAATCCACCAAAACAACGAATCCGTCACCCGTTGACTCGTAAAACCGCGAGTCACTATACACTCTTAAACATCTGCAATTTCCTCGAGAACTAGAAAGTCATGGCCTTGCCACACATGTCACCCGAAATACACCCTTCGGACATTCGGAATAGGGGTCGCGTCTGCGGTTATTTGTGGTTTTCACACACGGGGGTGTAATTGCGTGAGCATCTTTTATATTTGAGGTTGATTTTTTTGACTACGGCGGTATTTATTCTAATCTGTGTTGTATCAGGTTCTGCGCTACTGTGTTTTAATAGCAGTGAAGTATAGTTAAATAAGGTATTTTAAATGAGAGTTGAAAGGCAGCAACTAGAGATCTATTTTGAATCAGTTAAAGATGGGCTGACAGCTTAAGTTTTTATGTTGTTTGCTATGTAATATTTTACGCTTAAAATTATCTGGAATGTTACTCGTCTGTAATATTGTATACATCGTAAAATAATATTTTAAGCTCGTAAATTGTTAGTTAACAGGCTTATTTTTCATATAATTAAGTATAGTTTTTCACTTGTCAGTATAATAAAGTTCATTTCATTAATCTTTAAAAGAAAACAAATATTTTCAATTAAAATTTAATTAAAAATTAAGAATTAGTTCGAGTACTATGTTTATGGATGAATATTACAAATTTTAGACTTTCCTTATAAATTCTTCGTCTTTCTCACCAACTTACTTTTGTTCGTCGAACATAAGAACTTCCTCGCGAATTTCTTTGTTGAACTAAGTTTGTTCGTCGAGCAAGCTCTGTAAGATACACTTCCGTGTGTTTCCACTTAAAGGGTAGGGTGTGCTGTAGCATAAATGATCACCGGGCGAGTTGACGAAGACAAATGACACCCGATGTCGAACTTACACAAAGATAAGGTAGGCTCCTTAAATTAGCTGCGTTTTACCCGACTATGTATTTTTCAATGTCCACACCAGCTAAAGGGTTAAGGGGTAACACTTGTAACCCGAATGTTATCTTTAACTGAGTTATTCGTGACTGCTTCTATTAGTAGTTTAAGAAAACATTCGGAAGTAGTAATTCTGGCTTTGTTTCTGAATATATTTCATTTACGATATCATAGCTCTTATTAAATTTTTAGTTTTTATTATTAGTTTCGTTGTAGTCAACCCATTATTGTCCCATTGTCCCCAAGTGCGTATTGGTAGCTTCACACACGTTTGATATTTAAAAAAAAATAGTTTAAATCGAGGTAATTTATTTTTTAACATATCAGTGTAATTATTTTCTTTTCTTATAAATATAAAATAAACTTTTCTGAGAAAAATATTTACATTGGCAAATAATAATAATACCTTGAGAACTTTTTTAAAAATAACTCCTAATTAAAATGGGAATCGAACTTTGAACCCCTCGATCGATAGTCGGTGTAACTGAATCATGAGGCTATGTAAATTAATCACCACTGAATTCACCTTCAACCAACAACTATTTTATCTATCTAATTTACCTCTTCTTAGTAACGGTCGGTCAAACGAGCTGTTTATTTCCTGACCAATTGTTTATATAACTCACCTCGCAACCCACATAAGTCCAACTCCGTTACCGGCAGACCTCTGTAATTGTCCGAAAATTAGCTTCGACCGCATATAAATACATTAAGATAATCTAGTTAACGGCGCAAGTGGTAGGTAACAGCGATTTTGCGGCATGATTAAAAGTTATTTTAGTAAGAAAACTTGAATTTGTTTTACTAAAAATACATTTTTGTTAATAAATAAACCTAGCGCAGAAGTCTGCATAAGGCAGACGGGCAGCTATATGGTTAGCAAATAGAATCGCCAAGAATCTCTTTAAGAGGTCCATGTCATAGCGCTCCGGAATACGCCAGGGGGAAGTTCTTTTATAGAATCTTCATGCAGTATGATTGTCATATGAAAAAGTGGCAGTGTCAATGTAGCTGTTTCGTAACTTAATGGGCGTAAGATGGTTAAAAGTACACTTCGTGGTTTGACCATGTTGGCGCTATCGTCATTCTTATGTTTGCCTTGTAAGCGGCTTAAATACAACTGTGGATGAATTGAAAATAAGAAGCAGATATTCCCAGATATTCCAACTTACTCTTCAGGGATATCAACATATCTGTAGTCAACCTCAGAACCTATTTTACTTGAAGTTGGTACAAATGTAATGGACATTTAAGAGAGAGAGAGTAGTAATTTACTATCAGGTGGACTACAAGCTTATATTTTTCTACTTCGTTTTCATAAAAAGAATACAAACCAACATACAAAGCTCCACTTTACACGTTACAAAATAGCCGCGAAATATTTTTTTTATAATGGTATAAGAACGCCACATTTAAAAATATGTTTAAAATAATAAATCCGCTATCGCTTATGACTTGCTCCCGACGTCACAGTGCGGTGGTGCAAACTCAAACAGCAAGTGCTGGAGCGACGTTTGTGCAAAGATGGGATTTTGTAATTTGAAATGGGTAAGTCCGGTGTAAGACTGTGTGGGAGGCATGAAGTAACTTTTAAGACATTTAGAGGAATTATTTTACTTGTGATGATATAAGGTTATTATACATTTACTTCTGAAATGCGTAATAATTAGATAATAGGTGATGTAGAGGAAATATAAACATTTGTTGTAGATTAGGTAGGTAGGTAGATGTGTTTTGGACGGTTTTCAGGACTTTGTAAGACTTAAAGGTGGTAGAACCCTTTGTGGTTCGACTCCGACGGCACCACCGCCACGCCACACCTATTTCTACCTAATAACAGCAGTGTTAGGCGCTGCTGTGTTCCGGTTTGAAGGGTATGGTAAGGGAGACATACTTTTCCGAGGCATTCCAGCTTAGTCCTCAGGGGTAGCGGCGCATCTGTGGCCGACCTCAGGTAGGATATGTAATCCTATCTGGGGTTGATTACAGATGTCCATGGGCGGCAGTAGCCACATACCATCAGGTGGACTGCATGCTCGTCTGCTACGCCTATATTATATATATAAAAAAACAGTTACTAATTATTAATTGAAACATGAAATACATATTACTTTTTATGTATTTTAACCTAGTGATAATGAATGGATGGTATAAGGGATCACGCCACCTAATGTAAAGTAGTCCGCATCGCTCAAGGATATTAGCATATCATATGAGTCGCCAGTGCATTTTAGGCGGCTTTCGAGGACAAATTTTTCCTGCATGTTTTTAGGAGACTGTTAATTTTTGTTGATATGAACTTTCACCTCATACACATACATGGTTTATTATGTATTTTTCGAGAATCTAAATATTGTCAGTATATAAAAAAACAAAAATCCTACACCCAGAAGAGATATTTGATTATGTAGATTTTTTATGACCGGGAATCGTATCTAAGACCTTTCACAACATATCAATTTAGCTACCGCCTATAATTTGCCATTTCGAAAATCGAAGTCGAGACCCTTTACAACCAAAATTTTCTATCCAACGCCATACAATGGTTATTCCATTTACATTCAACGTTACATGAAAGCTAAATCCAAGTGGTTTCCGAAGGCAGCGAGCTGAATTCAGTAAATGCTTAGGACTCTGTAGAAACAGATAAACATCCCAACATTTATTAGTAAGTCGCTGTCCAGCTACGCAGAGATGTTGCTTAAATCTTAGCCACCTCAGGGCACGTCTACGCTCACCGGGGGAAAGACGCAAGTGAAAACTCGATTGGTTTATTTTACAGATTTTTTTTATAATATAAGAGAGTAGCAGACGAGCATGCAGTCCACCTGATGGTAAGTGGCTACTGCCGCCCATGGACATCTGTAATCAACCCCAGATAGGATTAAGTATTCCTACCTGAGGTCGGCCACAGATGCGCCGCTACCCCTGAGGACTAAGCTGGAACGCCTCGGAAAAGTCTGTCTCCCTTTCCACACCCTTCAAACCTGAACACAGCAGCGCCTAACACTGCTGTTATTAGAAATAGGCGTGGCGGTGGTGCCACCGGAGTCGAACCACAAAGGGTTCTACCACCTTCAATTTTTATTTTTTGTCACATCCTGACTGTTAGCGTTAGTAAGTTGAAATCGTTGCCTTATTTTTAGTTTTTTAAATGAAAGAATTGTAAAAAACATATACCTGATGATGAATTTGTACAACAACAAAATGGACTTGAACATAATAATTGTCATTTTACAGGGTAAAAAGCTTAAATTTCAATCAATAAGATTTTCTTGTTTTCAAATCAAAACGTTTGGATTACAAGTATAGTGACATAGTTATTTTTTATGTATCATTTTAAGTCGAAAATTATTTTGAAGACATTATTTTAAATAAGAAGAATAATCTTTTCATTAATTTTCCCAAATACATATTACTAAATACCACGCATTATTAGTTACAATATTAATTGTAAAAAATATTACTGCTAATTATTGAGATTACTGCCGCTTAACTATCACTACATAATAACAAAACCACATTTTTTTCTTAGCCCATATTCAAAATGAGAAAATAAAATATCCATGACAGATAAATTCAATCTAAATTTCCATTTGCATCCCTCACCTTACATTTCTAACCCGTCTAACTGACCACCACCCTAGGTCACGGGGTGGGGGTGGCTCATCCCTACTCCCAATACATTTCATATTCCGTTGACAGAAGCACAATAATAACGCGAGCGCTCCGTGTAAAAGCAGGACATAGTTGATGTACAATGATGTAGGTATTACTAGAAGTGGTTAAAATTAGTTAATTTAAATTGACGAGAATGAGAGTGTTGAGAGCTCTACACTTCTTTAAATTTTATACATTTCTTATGCATATTACCAGAATGTCTTAAGTAGTCGATAAGATTATTATCTAAATATTTGGTCTTTTGAAAAAATAAATAATAGTATGTTTAATAGTAACATACAAATAATTACGGCAACAAATATTTCAATATTTTAATATAATATTTTTCAAATCTAAAATTAACGCCAGAAAACAACCTTATGACATTTACAGTAATTAAATTCATTAACGTTAACATTAATAATTTTTCAAAATATTTTTTTGGTATGTTGTTATTTTTCCATATTTTTTAAAATAACTCGACAAATATACTATGTTTTCTGTCTTTGTACTAGTTATTAAATAAAATGTAACAAGTGATAGGTATATGTGGGAAACCTATAGGTACATAGAGCTCACAAAAACATAGACCTTACAATTTAAATATCACAACTACGCTCGGTATTTCCATCATAAATCCTCAAGCCACATCTAGCATCTCTATCTCTCAAACTGACCAATAGTTGGAAATAGTTGAATTTGAAGACGTTTGGAATTTACGAGTGGTTTCGACCCTATGGGTGCCCGGGCGATATAATATTCTGAGTTGTACAACTATAACAAGTGCCTAGCAACTAGCGAATGCTTGACATACCTCTCGGCCGCAGGATTAAGTTCTTGCGAGTTATATCTCAGGTACATTTCTAAGGCGGTTCGAAGAATGCCGTATTATCTTCTAGATCTGTGTAACTGTAGGCTATTTGGAGTAGGATTATTGTGATGGATTCTTCGTTGTAACGGTAATTTTCTCAGCCTATAATAGCAATAAATTAACATCCCACCGCTGGGCACGTGTCTTCTCTTAAAGTACGAGAGGTTATAGTCCAGGCGAATAGGTGGACTTCACACGCCTTTGAGAACTTTTTCAAAAAACTCTCAGTGGCCTTAATTGTGCCCAATGTCTTTCTTCGCTGTTACATTAAGTTGTAATTATTTTTAATACGTGCATCACTTCAGAATCAGAGGTGCATGTGTAACCATGGTACCTCCGATTGATAGTTTCAGCGACTAGATTATCACTGCTGTTTTTCGTTATAACAATCACTTTCTCATTCTATATGCAGATAGTTCAGGGTTCGAAAATGAACAGAAAATACATAAAGCTGACAATTTTCTCAATATTTAACGTAGTATAGCAAATTATAGTCCAGTGGTTATTCGATATATCTTGAGTAATTCATTAATTACTTGCATTAACGATGAAAGAAAAGGTGGGAAGAAAATCTTTGAGTTTGTAGGATTTCATTTAAGTTATTAAGTTTAGTCTATTAACTCCCACTTGATTGGCGTGGAAGACTATAAACTTCATTCGTCTCATATTTCTAGAATACTTCTTAAGAATGGACTATATTTACATTACTATATGATATTGTAGTAGGAAATGAGCATGTAGTCCACCTGATGGTAAGTGGCTACTGCCGCCCGTGGACATCATCCTTAGATAAAATAAGAGTCCATCTGAAGTCTGCCTCAGATGCATTGCTACACATGAGGAATAAGTTAGAACACCTCAGTATCTATATTACCATATCTTCTAAACCAAAATATAGCTGCGCTGCATACCGCTATGGACTATCAGACAGGAAAAGATGTGGCGGTGCCATAATGGTGCCTCCGGAGTCAAACCACAAAGAGTTATAACACCTTCAAATTTTGGATTTATTATATTCAAAGGAGTATAAACATCATTACTTTCATATCGACATGATCAAAATGTGACCCTGCCTAAATCCTCTGGGAATCAAATTGCCCAAATTGAATTTCATACGATCCATAATTCCATAGCCATTGTCCGGTCCGTCTTATTCAGATGCCCAGACGTCTTGGACCTTGCGTAATTCACTTACACAAATGTGTGATGAATTTTGATTGCAATTTGAATTCGCATAGTCTTGCAGATAGCAGTTGAGTTAAAATTCATATTTGGGGAACAGATTTTTTAAAAATAAGTACTAGGAGATGTAGAGTACAAAATTGAAATTAAGTATATTCTTAAATTGCTTTAAAACACAAAAGCGTCGACCTCTTTTTGTACGTTGTTTTTAAGAAATAACCTTATTGTTTTTTTTAATCACTTTGGCAAGGATGCATCACAAAAATTATTAACACTTGTAAGGTTAAAAACGGAACCTCTCTTTTAAAAGAGCAATTTAACTTTTAAATAATTTAATGATTTGGTCAAAGCAAACGGTGCTTTACGAAATAAACGCATTTATTTGTATTGCACTTGATATAATGAGTTAAGCTTACTATAATAACATAATCACACAAATCCACAATATTAGAATCTTCTGGGAATCAAATTGCCCAAATTGAATTTCATACGATCCATAATTCCATAGCCATTGTCCGGTCCGTCTTATTCAGATGCCCAGACGTCTTGGACCTTGCGTAATTCAGTTACACAAATGTGTGATGAATTTTGATTGCAATTTGCATTCCCCTTGGCTCAGATAGAAGTTCGGAATTCATGTTTAGGGAATGGAACTTATGTAGACTTACTTGGAATTGTTAACTTATTTATCTAGGAAATTACAGCTTAATTGTGTTCTTGCAACGTCTAAAGAATACGATTTCTTGTAGTATTTCTGTTTTCTTTTCTTTTCGTTTTGGTACTTTTATTTTCTTTAACTAAAAATGTTTTACCTCATTTTTTGGCATACATATGTACCCTACTTTTGAACTTTGAAGATTTAACAATATAAATGTATTTTAATGCATTGTTTATAAAAATACTTCTAAGAAAACAATTCAATACAATAAAATGAAATATCAAGCTGATGGCAGTAAAATAATTATTCTATCTACTAGGGTTTCGACCTTTATGTTAAAAAAAAACAAGGCATTGTAGAGTAAGGAAAAAAAATCATTTTAGAGATCCATCCATGGGGAGTGACCAAGACAAACTTTAAATCCAATCCAATCTAGAAATGCATCATATTTCTAAAGCAAGCCGAACTCGTTATCAGCCAACAAAATCATTCGCTAGATAACGTCGAAGCTTTCTAAAAGCTCCCATTTGAGTCCCACCGCAACTGTCTTTAACTCGCCGAATATGCACAGATAGATTTATTAATAACCAGCGTTAGAGGGAGGTTGGGGGTAGCCTTAGGGGGTGGGGGCAAACTTGGCAAACGTAAGCCTTGCACTGGACAGGATTGGTCATAACTAAGATGTTTTGACCGTCAGGCAATTTCTTGGCCTCGTATTTAGGTGGCATGACAGAGGGTGTTCAAAGTTATTGTTGAAGGATTAGATGTTAGGCAGTTGGGAATTAATTTTGCGATAATATTAAGTGTTATCTTGTTTTCGTTGTTTAGTTCGAAAATTGGAAAATTTTTACTGTTACTTACGAGTAATTAATAAATTTTATGTAATAGAGGATTTAACGTCATATCTATAGTCAACATTTGTATACTGACGGACGTTGTAATAATTTTATAAATTATGTGCCGGTATTGAAAACTTTTGAGTTGTAAATTATATTATTTTTAAAATAAAATACTTTAAAAGATTTCTATTATATTTCTTCAAAATAATTAATTCCATTAACAATTACAACACCCTGTATACGCAAAGTGAACCGCCAAAGAGCAGATAGGATTGCCCCGGCTCTGTGTGTGAAGATATTAAATTCCGAGCGTTGTATCATTGCGGCACTCGCCACGAATTATTAGAATCATTTAGATCCGTTTAGTAATTAGGCTATTTATCTTCTTAATTTTTTTAATAACACGAAATTTGACTTTTGATGCTCAAATACTTTGTTTAAAAATAGAAAAATGTATGCGTACTCAGTTATTTCTAATTTCAATTGCAAATTATTTGTGAAAACATAAAACATTACCTATGTTCGAGGTAAATTTTACAAATATTTAGGATCATTAGGAAATCATTCTTAAAGGGTCAATTCCCTCTGCTCTCAGTATTACTAAAATAAGGATTCCTAAAATAAAAATGCACACTATAAGGCTCTATGCTTCTATTTTGGATAATTTGGCATGTTTCATCACATGATAGATTCTGTTGATGTAAGTAAACACTACTCATTAATGTACAATTTGCGTATCATAATAATGACTTCATTTTCTCTTGGATAATACCAGTTAAGTTTTTCATGTAACATTAAAAATTTAAAAAAAAACACACCCTGTATTATTTAACAATTGAGGTTTTTATTACATAGCCTTTATCTATGTTATTATGTTATATATGCTTTAATATATCGATACTTTTGAATGTATCCATATTCCATAGGCTAATAAAGTGAAGATGTACCTACCACACCACCCATTTCTAAACAAGTACCTACAAACTTCGCTAACTAAACTACACTCGGATACACGGAACTTTCGCCTAACCGTTTAGGACAGTGGAATGATCGAAGGCAACTTACCATTAAATTAAGTAATTTGTACACTTAACTACAGTTTGGAGATTCTTACTTACACCGCTTAAGATGATTGTAGAGTTACGAAGTAATAGACACGGAAAATTAAAAATGTCCGTTCTAAAAATTAAAATACCCGTTAAAATGATTTTGACTCAATCACTAAAATATCTAGTATCAAAATCGGTAAATAAAAGTTTGAATGTATAATTGTATATTTAAGTAAAACACTCCCATAGGTAAATATTTTAACGCAAATATCCATACTCGTACCAATATTATTTCTACAAATACGCTCCTTTAACTTCTTTCATTGCAAAAATCGTCTGAAAATCTCTAGAAGAGACTAAAGCATGGTAAATAGTATTTTTTCTATCTAACATCTATTCCTAGTCTCTCTCATGTATTCCGTGGTTACTTTTGTCCTTACTCGGGTATGTCTAAACTTTACGTATCTCTACATCAAGAGTCAATTTCAGATCTACGTCGGCTCAGGCTCGAGTGGGCCTCTGCTAACGACTTTCACTCCGCCTTCAGGTGCCAATTGCTCGTTAATCAGTTGCCAATAGTTAATACCTAGGTAGACTAGGGTAAAGTTCATTTTTTTAATCAAAAGGCTTTTTTGAACATTGAAGTGTGACGTAAAAAGGTTTTTTTTTTATTTGTAACATTTATTTTTCTGGCCTTACTTTCTCATATTCAATGATTTTGATATTACTCTGGTATATCTAGACCTTACCTGTCTCTACATCAAGAGTCAATTTCAGATCTACGTCGGCTCAGGCTCGAGTGGGCCTCTGCTAACGACTTTCACTCCGCCTTCAGGTGCCAATTGCTCGTTAATCAGTTGCCAATAGTTAATACCTAGTAGAGTTCATAATTTTAAGAACCAAAAGTTATTTTTTTTTTACTTTTTGAGTATGATTTGACGTTATATGAAATATTTGTTGGTAATGTGTTTATTTGTTTTTATTATCTATCTATCTACGGTTGTTCATATGCTTGGGTCTTTCGAACTTTTGTCGTAATTAGTCGATAAGGCCTAAGGTTTACTTAAGTTCTTGTGAACCCTAACCATGGTTGACAATAGCTAACCAAGGGCGAATTGGTAAACCCAATATACCTTTAGTAGCTTACGCTAGCAATATTGTAATAAGACTTAAGTTTAACTCTTAAACACAATGAATACGTCAACGATAAATTACTTTAATTATTTTTTGTTATTATTAATTACCTCATTAAAGTACCATTTGAATTTAGAACTTACAACTAACAGTGACATAATTGTCCTAAAACAAAACTCAACAAATATAACCCTAAAACACTACACAAAAATCCCAACAACAAACCGTCAACCCGCAAACATAACGTCCATCAGTCCAACTGCAAGCTAAAGCCAGCCGAGTAAGCTCAACTACTTGTAAAAGAAACAAAGAAGCTCACGGTCCATATAAGTGAGGCGGATGGTAAATTGCATTCGAGTGAGCCGAGCCGGATAATTTATTTATCGTTGTTCTAATTCACGCAAAATCGTGGCGCTCAAGTCGTTACTGCGCTGTACGCTAGCGACCTCTATAACGCGGGTGATGTGGATTGCTTGTTTAAAAATATATTTTTTTTTGTTGTTCTTGGTTTTTTTGATTATAGTAGCAAATAAACTTGCAGTTCTCATGATGTTATGTGGCGACTGCCGACTGGGTATCTGTAATCAACTCCATATAAAACTGAGTTTACTTGAATCCAATCCCAGATGCGCACTCAGGAGTCTGAGTAAAAAGCGGTCGTCGATTGTACGTTAGCTGGCATTCCACTTTTCCACCGACACGCAGTATTGCTTCATAAATAAATTGTAGTGCTATCGATATATTTATTCAAAAATAAATGTATCGAAATTGTAGGTGCTATCGATACATTTATTCAAAAATAAATGTATCGATAGCACCTACCCTGTCGAACTCTTCCACTTTACAAAATTACCTAGTATTTGCATAAGCACTAAAGTTTTTTGCAGTTGACATTTGTGTGTACGCGACTATTAACTATCTGCTCTCCAAAGGAACTAAGAGTAGAAAATAAATGTAGTAAAATTTTGGGCCATTCGGTAATTATCCTACATATCAATATCATAACTTATCTATTGGGTCATTTGAAACAAATGGATGTGAATCAATTCAGTTGCGTTACCTAACTTTATAGTGACAAGGTATTATTTTTTTATACCAATGCACAACAAACCTGCTACAGTGAGGCTATTGTAACACATCGCTCGTCATCTCACACCGAGAGCGTTCTTATCTATATGAAATATACTGTGCCCGCCCTATCAAACTGTTTATTCTTCTGTGCCTTTTTGTGCAGATTATGAAATAAATGGCGAAAGCAATCGCCAGCCATTGTCCTTGTGCTGTCCCGTGAGAATGCATGTTAACTGTGCTCACGATTCCCTCGTTTTTCTCAGACATAAGTAGTTACTACTGTGATAAGTTTGTTTGTTGGGTTCTTTGGAAAATAGAAGTACTGTTGGTCTTAATTCTTGAGAATGAAACTGAGTAATGTATTATTATTTAAGGGTTAATATACTACTTGTACTTTCGGAATGTGACTAACTATATTATTATTCCCATTTGGTGTTAATAGGGTTAAAAATCATGCTGCAATGTAACTTATTAATATTTTGTGACCAACCTCTTTCTACCTATATCGGAATATATTCTTCTTTTTACGTGGGAAAACCCTGCATCAGCAGGTCAACGACCAATACCGCCTGTCTATATAGTAGTTTTATATTGTAGCGGTAGATTGACGGCCTCTATTTTCCAAAAGCTGGCCTTGGGTGTAGCCATGCCGCCTGTATTTCCATTCCATTTATCTCTTGGACTGTAGAGCAATAAATTTTCACTCATGCACCTCTTTAGGCATGGGGTATTCTAACCGGAAGATTGTGCGCCACTTGTACGGCACAGCAAAATCCTCCGGCTCTAGGTCCCAATGAGTGTACCCCACCAGCACCACAATCTAACCCAAATACCATTAATAGCTTATATCCAATGCCAACAGTTAATATGAACCGAATGCAAATGGTGTTCAAACCTTCGATTCTAGAAAATTTGAAGCAGGCGAGCTTTTTTAGAGAAATTACACTTCTTGATTACACCAACATAAATATAATAAGCACATAAAACTGACCATCCAGTTATTGTTTGCTGTTACTATTTAGCGGCGATCCCGCCGTGCTAACGGATTGCTTGCTAGAGCGTTGCACTAGATCACGAGGATTCTGATGCATGTCTCGATTGTGATTGCTTTTACACTACACGTAAAATGTTTTGAAGGCGGTGGAATCATTTGTGGTTCGACTCCAGTGGCAGCATCGCCACACCTATTTCTACCTCATAACAGCAGTGTTAAGCGCTGCTGTGTTCTGGTTTGACGGGTGTGGTAAGGGAGACATATTTTTTCGAGGCGTTCCAGCTTAGTCCTCAGGGGTAGCGGCGCATCTGTGGCCAACTTCAGGTAGGAATACATAATCCTATCTGGGTTTGATTACAGATATCCATGGATGGTAGTAGGCACTTACCATCAGGCGATCTGCATGCTCGTCTGCTACTCCTATATTATAAAAAAGTCGTATTTTATAAATCTAGGAGTCTATATCGTTACTGTAGCAATACACTCACATAAGATTAAAGTGTTTTCTTCAAAGCTTGTCCATGTAAATGGCATGTTATTATAATTATAAGTAGTGCAATATCTCTAACAATCAGAATTATTATTTCGATCGCTATCTTATTGCCGGCTATCAGAATAACGGGGGCCTGCAAAGCATTGGTTTGCTACATAACATTACTCTTTGAGATGGGTTTAAGGAACCGTTGAAACCATAGAAATTACTGAATAAGTCTATTCATCTTAAAGTCTCACTTACTAGACATTTGAGAGGAATCTCCTTTTCTGTCGTTTGAAACATTTTTAGATGTTGAATTTTTATTACGTAATCATATAATATGATAATATAATATGTTTATATTTAATGAAATGTTTCGTGTATCGTTTTCTTGATCGTTTTGCAATCTCAAATTAATAATTTTACTTAGCATTAAATTTCTTCCCTTTATTATTACAGCACAAAATTATTTATCTAAACTTCTTTATTATTTACTTATAGACGTCAAACAAAGTTGCATGTTACCATAATTTCTCAAAAACTTTTCACAAATTTTTCATTTTCGAAAAATCTAAGCTCAAACGAAATCAATTTCAGAGCAAACAAACAACTCGAACATGTAATCACACGCCGACCTATGAACTCCTAAACAACCTTAGATCAGCTTACATCTAGACGGAATGTAAACAGCGAGCCATCTCCTAAGGCGCCATCTATAATTTTCTAACAATGCTCTCAATGTGACCAATTTAACATGACCGGTGGTATACGACTAGAAACCCCGCACCAAGCTGCAGCAGTAGATACAAAGAGGGGAGAGGAAGCTCAAGAAACAGTGGTTTCAAAATACACGCCCGATCGATCTGGGATCGATCCATGGATATTGCATATTTATCAACCTTTGACACGAGTAACTACTCGGAGGTAACATCTTCATGGAAGCGAAAAGGATATAAAACAAACATGTTTAGAGGTGTTTGAACTTGCGCGTGCGTTCTATGGCGCTCATTAAATTTGCAGACGTTCTGCAATGCTCACGTGTTTTAACATTTCTGTTTGTTTTATACCGTTTTGAGGAAATACATGGGCAATTTATGGGCTAATATAGGTTTGGTAACATGGTGTGGAAATATTTGAAATAGATTATTAGACACAGTAGATCATATTATCTTGCATCAAAATTTAAAAAAAAATTGGTTAAGGGCCACCAAATTTAGATATTTAGGCCAACAGCCAAATTTTTTTAATTTTACACATTATTAAGAACTTTTAGATTTCTTTTAGATTTCCCCGAAATATTTTCATAAATCGTTAAAAAATGTGGTATACTTTATAGTACGCCCAACTTAAAAAAAACAGTTGTGTCTAGAATTCGAACGCTGGACTCTTAAGCGTCCTAAATTCCTACTATACTATCGTACCTTTGATCTCCTAATCACTTTCAAAACGGACTTAACGTGACTCTAATCACGTTACAAAAATGGTTCCCAGAGTTGTGATGTAAAATGGTTAATCGGTGGTATAGTGGGATTGCAGTAAATTGGTCCGTAGCGTCACGCGCGAATATCAAGCAGCTTGGGCAACACTGACGTCCAATGTTGTATAATGCTATTAGGTTGGACAGCTGTTTTAGCGACATTATGCATATGTTCTTTATGAGATTGGACAACTGTTTTTACCGGCGGCATTGGATAGTGTAGGTACTTTATTAGGTTAGACAACTGTTTTTAGTGATATAAGGGTTATGTAATTTTATATGTTGAAAAAAAAAATAGCGGGGATGTTACCATATTCTGAATTGCCTACCAAAGGGCAAAATTTCTTCATACTAGACATACTGTCAAATATTTATAAATTGTTGACAAAATTGTATAGAATGGGCGATAGGTTACATTTGTCCTAACAGCGCGAGTGACACTGAGTAAAAGGATATCTACTAAATTTAAAAAACTTTTTGGCGCTGTTAAATGTTGACCCAAAAACAAAAAGATATGTATTTTCGTGAGAAGTTTTAGGAATTTCCTAGTACGCTGCATTTACATCCACTTCATATGAGCTTCGTATGTATATTTTCTGCTACAGGACGGCTACTTCACCTTCACAGATATACTGACTAGATCTAGACACAAGAAAGATAATAATTATAGGATATCTTAGATTCTTAGTCCATAAAAAGTTTGTTAAAAAGCGTATTCCGTGTTATCGCAAATTAGTTATGCCATTTTCATTGGACAATATGTTTGAACAGCCACAAGCCTTTAAGGACAAAAAACGTCAAAAACTCATAACGACAGCGTTAGTAATTATGACATTCTTAGATCCCTCCCTAGGGGCGTACTAAGAGGTGGGAGCTGCATTTTTACAAATTGATACAAATTATTTGAGCGAGCTCCCGCTTTGTTCCAACGATGCTTGTTACGACTGTAGAGCGGCATTTTATTATTTTTATGAGATGAACGCGCACTGAAGCGAAAAAACGCTGGATTTCTCAGAAACTGAAACACGGAACCTCGGAAAGTAAAGCTATTAAAATTTATTAATGAATATCAAGTGAATTCTAATAACTTTGATGTTTACCTGTTGAATTTTTTTATTTATTGTTTTTTTTTTCGTTAAAATTTTTATTACCTAGTGTTTTAATTTAAATGCAAATTAATAAACTAACATAAACTAACAGGGAAACGGAAAATTGAAAACTTTTCGAAATATACCAATAAGGTTAAAAAGTGGTAGTAAGTGCCTGCTACCGACTATGGACATCTGTAATCAATCCCAGATAAGATAAGATTCCTACAAGAAGCTTGCCACAGATACGTTGCTACCCTTGAGAACTAAGTTGGAACATCTCGGATACCTGCCTTACTTACTTACTTACTGCCTTACTACCCTTCAAAGCGGAACACAGCAGCGCTTTACTGCTGTTATTAGACAGAAATAGGCGGTGGTGCCTCTCGAGTTGAACAGAGGATTTTACCAGCTTCATTCCGTTTACTCCAATCTTAAAATTCAGTCACGTTTAGTCGGCGGCTTTTCTCGCTGTATGCGTTCCACCCCTTACTCATTCCTTAGACGGAGTCCGAAACATCTTATTCGCGCCCTCATAAAAGTAACTGCTTTGGCTCGTTTTTATTTCTACCTCTGTACCTACCTGTACGGCCACAGTATTTTAATAAACCGGCGACTTGGTTGAAGGAAATGTAACTTTAATAGCAATCCGTAGGGTCCCTTTCAGCTTGTGGTAAAACGAAATCATGTTTTGCCACTTGTATCTAGGACAGGACGATTCTGAAGGACAGAAGGAATTCCAATTACTTTATTATATTTTATACGGTACATATTTTCGAAATGAGGATGTGACTACGTAAATTCACGGGATGCTGTTGGTTTGTTTGTGGTAATTATGTGGTGGCTGATAAACAATGAAAGCCCAGTGCTATGAAACTTGTGACTACTCCATAAGTCATAAACCTAATTTCGGACTATTAATTAATAATTAATTACTAGAAATAAATAAACAATTTTTCAAAATGTACTAAAAGTCAAGTGAAGTGTAATCATTTTTGTGAAGTCATTGTCATTTTCGTACGAAGTGTGGTCATGACTCAATTTCCTCGTTGAATACTAGGTGTACGGGACTCTACATAATGGGTTGATAATAAAGCGTTAAATATTAATGATTAACCAATTAATGTCCGAATATAAGTCCACGCACGCATGCTCTATGAGCCAAAGGAATAAACTCGCATAAATGTAGATCTTATTAGGATGCTCTATCTTGATATTGATCGATTTTTGACTTCATTTAGAACATTTTTCTTTGGAGTCGGAGTTGTCCATGGTCAGAAATGATCATGACATGTCATGACATGTGAATGTTCATGGACAGAGATAACAGGATAGTATTGTGTATTAACTATGAAGAAAAAATACTTTAATCAGCTTGGTATGAAATTACCTATAATTGATCTGCATTTAAACAATCTTTGCTAAGAGAAATCTCCCACCAGACCACGTGATCAAGCTTGGAAAGCGGGTAAGCTCCGTCACACTCATTTGTGAGCTTTTCTACTGAAGATACAAGGTGTTCAGAAAAATTTCTAAGCGTGATTCAAGAACGTGTGATGCCATCCTTGGCGTGTTGCGGGAAGTCGCTATATAATTATGAGTATTATTATGTTGCGGTAATAATTGTAAATTTTAATTGTAAAAAATATTTTTTTTTATTGTAAGAGAAGACAAAAGTGAGAGCAGGCGTTCAGCAGATAATATTCGGCACTCACATGGAACTCAAAATTATGTGCATAATTATTAAAAACTTATATTTAATTAAAGATACACTTTGTCAGAGTAAGACTAGGTAACGTAACACTTCTCATTCTGAGAGATGTTTCTATATACACAGCCACACCCATGAAAATCAAAACAAAGCAGGATTTTAAAAAGCTATGGTAAGGAACAACGTTATTAAAATAGTCATGATTTTACATTACAGTCAGAGTATGTCAAATAAATCTTCACAGTGTCATTGTAACAGTAAAGAAATCGACTTTTCAACAAAATAACTGACCCAACTCAAGTAAACCTTACAAATAAACAAATTTCAACGCAATTACTCCACAAATCTGGTTAGTGCAAAAGAAATTTCAATACATCCCAGAACGGATCTCGGGAATTACCGCGCGAAATTACAATATGGCGACTCGTTAAGAAATCCGGATTAAAGAGTTGAAGAAAAAAAAGAAATGTCGCCGTGGGTCCGAGCCGCAAAATTCTTAAACGTAGACCGAGGAAATGGGATGATTACTTCATCAAAACACACTTTAAACGTGTTACGTAAATCTAGTACCGCTCGCTTCGCCCCCACTCACCCCTTTGGGGGGCAGGGAGCCACCCCAGGAGGGGGTAAGACGATATGGGCGAACGTGAGCGCCGTCAAGAAAACCTTGATTGCTTTTTTAATTAGTTTTTTTTCATTCCCCCTTTTCGCATCTCAGCGATCGTAAGAAATATGTACAGCTGTGTGTGGGGTGTGTGCTATCGATTGATGTTTTCAAGACGCTATTAGCATAATTTAGTGCTGTGTTTTAGCATTTTTAAGTTATCGTTTTGTTCACTTATGATCTAAATAGCATTAATATTCATATTTTTTCGTCAAAGTGCTGTATTACAGCGTTGTGCAAATATTCGTGGTCTATTAATATTCATTAATATTTATAAATCTGCTTTATGAAGTTACGCAAATATTTGTTGCATAAGTATTAAACATTTTTTTATAGTTACAGTAAGTCGTATTTAAGTAAAAAAAATGTTCTCTTACAATGTTTCATATCATTACGACTAAAATTTTTGCAAAAGATTATAGTGCCAATTAAAAAATACTTGTCAATATTGTAATATTTGTGTACACTCGTAAATTATTATTCTTAAAATGGAAAGAAGAATGATTTCAATTTTATTTTTAAGTTTTGATATTAAATAAGTCTTTCAGTTTCTTTAACGGCCTTTACTTATTTGTATAATACAGAAGGAAAAAAACAGTACACTAATGTTGTAATATTTCATTTGGCAAATGTGTGGTATAAAAGTATGAATTACGTGAGGTGTTTCAACTGAAAATAATGTAGCCTCTTGATAGAGATCAAGAAATACTCCTGTACTATTTTCATTTGGAGGTACGCGGCCACGAGCAATGACCGCACAGCAGGAAGATTGAATAATTATTTGCTATCTATTTCAAGACAAAATATTCACTTATAATTGTAGTTATTATTTTCATTATTGCTAATAAGCAATAATGAATGTAATTAATAAATTACACGTAGCTTTTGCCGTCTAAGGAAAATAATTTTAGTAGCGCGAAATGTTTTTATTAACTTTGAAGTGGTTTGGGAGGCACATCTATCTTTAACTTTTTTTCATTTTAGTGCATATACGAGCGTATTTTAGTAATTATTATCACAAAAAATACATATAGTAAATTAAAGGTACCTTACACTTATAATAATGTCAGATTAATTTAATATTATTAATATATTATTGTTGATATAATAATTATAAAATATTAGCATTAGGTATAGTTTTTTTTCGACATACGTTAAACACTTTGAGATTATTAAACGTGATACAATAAATTATAGATTTTATCATAGAGAGTTCATTAAAATCATAATTAAAGTTGACATTTTTTATTGCATCATTTTTAAATATTTTTTATTGCATTTACTTTCTTATTAGCCTAGTAAGTGGAATTCGGCCTCTCAGTCAGAGATTCGAGATTGAAATCCCGAATCGCAGGAAGTGATTTTTCAAAGTTATGTAATAAAACAAAATATTATCATTTCTAGTAACGGTGATCCATAACATCGCGAAGAAATCTGCACGTTTGAAATCTTTACAAAAAGTTTTCAAACATGTGTAAAGACTACCATTTCGCACATTTAATTTCACTTAATTTAAAAATGTTTGCAAAACATTATAAAAATAAATATAACTACAAAAATGTCGGCATCGTTAAAGAAACAAGAAGCGATCACTTCAAAATTTTCAATTCGAACGCTCTCATTAGTTTGCGAATTTTCGTACACTTAACACATACATACATTCATACGCAAATACACACACACATAGTTACGGAGCGTCCCTACTAATTTATACGTTCTTTCGCTTTCATTATAATTATTATTCTTGGCAATTTATTTTCGCACACGAGGGGGCAAGGGAGAATGGGGGAGGGTGGCAACTTCTTACAAAATCCCGTTTTTCGGCAGAACTTAGCGCACCCTTTCTTGGACCTTTTTGTTTTTCATTACATTAACTTTTGAGTCGGGGTAATGTGTTGCGCGTGTGTGGGTGCAATTTGCGCTTGTAATGACGGCTTCGGTTGCTTTGTTTTCGTATTGTATTGATTGGTCTTGTACTAAGTTTTGAGTTACGTAATTTATTAATTTGTTAATTAACGATTACCTTTAGTACATTAAAAGAACTTATTTTTATTTGTTTTGGCTATCAACAAAATACCTAAATCCGTATCTTTAACATTTCTGAAAAAAACAATCATCATTGTCACATATAAACTTCCAAAATCTTTAAAAATAAGTATTAAAATTTGTGTTCAAAAATATTGTGAAAAAATGCATCAGATTTTAATTTAATAGGTACTCATTTCAGGTACTTCATTATTTTGAACGTTCAAGTTCACCTGTCGCGACCTGCGACATTTTCGATGCATAACACCCTAACTATCCCGACGTCTCTACAATTTTACTCAAAACTTTAAAGTACACAATTTACAGCGCTCCTAAAACGTCCACATGCAAGGGAACGACGAAGAACTTCTACAAAACAAAAGCGATTACGACAGACTTCGACTACTCGAAAACAAAACGCAATTTTCTCTTAAGAAAATGAGGGAACTCTTTCTCCCCATTGAAAAATCATCAACACCCACCGCGTATGTACCCGCCACCGACCACCCTTTAGGGGGGAAGATCTACGCCGCCGACTTGCGTACGCTTTAATTAAAAATAAAACATAAGAACGATGTAACTGGATGAGCCGAGGAGCGAAGGAAAAATGAAAGAGAAAGCCGTCCACCCCCTCCCTTGGAATGGGCGCTTCGAAGGGGGGAGTGGTAACCGCGTAGAAGTCAGTTGCGGAGAAACCGCCGGGGGGAGCGGACCTCCCTCGCATGCTGCTGTGTCACAACGGAATGACATCACTTTTCTTGTCGCTAATGAAGAGAACGTCTTGGATGGGTTGCCTTTTGCTTAAAAATTTCTTTGGGACATACATTTAGATTCTTTCAAACTTATTGATTGTTGAAAACTTTTCGCTTAGTTTAAAGACTTCGCAAACTTTTCGCACACAAGCTTACATCATACACTTAATACTCATAGACTATTTTAAAAATACGTCTACGAAAAAGTAAAACAAAGAAATGTATCAAAATGTAACTTGAAAGAGAGTCATACATTAAAGAGAAAAGTCAACAAACGTCTCAAGGAAACAAAACGTCCCACAGTCTAGACGTTTTAATTTTCCTATCTTACGTCCCGGCATCGACAGATCAGACTCTTTTCATTAGTCTCCCGCACATGTGGAAGGAAATCTTTGATGTAGACATCGTTAGTGACGGCAGATAAGAGTATTACGAAAGGATTCAATGCATCGGGTTTCTTTGAGTGAGCACAATGTGGTTACATTTCTGATAATATTTTATGCTTGATATTGAAATGTTAAGAGTTCGTTATAATGAGGTTGAATTTATACTTTTGCTTTGCTTGTGTCATTGTGTTGCATCATATGAATAGTTAATTTAGCCTCATCATTTGCTTTTCGCAAAACTTATGCATGTGTTCATGTTTCAAAATTAGGATAACATTCCTGTGTGTTTTGCTTTCAGTATAGAAAAATATTCTTATTGTATAAATTGATATTAAATAAAATATATTAGAAATATCTATTTTAGGATCTTTAGTCTGAATCTCAAACTCTTAATAAGCAGAAGCTATAAAAATATAAGTTAAAATTAACATTGTGTTTAAGTTGCAACATTATATCAAAAAATAGTTAAACAGTACACATTGATTGAATAAAAATAAAAATCTCATAACTTATCCAATTCAACCATAAACGTATAATATTCACCTCATTAAGATGCCATAAAGTATTGAAAATACATAATTAAATCATAAACCGCGCCCGCTAATCCAGTTCTAATAAATTGACTGCGAAAACATTCATAAAAGCTTCACCGGAACGAGATTGTGTAAACAGAATCAACAAATGAACGTTAAATAAAACCAGATGTACGAGGCGAACCATACACTCATACTTATTCAAACCTAACCTGGTTGAGGCTTGCTCATTCAATTTTCTAACCCATTTACGTCTCAGACGAACTGCTTGCACTCAAAAAAAGCATAATTTATTCCTCGACATTCCCAACCGTAGATTTTTCACGATATAATTTCATAAGCAGTCGGCAATGCGTGTGTTCGTTTTGCCCCGTTTTCCCCTTTTGAATTGATTAGGTCGGGTTCATATTGAGTTGTGAATGCCTCGAGACATGATGTAGTTTTTTTGGTGGAGAGCACTTCCCTGATTTCGCTAATTCATACGAATTAGGAATTATTAGTTCAGCGTTCGTTTAATTTTGCATCGAATGATGAGGCTGTTGAGATTTCTATGAGGTATTCGGCTTGGTCGAGCCATTTTAGGTTGAATTGGCATTGAAAATTATACAATTCAATGTATAGGCATATTTAATTTAATTATGTAAATCAAACTGTATTAGATTACTTTCTATGTTTACTTTTCATATTAAAACAAATTATTCCATTAATTGTTAATTATAAAAAAACAATACATATTTAAAATTTATTGTATGTTTTTTCTTTCAATATTTAATTTTGTTTTAAGGAAATTTAATGTTATAATTATTGATTATTTGCCTTTAATAATTATGTGAACAGACGCAATATTAAGACTTTAATTTCTATTATTTATAAGTCTAATAATGATTTATGCTTTTAAAAATAAAAACCTAATTAAATTACAACAAAGTTCCGTGAATGCGTAGATAAATTTAATTCGAAGTGTTTTCTGCGAATGTACAATTATCTTAATAATTCACTAACAGAACCCTTATTCGCGTCATTACTTTTTATGTCCGCATTTAAATTCCTTAAAATTAAAATCTTACGCAATGATATATTATTCATGGAATTATATACGGCTCCGTGAGGGGCCCGTATAAAGTTCAGCTAGGCTTGCTTAATGATCCAATTCCTGTCATGTTCAGGAAAGGGTTTACCCCCTAAAAAACTTGAAACAAACGCCGCAAAAACCGAAGACGTTCTATCCCCACGGGGTGGTTGGGGGCAACCACCCCTAAGGAGGCAGCGTGAATAATTATAAAAGAAATAAGATAGACATCGACTACGCCGTCCGTAGATGAATAATAATGGATTTTTGTTTACGTGTGTAGCCGCCTTTATGGCGGTTGTAAGTTTTTACGGCCAGGAATATTGTTGCAAATAAACAGATTATTGTTGGGTTAATACGGTAACTTTATTGCACTGGATCTGGTGTTTAATTTTGATAGTTCTTTTAATCTTTAAATTTGATTGAAAGAAATAAGATACCGGTTTATTTACAGGTTAGAGTGATAGCCTTGTTAATATGTTTCTATTCAATTATTGTTTATTAAATCATCATAAATAAACGGTGGTCGCATCAAATTACTTTGGCATATCACACCTTTCTCTGTCTAATAATTAGCAGTGTAGCGTTCCAGTGTTCTGGTTCAAAATGTATCATGAGACAATGTTACTTTTTCAATACGTTCCAACCTACCTATCAGAAGTAGAGCATGAGCATTTGCTACTTATCATATCACGAGAAATAGGTTACCATTGAAGATTCTATAAGATTAAACTTTACACATTTCTTATATTGGTGCAAAATAATCAAGCGTAGATTACGCCTTCTTCAATTAGGTTCTTTAATAACAAAATATGCAGAAGAGTACACATTTTCCGTCTCAATCCATTAACTTGTATATTTGTAGAGAAAATGTGAGTTCCAGTGGAATGGAAGCAATAAACAGCGTAGTGCAGGAACAGTAATCACGGCGACGTAACTTTGTTTGACGCTACCTGCCACTGTGGTTCGCTTTTACATTTTACGGACAAAAAAGTGCATATTTCATTTCTTACAAAAAAAAGCGTTACAGGAATTGATACCTTTTTGTGTTTTTGTAAATGTTGTTCCATTTTTATTTCATTTTCTTGTGTCAGAATTTTATGTACCCTTGACGAAATTAATTTCCATCTTACTTTTGGCCCTATGTGACTTTCAAAATGAAAATAGTGTTAAAACATACACTATTATCTCTACATTTGCGTACTATTTCCAAGTTTTTTTCTATTGCTAAGATCTTTGACGTGTAATTGTAAATCTCCTTAAAATATTTTAGTAGTTTCATTTTGTAAAAGAAATATATTTTGGACATAAACAAACACAAACTCGAATTTCAAGTGTTAGAATAACTTGACTAATTTTAAGGAAGTTCTTGTGACATTTTTCTAAAATCATTTTTGTCGCACCAAGCAACCTCACACCAGTGTGCAACCATGCTTATCTTGGATGTCTTCGAGGGCGAGAGCGAAGCATAAATAGATTACGTGTAAAACTGTTAGCCGATGGTTATATGCAACTCGGAGACGGTGTTAAAGAAATCTCGCTAGGTTTTCTAATCTCTGAAAATGGTAAAAATAGACTGGGATTCGAAAATAAGGTATGAACTTCAAGATTAGTGAGAGTTTGAAGATAGTAGATGCAAATCATTGATGGATTTCGACCGTTTTAGTTAAGAATAAAAATGTTTGTAATATTATTTAAATTGATAAATAGTTTCAATTTGTACTCAATAAATAAAGCCATAACGTATTTTAAAAATAAATTAGTGATATTCGAAAAATATCATCCCAGCTTATCATTTCATAAATCATGAAACATTATTTCTAACTTGAAACTTTACTTTGTCATCGTAACTGCTTAGACTAACTTAATGAGGTCACCATTGGTTTTTAGGAGTGACAAAGTCTCTGTGATTAGTTTCCCCCAGAGTAGAATCCCTGTTCTTTATGGCGGCAGAGACCACATATCCTCAGGCGGACTGCATGCTCGTTTCCATTAAAAAAGATAAAAATGAAAACCAAGTTCTGGTCTACAAGAGCGTAAATTGATTAAGTGTAAGAGTCTTAGCTTATGGTCTACTTATATGCACCTTAGAGATGCTTCACTCAATCTAATTTGTATGCTCACAGGAAATTTAATTGCCAGGGCTTCTCAGAAGGGCGTGAGTGTGTTCAAGATTGCGGTAAGTTGCCTCTTAATATTATTTAATGGTTCGAATGTAGCTTTATATGATAAACTTCAGGTTGGTGAAACTGCATTTTTAATAATATAGGAGTAGCAGACGAGCATGCAGTCCACCTGATGGTAAGTGGCTAATGCCGTCCATGGACATCTGTAATCAACCCCAGATAGGATTAGATATTCCTACCTGAGGTCGGCCACAGATGCGCCGCTACCCCTGAGGACTAAGCTGGAACGCCTTGAAAAAGTATGTCTCCCTTACCACACCCTTCAAAACGGAACACAGCAGCACCTAACACTGCTGTTATGAGGCAGAAATAGGTGTGTGTGCATATTGTGAATACAACAGCGCTACAATTGTGCATGGCTTAGCACAATTCTACTATATTAAAAATACAGTAGGTATTGAAAATTATTCGTAGTAGGACTTACATCTAGCGGTAAAGGTTTTTAAAAAGGCAATTTTGTGATCCAGCTCATATAGGATTCTTGAAGTATTTAAATTTAGTGAATGGGTTCCACGCGATATAACGACCAATTTACATTGCCTAAAAATAAATATGCAATCGATCTTATGTAGGTACTCGTATTATGTGATGTGGACCAGTTAATTGAACTTTGCTACGCCTGAAGACTTGGAGCACTTGTAACAGATTTGTAATTATCACAAATTTTAACTCTTATGATAGTTTTGTAAATTAAGTGATTCGTTAAGTGAATCCAAGATTAGTTAAGTCATCCATTTATGAAAAGGTAGTGGACATACTCATTTTCTATTAGTACCTATAACAAATCCATTATTTAAATTCCATTATATTGTATTTAAGGAGACAATAGTGAACATGAACTCTAATATATCAATATATGACCAATGCCAACATACTACCAATATATCAGTCAGTTTTTCGCTTCACGTAAAAAAGTCGTTATAAACATGTACCTATGTACTTATAAACAGCTTTATGCAACCGCCAGAGGTCGTCACCATCAATATTTATCATTCCCATTCGCTGTATATGACTTGGATGTTTCGCGCTGGATTACCATAAAGCACTTCTCACAACAAAAACTCTTGCCAAATCTTCTTTTTTTAACCTGCAACAAAGAATAAAGTAAAATGGGAGGCGGCTCACATGCACAGGGTATAATTAAAGAGTTAAAATGAATATTTAAATATCGTAAAGGGTGAACTCGACGGTACAATGACATTCGGGGCGTCCAAATCTAGGAAGGTACGTATTTTTGGAAGTCAAGTTCCGCCTTGTGGTATACCGAGAGGAATTTTGTGAAGTTTCGATATATAATTATGAGAATCATCGTTTTGTGTGCTTCTCCCAGACGTAGATATCGTAAATTAGTGGAGAAAAGTGTAAGTTATAGTCATCACTAGTAACAGAAGACTTTACATATCTTTTAAGATCTAATAACTAACTCTACATACAACTCACAAACTCCTGCTAAAGGTTCTTCACTATTAAAATACGTTAAATATTTTATTTCTTAAGGAAGGTTTATTTCATTAATAACAATAGTTTATATTTTGAGAGATACTTCGATAAATCTCAACTCGAACTATATGTAGTAACTGATGTAGAAAGCTTAAAAATACAGTTGGTATGATTAACAATCTGTTCCTTGGGGACATACCCACAGGACATACCTCTTGAGTGATGTAGTTGTTCTGTTTTAAACACATATCTTTTTAGGCTAACCGAAGATGACAACGGTAAATAGTAAAAACCATATTTCAACAAACAAAAAAAAACAAAAATATTTTCCGCCATTTTCTTTTTTCATTTTTTTTAACCTCGTTATACCCACATCATTAGTGCCGGCGGAACAAGTCAAAGATACAGATACACATCGCAAGGGACACGGCGTTTGCCAAAAATTATAATTTTAATTGCGGACCCCTACCCCACTCTCCCTTGAGCCCGATTCGAAATATAAATACGCTTAGAACATCGCTTCCGTTGATTTTGTGATCCTATTTAATTATGTGGGAGTGAAAATATTAACATCCACTTTTAGACGCATCTTGACTTTTTTTCCAATATTGAAGTACCAAGCGAGCATATAGAGTAGGTATATGGTAATTGGCTACTGCTACCTTGTATTATTTCATTGCATATTTAGGATAGTATTATTAGCTTGCTTGTTATAGTAGGTTTATTTAATGAAGTCTAAATATTACGGGTAGTAAGAACCTTTGTGGTTCGACTCCAGAGGCATCACCGCACACCATTTTCTGCTCTATAACAACAATGTTATGCGCTGATATGATCTGGTTTGTAGGGTGTAAGGAGAGGGTATGGGAGTTATACTTTTCTGAGGCGTTTAAACTTCAGAATGACCTCAGACCTTATCCTGTCTGGAATTGATTACTGATGTCCACGGCAGTAGCCTCTTACCATCAGGTGGATTGCATACTCGTCTGTATTAACAGGGTTCTACCACCTTCAAAGAAAAATACTATGTTTATACTATGCGAAGCTAATTTATTTCATTTCAAAACCTTATACTTTATTCCCAAAGAGAGCTACATGAATGCCTATTCTGTGTTTAAAATCTGTACTGTCAAGGGGTTTTTCAAAATCCGACAGACTATTTACACACGAATTTAACCAGTCTTAAACATACAGTGAGACATGAGGGATCTCATTTGTAGACTAAAGGTATGTTACATATTAAACCGTGTAGAGACACTCGTCATGTAGGCGTTAAGCATTCCATTTGAGAGCTGAACTATTGTTAGGAATAGGGATGTTCGGGATGTTTTCGGATCTGACTTGAATAATGAGATCCGATGTTATGATTTTAATATGAGGTCAAAGATAATTTATAAGATTCGGCTGATATTCGACATTTTATGGTAGAGTCAATAAAATTTAATAGTAAAGGTTTCTTAGTGAATAACACTGACTTTACATCTAACAAAACGTTGTACTTATGGAAAAATGTAATAACAAATTTGACCACAATGATGGATCAATACACGACCACTAAAAACATTTATTAGAAATAACGAAAAAGCCATTAAAACTTACTACGATTATAAATAAGTGATAGTATATGATACAATAACTGATAAAATATGAAAATGGAAAATTAAGGGGTGTACAGAAAATAAGTGAATTCACATAGTATAACATGAAAATAATGAGAATTCCTTCAACATCTTAACTTATTTAAATTCCATTTGTAACGAATCAAGAAAATAAATTCAGTGTAAATACTTAGTCTTTGTCGAAACTGAAATTATTTCCATTATCCCTCAGAAATAGATACAAAATATTTTTCTCTTCTATCAGATCCGATAGTAACGGTAACAGTTACGCAACGTGACACCCCTATCACTACTGCGGAGTCTAAATTTTTTATCAACCCTTCCCGAAAAATGAGTATCACTCACTTCCGTACCACCTTGAAAAATTAATGACTTCCCCGAACACACACGTTGGGACAAAGGGGTAAGTCGCCGAAAATACGCGAATAAAGGAGCGTATGCACTATCCGACTTGCAGGATGTATTATGCAAAACATGTATTTATCAAGGACAGGTATGTTTTAGGTAGGAGATTTTTGGCGTATCTAAACATCGAATGGACACTAAATTCAAAATTAAGAGGTTACCCTAGGCGGAAATCAAATCTGGAACATTATAAGGAGTCGATTGATACGGTTACTGCTATACTGCGCGAGTGTAATTTGGTAAATTCTAATATATTTGACACTAGCTGACCCGGAAAACTTTGTGCCGCCTCAAAATCTATTTATCAAATATATTTCATATGAAATATAGCCTATGTTACTCGTGGATAATGTAGCTTTTGAATGGTCAGTACTATGAAACAAACAAACAAAGTTTTCCTCTTTATAATATTAGTATAGATGACAATTTAAGTACAATAATTTAACATAATTATTTTTTTCACTATTCCACTCTTAGACTTTACTAAGACGTACATATGATTGACCTTTATATATTGTCAAAATCTAACTATATTTTGAGTTGAAATAAGATGTTCATAGGAATGACTACTTAATATTTATGCGAAAATATTTCAACTGATCAGATAGTAGTAAACATTGCTACAATAGTTATTAGCAGTATTACAGAAGTGAAAATTTCATAGTTACTTCGAGGCTACCATTGACGGATAGAGCATAAGGTCCATAACAGTGGTCGGTAACAATTTCCTCTCACTCATTATCTTTAAATGCACTTTGCACTCAAATTGCGTTTGCCGGGCTGGAATTTTTGACAATGTCAATGAAACACGTCACGTGCCGTGGATGTAGCTCATTTTTGAATGAGCTGCTTAAATGTGTGGTGAGTTAATTGAGAATGTGACTTATTTTTGAATGAGCTGCTTAAATATATGGTGAAGTATATGAGTTAATTGAGAATATGACTTGTTTTTGAATGAGCTGCTTAAATGTGTGGTGTAAGTATATGCGTTAATTGAAAATGAATTTTAGAACCTTCTGTGGTTCTCCGGCGGCACCACCGCCACACTTAATTCTACCTAATAACAGCAGTAAGCGCTGCTGTCTTTAATTTGAAGGATGTGGTAAAGGAGACACACTTTTCCAAGGCATTTACGTATTTCTTGTAAAATAAATACGGACGCAGGTAAGACTAGATTCATACCTGAGGTCGGCCACAGATGCACCCCCCTCTGAATGCTACCCCTGGGGACTAAGCTGGAATGCTTCAGAAAAGTATACCTCAATTACCACATTTTTTGAAACCAAAACACAGCAACGCTTAACATGATGTTATTAGGTAGAAATATTAGTTAACATTTTAAATCTATTCACTATGTTATAACGCTAACGCTTATATTGAAGGAAAAATAAAATGGAAGTAGATCATAAATAGTTTACAACGTTCTACAAGTAACACAAACAAAACAGATACTAACATAAACAAGAAAAATATTGATAAATCTAATATTGGCTCCAATCATTCCGGAGCTCTTGCAGCCCTTATTGCGTTAATATTGAAGGCAAGGAGGCTGTAAGCGTGAGCTTTATATAGAAGTAGAGCTAATATTTGTAGACATTAAACATTTTTAGATAAGTGAGAAAATACTTGAAAATAATGTGATCAATTTACATTACCTGGTAGAGTTCACAATTTAGAAGGTTTAGAATGTTTACAAGGTTTAGATAAGGTTAAGTAATCTAAATTTTTTGTAGAGCATAGTAATCAAGCATCAAGTAAGAATTTTTGAAAATTTGTCTCATAGGTGGACTATATAGGGGGTGAAAGACGTTGGCAATCCGTACAATAACAATTTTAAAGATGTTTTAAAAGAACCACAAATAACTACAACCATTTTAACATGTATTAGAGGTTTAGTTTCGTTTTTAAAGGAATCAGGTGACTTATATACCTATAGCCTATTATACATTATAAATTTTTTAGCTTAGCCTAAGTATAAACTTTCGCTCCGAATTTATGTCTTAAGGGAGGAATTTTCAAAAATGTCCCTTAAAACTCTATTATCGCCCTATTTATCACTTAATACCGAGGAATACAATCTTCAACAATCCGATGAAAACTGTTTTTGACAATAATATATAATTAAATGCATTTTTCTTACAAAATTAGGCAGTCCTCTATCATATTTTGGAAAAATAATTATCGAAATTAGCGAAATTATCAGATAAGAATAAGTCGACTAATACAGGATGTGTTTTGTTAAAAATTCCTCATTTTGAAATCTAACAAATCTTTCTCAACTAACAACTACTTAATCTTTAATCAATGCGTTATCATTTGTAATACTTTTACTAGCTTCAGATAAACAAACAACTCATTACGTCTCTACGTTTTGAACTACCTATTTCTCGGAGTCTGAACAAACTTGACTGAGTCCTCGAGACGAATCTCTTGTCTTATGAAATACTCGAGGGCGGCTATCTTCGCAACATTTTTGTTGGACGTACTTAAGACCGTCGAGTTCTGTTGTACATAAGCTGAGATGAATCTTGAGAGCGGTACTTTTATCATAAGCCTTTATTATTTTGACATGTTATGTAAATGACTTTTTCGCTGATGTATATTTTTGTAGTCGCATAGTTGAAACATCATCAACCCATCACTGTTCCACTGCTGGGCGCGGGCTATTTTCAAAATGAGAAGGATTAGGCCATAGTCCTTCGCGCTGGTCAAGTGCGAATTGGTAGATTTCATATACCTTTCAGAACTTTTTTTTAAAATCTCGCAGGTGCTTTTTTTTCACAATGTTTTCCTTCGCCGTTAAAGCAAGTGTTATGTATTAATACATACATAATTTACAAAATCAAACGTTTCTGGGATTCGAACCTCGGACCCTTTGAGCAAAATGCCGAGTTTCAATCACGAGGCTATGTCTACCAAAAAATTAAATAAAAGCAGCCAATAAATCTTAACAGTTTCTATTATCATAACTTAAAAATCCTTCACGTGTACTATACACGTTAAACAATGCACAATCCAAAGAAATCCACCCCTATTTACTCACGATGTTCAGCTGTCGATCAGTTGATTTCGATTCAGCTGTAATGGACTATGGCCACGCCTCGGCCTTGCCCTCGGTGTCGCACCCTTACGGCATTATCGTTTGGTCGATTGAAAATTATACGTTATACATATGTTTTAACCGTTTTAAAATTTTCAAATACTATGTTTATGAGATAAATGTGTTGTTTTAATATTTGCTTCTTATGTTTTGTATGTAATGTACATTGGTCGAAGCGCGTGTATCGTAGTAGGAGTCACCAATGAAGGTATAAGTTATGGTGTGTAAAGCAAATAATCTTAATATAATTCGTAATACATAATTAATGATTCCCACTTCATTTCATACATTTGTTTAGGTATTATTTACAGATACTAGGTGTCATGTTAGTATAATAAAAACATTAAAACAAGTTATATGTGGTGTGTCATGTTGTGTAATTCAATTCTTTAGCGCACAATGCTCAATGTCAGTTTAATACTGCCCTACACTTGAGATGCGTAAGCCAATCTATGGATCTCACTAATTCTAATATCACTAACCAGCTTACAATTGTAAATTATAACATTATATCTGTTTTCATAATTATTATATCTTTTAAAGCAAGTGATAATTAAATTGCTGGTTATTATTATTAATTACCAGTTTATATCGTTATACTAGCAAAAAATGGCAACGTGCAATAACTTGAGTGCAAATTAAATAGTAGAATACAAGTAGAACGCAATATTAGTGGGGAATTGCTACTTGAAAGTTTAACGGACGCTTATTAGTTGGCCACTGAGCGAATTTTGTGTTTAACTTCCCGGTAATATTTCCAAGGAATAGTTCTAAAAGTTAGAAGGTGCAAAAAGACTGTCTATGAAATTCTCGTGGTCGTGAAATGTGAAAAAAATGCTATAGAGTTATCGTTGAGACATAAGTTTAATAAATCGTAACTATGATTCGCAAAAAATTAAATTATATCTAATTGTTTTTGTGTTTTTAGTACAACTATAAATTTGCCTTCTTTTTGCTTTTTTTAGAATAAAAGATCCCATTTGCATGCAGAACAAGAATTAATAACTTCTTTTAATTTATCATATTCTTTAGTTTTACTATCATTCTTACAATCAAGTTTATGTTTGACTGAAAATCTGGGATCTCGTAGAAGGCAGATCGATATATTAACGATTGTCCGATAGCGAACTTATAAAAACATTTTCTTGCTATTTATTATATTGTAAAGACAAACATATGAAATGTTATATTTATTAGATTTCCCAAATAAAATATTAGCGAATCAGAAACAACCCTAATATAGCATGTCTATTTCCACTCAGACGAAACGACAAAACAATAATGTGTGAGTTACGCACTATTATTTTACACTGTCAATGATTCACCAACTAATTGATCAATATACGTCAATATTAACTGAAGTAAATTAGCATTCGTCCATACGTAAACAAAATGTTTTTCTATACCTATTTCTAGGGATATGATACAAAAATATAAAAAATGTAACACATTTTTTACACTTAAAATATTATATACGTAGCCATAGTTAGTAGCACTAAACTCACATTTTTATTATAAAATTAACAAATATCCGGTTTTCATTAAATTGAGATAAATACGAATACCGAAGACAATCAACTCTACGTTTAAACATACGAAATCTACGTCTTGTATGAACACAAGTACTATGTACAAGTACTAAGTACAAGTACTAAGTATGAACACGAATCATTATTTTTTCCATCATTTACGAGTACTTAATCCAGCTTCAAAATCCAGATAATAATTTTTATTCAATTCAAATAATACTAGAAACAATGTAGCTGATAAAAGAAAACACAAAAGAGATCGAAACATAAATACAAGTGAAAACACATGCAACATCAATACATTTCCATCGCAGAACTGTACAACGGAACGCATTTGTTTAAATTAAAAAAGAAAACCACACGCCAGCAATACACTTAAAATATTCACACGACGCTACCCAGAACACATTCCATTTTTAAAAAGAATAGAAAAGGAGAGCATTCTTAAAAAAATTTGTTCGTACACAATATAAAGCGCCCCATTCACGATACAATGAATGTTTTGTGCGGTCTTGTACTGAATCGCATGACCCGACGTGTGTCACAATGCGACCGTGTATGGGTGCACTCTCTGAATTGTTTCTGTTACCCCGACCTCGGTTATGCTTTTCCCTTTATTTTGTTTCTATTTTCACGTTGGAGAGCATAATTTCTTTTCTTGAGGCATTCAGCCAGCATTGTGTGTGACAGTTAGCTTTAAGGACGCACTTGCGTTGCGTTGCGGCGTTTAGGCAACTTTTGTTGAGTAAAGTTTGACAATATGAATATGTCAAATGACGGAATATTTCTAATATGTAAAGTAGAATACACTTGCTATTAATTTGATAGTGTCGTCGTCATCCAGCTATTACTGTTACAATGCTGGACACAGTTCTTTTCTGAGTGATAAAGCATTAGGATGACCGAATCTACTTGCTGGTATGTTGGACCATCATGGTCAACCATAGGAAGTCCACTATACCGTTCAAGCGTCATCAGAGATGCCTGAGATTGGAACCTTGGACCCCCAGATTGAGAGCCGGCCTCTCTATTAATTTAAAACCTATTCTTAGCTTATATTGTTTTTGACAACATAAACATGAAAATTCGTATAGCATCAATACAAAATATATATATATATATATATATATATATATATATATATATATATATATATATATAAATAAAACGTTAAAGTGTACTATGAAGAAAGTACATCACCGTAACTATTACTTATAAGTATGTTAGAACAAAAGCTTTCAAATGTTACCGGATATGGTCAGGAAATGTGAAAAACCGAACGGAAAAAACATTTGGTCGATTTCATTGGGAGTGGCGTACGGAGTTTCACAAGGGCACCTCATCGGACCACACTGTTTTGATATAACCATACTTATTACAAAGAACGTTAAGGTTAATATCGAGTAAATGTTTAAACAGTGTGTTAAATTAAGGGTTATTGTTTTTGATATGTTTGAGTAATCGTGTCAAATCGATAAATGGGCGAAGTTTCTATGACGTGTTATTAAGTAATGAAATTTTATTGCTTGTTTAATATGAGTTTGAAGTAAGTTGTGTGGAACTTACATGAGGGAGTTAAGTTATAATTGGCTTTGAAAGGAATGTTTTTAGGGGAATAGAACTTATCTGGTGCAAAAGCATGTTTTTGTGATGTGAAAGAAACTAAAAAAGAACTATTACGATGTAAATGACATATTCCCGATTTTGAAAGTATAATGTTTTTCTGTTAATTGCTGTATGCTTTGTTTAGTGTATATTTTACACTTGTAAGAAAACTATAACTTTAATAACATCTCATGGGTATGTCTCAAAGAGTATGGATGAACGGACAGATTTAATTAAATTAACACACACACATTCACACGCACACACATAAAACATCACTCTCCTGGAGAAGATGCTTATAAATAATACTTGTTATAATTACTACTCCAATAGTCGACAAACACACACATACCAATTAATAAACACTGAAAAATCTGTAAAAAGCAAGTGTATCTCGATAAAATTAAAAGTTAAAAATATATAATACACTTGAACGGAAAATATAATTATTCACTATGCTCATTAAAACGAACCTCATTCACTTTGATACGCGCCGGAAATTGATCGGTAATGACGTCACGTTAGACCCGCACATTACTAATGAGATGAGCTTGCATACGAGAAGCTGCGCTCTAGTTAATGTTACTGCTTTGAACGCTTTGATATACATAGATGGGAAATTGATCGAGCATATTGTTGTAGTAAGTTGAGCTTATACACTCAAAATAATGTTGACTCTTTAGTAGTTTGTACTTTGAATTCTTCTCTAAAAAGCCTTTCATTTAATATCCATATAATTGGGATGCATAAAAAATAATTGGTAATATTGTGACGTCCGCGTTATTGAATTCCGAATGACGTCACTAATCTATTCATGCATTGCCGTCCAAACCAAATACGTATACTAAATTTTAGATCAAGCGGTTGGGATTGACTTGTGTACAATTCAGTAACAGGATTCGCCTATCACACACGAACTTACAAAGATAATTAAAAGTTTGTAATAACAGCGCAAATGTGACGACAGTTACGGGATGAAACCGCAAGTGTTAATTGGAGATTCAATTAATGAGCCGGTGCCGCTGATATGTGAAGTGGGCTTCCAACGATTCAAATTGGAATCTTTCAATTGATATGTTGGTATCATCAAATTTCGCTCTACAGTTTGTTATTATTGCAATGGGGTTAATTTCTTCCATATTCACGATGTGACGGCGAATATTCTTTGATGTTATTTAGTGAAGCTTAAAATGTTTACAAACTTTTTTATTTGCCGTGTAAGTTCGTATGTATGTGATTTCGATTAAGCTGACAGTTTGCATACACTTTTGGTTTTAATAATAAAACGTAGCATATTTGCCACGTTATTTTGAATCCAAAATGGTGAATCCCGCAAGATGGCGATTCAATTAATTTTTTATGATATCTGATATGGTTATCAAAACAATGAATGTTCTGAGATGAATCTGTAATACTTTGAAACGTATTATCTTCTATTACCCGCGTGACATGCAAAGGGTTCCGAATTCAATACACAGGCAGAAAGATATCATAATCATACCTTTAGATGTCTTTTCTTAATCTGGGAGCATCGGTCCTTGTCTAAACATATTAATATGTTACATGTTCTAGTGTAAATGCATTTTTGTATTAAGCTTGTAACGTTTCTTAATCAGGAATTCTTAAGTATGCTTTTTTTCTCTATTGCGTTAAATATATTTTACTACTCTTCGCTCATCAGTCTAACCATCGTTCTAATAACGGTTGAACACTATTTCCTAGTTTACTAGCTCTCAATACGACAGCCAGTTTAATTTATAAGGCCTGAGTCAGACAATGGAAACATTTGCAGACCATTCATGTTCATTAGCCGTTTTCTATTGCAAAGTAAAACCGAATAGAAATATGTTAGTGGTATATAAATTGGATACAAAAAGATTGCTGCTGTGGGAGCGCGTTACACCGAACGTTTGACAGAGAATACGCATTTATTATAAATTATATTATCACTTTTAAAATTATTTGTTTGGTTGAATTGTACAGTTCACAATAATATACTATTTACTTAATTCAAACAGGCTTCCCACAAGATGTATAAAAATACGCTTCACGATAATGTTGAATTGCAAAACGAGTTAATATTCCTATAATTTTTAATAATGTATTTTAAGTCATTACTTTCGTTTAGAAAGAAGCTATTTGTCTACTTAAATATTTGAGAAATCCATCCTTATACCCAATATTTGATATTCACAGTTTTAATGATTATATTACAGCCGTATTTGTCTACAAATGTGTCTAAAAATATTAAAACCTACATAGGACATGTACCAATGGGTACTAAGGAAGAACAATTTAATACTCATTCCCTATAAAGATATAAAAGCTTCTAAAAAGAAAATGGTTCCTTCTTTATACATAGGAATGTGTCCAAAGTAAGTACTAGACATCGATATTTTCAACAATAAGTGGCATATTGTTGTACAACTTCAATTAAGCCCAACGTTCGATTCGGTGTAACAGGCCGCCAGTAAAGGTTAAGGCGTGGCGAACGTTCGTTCGATTAAGAGATTAGGATTGCAATGGTAATTCGGTGCCGTGTTAGTAAATTGAAACAGCGGGTATCGATGCACCTGGCGAAACGGTAAGGTCATCAGTCGACCTACATTTATGTTGGCTAAGCAGTGCGACTACGTGGACAGTGATCATGCCACGTGATGCCTGCCTGCTTCAGAAAATAGCTAAAAAGCTTGGGTTCCAGTTCGAAGCGTTTTATAATATGGGAGTAGCAGCCGAGCAGTTCACCTGATGGTATGTGGCCACTGCCGTCAATGGACAACTGTAATCAATCCCAGATAAGATTAGTTTCCTACCTGAGGTCAGCCATAGATGAGCCGCTAGCCCTGGGCCCTGAGGAATAAGCTGGAACGCCTAGGAGAAGTATGTATCCCTTACCACATCCTTCAAACCAGAACATAGCAGCGCTTAACACTGGTGTCATGAGGCAGAAATAGGTGTGGCGGTGGTGTTGCCGGAGTCGAACAATAAAGGGTTCTACCACCTTCAAAAAGTGACTAACAAAAAGTTAACTACCTTCAAAACATAAGAGCCTATGATTATCATGATTTCCTTCACTCAACGAGTAGAAGTCTGCAATTTTCTTTGCCGTTTTATAATATGAGCATCGTTTTCAAACTTATCATTTATGCATAATGGATTTAACAGTATGCTAAAGGGTAAGTTTTATTTCTTGCTGCGACTGGGAATTACTGCATTAGTTCATAAATAATTGATCACTTGATTACTACCTTTGTTGCATGACAATGACATGTTTTTTTTATGAAAAACCGTCTTGGTTGCAACCCTATCTTTATATATTCTAGAATTGCGACATAGTCAATCGTAGAACGCGATGGGGGTTGGTTTTCACAGGTTGGTTACGGTACATACCAAGAGATTTTACATTTTGACAAATATGACTGTTTTGGTGTATGATGTTTGTTTACGTATTTGCCCATACAATTTTCAATCAACGCCCCTAGCGGGTTGTATCAGAACTATAGTGACAGTAACGTAACATTAAATGTCTAAATTGACAAAATGGCGCTTTATGTTTAGTCTCTCTCTTTGCGAACATGTGAGGTAGACAAAAAGACTTGAGCACTTACTTATTGCTACGTTTACTCAGTCTACTAAGCAAATGGAACAGAATAATAGAATGAGTAAACGTAACGTAAAATTGTGGGATGTTTTGAAAACTCATGGTTGGGGTACTGTCGTTCTTTATTATCTTCTTCTTCTTCAAAGGGCTCGTTGAGTTTTCTCTCCGGTGAAAGCGGTTAAAGGATTCAGTAACACTTGTGTAAACATGTGCATACCAATGTGTACAAGGTACATGTGTTATAGACCGCGCCAGACTGCTAGTCCACTGTGAAGTTGTTGCGAGCAGTGTAGTCATACAATTTGCTATAGCGACGTGATTAATTTCTATATTCAAAGCGGACTAGCAGTTTTACACGGACTATAACTATATAAATGATTTAATAATAAATAGATACTAAATATTTCGAAAAACTCTATTAATTTATAAAACTCAAATAGATTTTCACCTTACATTACTTAACGTTTTGTAATTTTCATTCAACGAACTCATACCTATAATTTAAGCATTTTTAAGTTGATACCCACTTGAATGGATTACGAGTGTCCTACATGAGACTTAAATGAATAACCAGTCTTGGCCATCCGTCATGTGCGGAAGAAGTCATATGGATATGATTGGAAATAATCTTATATATAAAATTCTTGTGTCACAAATTCACAATGTTAGTTACCGTACTCCTCCGAAACGGCTTTACCGATTTTCACCAAATTTTATATGCATATTCAGTAGGTCTGAGAATCGGCTACGATCTATTTTTCATATCCCTAAGTGATAACAGTTGTTCACCCTTAACATTTTTTTATTTATATGGCAACACAACGTTTGCCGGGTCGGCTAATATATTATAATGAGTAGTATATTAAAACCATAATTCGTTTAAGCGTGAATTAGATTTACTTGGTTCGATCTATGGACGTTTGAGAAATAATTATCCAAATTCTATCTATCTAATTAATGAAAATACATTATATATTTAAATGTATAAATAAACGGCTCCTTTATTTTTTAATGTAACCAATTAAAATTCTAGCCAAATAAATTCTAATTCTAAAATCTAAACTACATCCACACCACGCCGTCCTCAGCGAACACATTTCAGTTCCCGCGGCCCGCACGCGAACTAACGTATCGCTGAAAGTCCGTGTGTAGCCCTTAATGAATCGCTTGCAAATTACTAAATTTGTAGCCAAGAAGAAATGTTAAGCCGTATCCACACCACACCATCCTCAGCGAATACATTTCAGTTCCCGCGGCCCGCACGCGAACTAACGTATCGCTGAAAGTCCGTGTGTAGCCCTTAATGAATCGCTTGCAAATTACTAAATTTGTAGCCAAGAAGAAATGTTAAGCCGTATCCACACCACACCGTCCTCAGCGAATACATTTCAGTTCCCGCGGCCCGCACGCGAACTAACGTATCGCTGAAAGTCCGTGTGTAGCCCTTAATGAATCGCTTGCAAATTACTAAATTTGTAGCCAAGAAGAAATGTTAAGCCGTATCCACACCACACCATCCTCAGCGAATACATTTCAGTTCCCGCGGCCCGCACGCGAACTAACGTATCGCTGAAAGTCCGTGTGTAGCCCTTAATGAATCGCTTGCAAATTACTAAATTTGTAGCCAAGAAGAAATGTTAAGCCGTATCCACACCACACCGTCCTCAGCGAATACATTTCAGTTCCCGCGGCCCGCACGCGAACTAACGTATCGCTGAAAGTCCGTGTGTAGCCCTTAATGAATCGCTTGCAAATTACTAAATTTGTAGCCAAGAAGAAATGTTAAGCCGTATCCGCACCACACCGACCTCAGCGAACACATTTCAGTTCCCGCGGCCCGCACGCGAACTAACGTATCGCTGAAAGTCCGTGTGTAGCGTAATGAATCATCGCTTGCAAATGATTATGGCGACGAGCAGTCACGCACACTTGAATTTTTAATAGGATTAAATAGATGTGAATTATTATGTGCTTGAATCAAGAACTCTATTGTCAAAGTAAATTATAGTCGAGCTTATGAGCTGTAACCTGAAGGGGTTACAGTTCATTAGTCTTTAAGTGATCAATGTTAAATGAAAATGTCACTAATTTAACAGACATTGATTACAGATGGTAATTCATCTGAAGACTAAGTAGGACTAAGTTGGAACGCCTTATATACATAGAAAAGCCGACCATCAAAAGGTACCGGGTGCCGTGGGAGCGATACCAGGTTATGTGGAATTTTCACCCCTTTAATCCCTCTTGGTGGCCGTTAACTTTCAAAGATAGTAAAACGCAAGGTAGTTCGACTGCAGCGGCATTCTCGTCAGACTTGTTCCTTTTGATAGTTATTTATTTACACTGTAGGGTTTTATTCAAAAATAGTCTGATAAAGCAGCACTCCTACATGAATGGTTCAATCTTAGTCTTCTAAGGTCCGTCGCTGACTTCAGGACCAAAAAATTTAAATTAATACTTGGAAGCTTCAAGAAGTATTTAGGATATACTTAATGTAAAAATGCTCAGAAAGGATTCCAAAAATACAATATAATATATATTATTGTAAATGTTGATGATTGTGGAAGACCACAATCATCAACATTTACAATAATATATCTTTATCCACTAATTTATCAAAAATTAGATGATATCTCATAACTAAAAGCAACACTGAATATTCCAAAAATATAAGATAGACAAGCTGACCCGGCAAACTTTGTACCGCCTCAAAATCTATTTATCATATATATTTCATATAAAATATAGCCTATGTTACTCGTGGATAATGTAGCTTTCGAATGATGAAAGAAGTTTTAAAATCGGTCCAGTAGTTTTTGAGCCTCTTCATTACAATCAAACAAACAAAGTTTTCCTCTTTATAATATTAGTATAGAAAAGTATTTAATAAGTGACGTAAATTATTAATAACCGGCATGTGAAATAATCAGTTTCATTCGTCTGTAACAATAGAGATAGAATTAAAGTGTTAATAAGCAATAAGTTCAAAGTTAATATTTAGACAAACTTCATGCATTTCAGTTTTATATTCACAACGTAAATTCGAAATCCAAAACAAAATACAAGTACATATACGTCCCAAAAGGGTCATAGATAATCTTACACGCTCCGCTCTGAATAAATCCTAATTTGGCAAACAGGTAAATCCAACACACTGCCTCTAATTTATAAACGGTTTAGGGTTAATCTCCAACCGCCGGTGGTGAGACACGCACTCACGTCTGCTTAGCACACGTATTATTTGTATTATAGTATATTATAAGGGTAGTAAATGTACAAATTAGAAAGGGAACGTCTGTGTTGACAATAACTAAAGTTGATGAAAAATGGAAATCTGGCTTGAAGGACCAAGTGTAGAATTAATGTTGAGAATCTAATATTAATTTTTGAATGATTATGCTAATAATGATTGTTTAAATTGGGTTGAAAAAGTTTTTGATTATATTGTGGCAATATACCGCCATACGAATGACTGGCTTGAAGGACCAACTTAAATTTCTTAATTAACGATTTTATCCAAGTACTACATAATACGTACTCACAGTAAGTGTACTTTTAATAATAATGCGATGCAAAAGTATCCGTATACATTAAAAGGACAGAACGTACGATATAGATAATTACTCTTTTAACCAAACATTTCCATCGTAAAAACTTCAAAAAGCATTAAATGAAATGCATCACTCATGTTAATGCTTCACAAACTCACATCATAATAAAATATCTCATTAAGCAAAGTTTAGTAAGCCGTAAAAGAAATATAATGAATAAAGCTCTCAAAGCCCTAAGAGACTTTTTTCAATTTAAGAACAAAAAGTACGCTTCGCTGCACTAACGATATTATGTAGCTCTAAAAGGTAACCTAAAAAGTTGTAGTGTACTACATGTAATTTATATTCGCCGCAAAACTGTAACAACGCTCAAGCAGGCGACCCGGCCGGAAACATAACGAGGACCGCACTAAAATAATAATAAAAAGATAAAAAAATAGAAAAACAAAAACAAAAAATATTAAAAACAAAAAAATTGGTTAAGCGGCACACAACCCGAAACCGAAACGATGTGGATTGCCCTCGAGTAGATAGGTACGGTTCGGAGCGAAGGCCACAGAAACAGCGACTAATAAAAGATGCGACGACAGCGCCACTCATTTCAGTGGACAATACTTGAAACACATTTGTATCGTTACGACAACAACGACAACAACGTTAATTATCGTTAGTAATTTATCATTAATAAAGTAGTGCAAATATAACAATACTGAGTTACGTATTGGTAAGCGATATTATTTTCACAGAGTTGCTTAAAATAATGGCATGCTATATGCGCCAAACCAGACCACATCTTTAACTACCGTCCTAAAATTATGTTATACTAAGTTAGTAACAAAAGTGTCAATTGCGTGCAAAAAGGTCGCGCGGGTGTCGTTGGTGATGTATGACATCCAGGTACCGTGTTGCTGACCTGGTTAAGCAGACTTATTATAGACGCCACACAAAAAACAACGTGCATATTATGGTATGCACTAGTGATATAACGAGTATAATGTATGGTCATAAACGTAAAAAGAGAGAACACAGCTAAGTATTTTTGTCCAAGACACCGCGTGTTCCCTGGCCCAACATTAACAAACGCCACGGCTGAGGCGCTCTTTTTTTTCCGCTCGTCTCCTTTACTGGGAAATGACTTTCTGACTCTTAATCTCTCTCGCGATCTCATTAAAAATTCATAACTCAAAACTGCGAAAAAATGAAAATTTGCTATAGGTTCCCCGAACCGATAGGACTCATCTTTACTAGATGTTACTTTAATTAGAAACATTTGTATAAGCTTACAATAATAAGAGCACGTGAATGTTGGAGGCTTGAATGTAGCGGAGCTTTCACGGATGCGTATTCGATTTAAATGGCATTTAAAAGCTTTACTTTGAAACGCTTTGAGATTTGACATAGAGGCTTTTTTGTTTTGTTGTTGTTAATGAATAGATTTTTAAATTACAGGCTAGGGAAAGTATAATTTTGAAATTAGTATTTGATTAGGTGTAATAAGTTAGCCTTCTAGTTTTTAATTAAATAAATGTCTAATTATAGTTCGAGAAGTGGTTCTAATTTAATGGCCTCTTGGACCAAAACACTGACCAAGTACACGACGTCATCTTCAATAACTTTACAAATAACTAATGTAAATTTACGTTTCCTCAAGATTTCGACGTTAAAGCAAAATTTAATTACTTTCTTATAATACCGCAACCTCTCTTATCCTACTCAGCATAGGCAAAGCAGAAATAGCGCGATGAGCTGTGGCCTAATCCTTCTCATACAGAGTGGAGACCCGTGCCCAGCAGTGGGACAGAAATGTGTTGATATTGAACACAGGCTTTCCTTAACAGAAATAGGCTAGGAGTTGGAAAACACCAAATTTCATATACCTTATTTATTTACAAAATATGGTAAACCAACTAAATACACAAACAATATTAAACCGAGACTACACAAAGCTAGTTATTATATTATGTACTTAAATTTAAAAGAAACAAAGAATTAGCAATACTTTTTCAAAAGGGTTTATCTCAAATCGCTATCACTATATATCAATAGGCGTGTACGTTGATACCTTACTAGTACCTAATTAAATAAAAGATTTAATAAACCTGGCAAAATAAATACCTCCGAAGCTTAAGCTCCACAAAATAAGTAGAAGCGTAGTCACCGTTTTGTTTTGCGGATATCCTCCCTGGTTCACCCGCCGGAAGACTTGCGGACAGAAAATAAACTAACCCACAGACTGTATTTATACGTCTTCACAAGATATTTTATATAGAGGGTTACCGCTACACCTATTTCTAGCATGAAACTGGTGCTTTATTGTTTGAAGTTTTTGGCAAATACCAATTTGAGTCGAAATGAAAAAGATTTAGCCTGGCCAACAACATACCTAAAAAAATATGGAAACAACATACCTAAAAAAATATGGAAACCTCCCGAAATTATAGGATTCTTCGTAATGTTTACCTTAACTTTTATGTATAGCAAAATTTATTTATCAGACGGATTGATATAAATAAATTATCAGAATTGAATCCTAAAGATCTTGTTTTGTGTTCTTCAACGAAATTTCATGTGTCAATTTTACTATGCCTTATACAGTAATACTTCGCCTGACGAAATAAATACCTCCGAAGCTTAAGCTCCACAAAATAAGTAGAAGCATAGTCACCGTTTTGTTTTGCGGATATCCTCCCTGGTTCACCCGCCGGAAGACTTGCGGACAGAAAATAAACTAACCCACAGACTACGTTTATACGTCTTCACTAGATATTTTATGTAGAGAGCTACCTATTTCTGCTTTATGAAGATGTGAATCTGGTATTTTTACATTTGAATAGTTTGGCAGATTTTTTCTTAGATATATAATAGGAGTAGCAGACGAGCATGCAGTCCACCTGATGGGAAGTGGTTACTGCCACCCATGGACATCTGTAATGAACCCCAGATAGACAGATTAGATATTCCTACCTGAGGTCGGCCACAGATGCGCCGCTACCCCTGATGATTAAGCTGGAACGCCTCGGAAAAGTATGTCTCCCTTACCACACCCTTCAAAACGGAACACAACAGCGTCTAACACTGTTGTTATTAAAATATCAATTTTGATTGAGACTTAGTCCTCAGGAGCCATGTAAGAAAATAGTGGGTTCATATGAGATGTAGTCTGTGAGAACAATCTAATAGCGCCTATACGCCTCAGGAGCCTATACGCCACTTATGAGGTCACCTGAAAAACGCTAGCTATCCCTGAGAACCCTTACCCTATTTTTCAAAATAGAACACACCATTTAACAACATTGCTGTTATAAAGTACCTCCGGAGTGAACCTCTGGACTAGTAACATTTAGTCACGTAAACTGCAAGCAAGTTTGCAACTTCTTTAAATTAATAATTAATTTAAAAACTCCATAAAAATAATGAAATATTTTTATGAAGTTTGAGTTAGTAGAATGCCTTATGCTTAAGCACCACTGCCAAACCTCTTATTGCCTAACAATAGCAGTGTTAAGCGCTGCTGTGTTCTGGTATGAAGGGTGTGGTGAGGAAGTCATACTTATCCGAGACGTTCAAACTTTGTCCTCACGGATAGCAATGCTCCTATGATCGACCTCAGATAGAACTCTTATCTTATCTAGGGTTGATTACAGATGCTTAAGGGCATCACTAGTTACTTACAATCAGGTAGCCCACATTCTCGCTTCCTACCTCCATAAAATAGAAAATTGTATTTATATTAAAAAAACTATACAGGCATAAATTTCCATATTAGCCTTAAACATAATATCTCCATACATGTGAAACATAACGGATTACCAGATACAGTAAGCGCCGCCCACTCATCACGGCTCCTATCTCAGTTAATTGACTTTACTTAATTAAGTTTATATGTAATCTCAAGATATGAAACTGATTGGACATAGCTATAGTTATATCATGGATTAACTGTATGATGTAATAGGTTTTGTATAAAGTATTCTTGTTAAAGAGCAGTTATATTTCATATTGATAGTCCCGGGTTAAAACCCCAAGCATTCACATTTTACTATCCTAAGTTAAGTATCAGAGTAACTTTATTACCTTAGATTTTATTTTTCACATGATTTGATGGTGTAGAAAAATATAGTAAGAAAACCTACAAATCTAAATGTAAAATAATTTCAAAGGCTTTTGACATAGGTTCCACTAATTCACACTTAGCATGGTGGACTATTATGTAGGCTACAAACTTTTCATTCTTGGAGGAGATCCAAAGTATTTTAATTAAGTTAATTTAAGTTTTCATAATTTTAATATACACAAAAGTCACATACTTTAAAACAATCGAACGCACAACTCTATGTATTCTTATTTTAAATTAAACAATCAAATAAAAAGAACTTAAATTGTGATAAATTTTTAACTAAACCAATCTTAACACACACTCAGATATTTACGTACCTTTCGTAGTAACTATAAGTAAACAACTAGCTCCTTCAAATACCTAACAACAAAATACTGTAGTGCTAAAAATATCACACAAATAGATTGCAGTTAATGCGTACGTATATTGCGTTAATGCAATTTAATCTGCGCGCACGCATCACGAGCGCGCCCACGCGTGTTCCTTGTACACAAATAATAGGGGCGGTGACACACTGCAAAACATCGTTTAAAATATAATATCTTTAAAATATCTACTTTGTAAACGACGCGTTGTTTCTTAAGTAAATCAATTCTATTGCTTCAAATCATAAATTATCCAAAAAAATATTAGAAACGTTTAATTTTCATGACATGTGTTTCGAAATCTTTTGTATCTTCACAGACAAAAGAAGTTTTATTTTATAAGACCAAGATTAAATATATGCATATTAATGAAAATTCTCAAAAATACTGCTCTGGTTGGGATTCAGAAAATGAGTGTTGGAAATTAATAATAACTCTTCTTTAGTATTTTTTTATTTGTTTATTAATTCCTTTAGATTATTAGTATTACTTATGTCGTCAAAATATTATTGGTTATTAACTGAATAACCTGTCGGATTTACATAATGATTAAATGAGTCTTAACATACAAATAAATATATTGTAAAAATATCTAATATGAGTCAATTAGACAAGCGATTAAGAAATTACACGACCATCAAAATGCGAACCGATAACTATAATGTACAATGATGCATATCTTTACGTAATTTATATTATAGCAATCGCTGCACTTTTATTATGCTCAAGTCCAACCAAGCATGCACATGCTAATGTAATTTAAACAAATGGCCACGAGACAGTGTGTGAGAAACGCGAGATAGTCCGGCGAGTGTGCGTTTAGTTTATTGCCGAAGATTTGCCCCTGAGAATGCATGCTGTTGATACCTTTGTTTTTGCAGACCACCTGACGGACAGATTATCACTTACAGTGCCGTAAAGTTACAATGATACATATATTCTGCCTTCTAGATCCAGTGTTGTGTCATTCGGAGAAGCTTTTCGAAGTGTATCTGACTTTCTTCATTGTTTTCTTTTTATTTTTTTTTCTGTTGCCCTCTAACCACCTTCCTTCTTTCGAAAGTAATGGGCTACTTAGCTCGGTTAGATCTTATGTGACTTAGAATTATTATTTATAGTTTTTATATTTATAGTTTTTACCGCCGAGGAAGTTGGAGAGACTGGGATAAGAATTATTCCCTTACCACACAATGCAAATCAGAATATAAGTCAGAAGTAAGTATGAAAACGTCATCGCATTCTAACTACGAAGAAATACTAGCCTAAGTTATCACACTTGTAAATGCCGAACACAACAGCACTAACATACTGCATAAGTCAGAACGTTATAAGCCACTCTCTTATAAGGCGCGATGTTATAAGCCATTAAGTTATAACTTCAACAACAAACTAGCCGCACCAATATCATCGATCCGACACTTGTATCAGATTTGATGTAATCCCCAATAAACATCCAACTGAGTGGACCAACTCACGTGTGCAGACAGACCGACAACTTCTAATCCGATCCTGTTCTGTACGATACTCAAAGTTTTGAAGTGTAGGGATATCGTTAGATGAGGCGCTGGAAATCAAGTTGAGAACCTGAAGAGGTTTTAGATTGAGGTAATACAAATAATGTTTACATTTTTACTTTGAACTCTAAAAAAACTGTTCTATCATTTGTACTTGTTTCATTTGTATTTAAAAACTTAAAGCTAGGTAGTTAACACATTTTTTTAATTTTCACTTATCCTGAAATCTTGTGATCGTCCGTGTCTCAAGCTTACACCGTGACGATTGTACCACACGAATTAACCTACCTACGTGTCCCCTTTGTTTAAAACGAACGAAAATACGAGGTTAGAAGGTGAAAATGTTAAAGAAATGATGAAACATGAATGATGACAGTTAGTTAAGTAGTTAAGAAAAATCATTTTTTTGGAAGTAATTTCAGTAAAACGTTCACACTTTGAACTGTTTTAAATTTAGTTTTAGTAATGCCAAAAGTTGAGAACCACTGGTCTATTGAAATTTTCGGCAGCACACGTCATTACACTGCATAAGAGGCAAGAGACGAGATCGGAACCTCCCGAATCTCACGTATTTGGACGCTAGTACCTCTGTACGCAACTGAATTGTTACCTGCGATAAAAGGGATTGTATGAAGATGTTATTACCACCAAAGCAAATATGAAGCACTATGAAGGTAGAACCCTCTCTGGTTCAACTGTGGCAGCATCACCTTTATACCTATTTCTGTCTAATAACAGCAGTGTTACGCGCTGTGTACAAATCAAACCAGAAACAATCCCAAGGTGTTTGAAGAGCATGCATTTTACGTTTGTCGTCATATTGGTGTTGATGTTGACTTTAATTACTGCTTTAAAAATTCAATTGATGGTAATGTCATCTTTAGTGATATCTTCAAAACAGAGATTGAATGTGTACAAATATAACCAGGAACAATCCCAAGATGTTTGCAGAGCGTGCGTCGTCTTACGACGTCGCTATGTTGGTATTGACGTCTTCGGACATTAATCACAATTTAACATTTTGTTACTGACGTCCTCACACTTAAATTATTTTGTTTTCAAATTAGTAGTAATATCATCTCTAGTGAGATCCTCAAAACAGAGACTGGATGTGTACAAATCAAACCAAGAACAATCCCAAGATGTTTGCAGAGCGTGCGTCATCTTACGACGTCGCTATGTTAGTATTGACGTCTTCGGACATTAATCACAATTTAACATTTTGTTACTGACGTCCTCACACTTAAATTATTTTGTTTTCAAATTAGTGGTAATATCATCTCTAGTGAGATCCTCAAAACAGAGACTGGATGTGTACAAATCAAACCAAGAACAATCCCAAGATGTTTGCAGAGCGTGCGTCATCTTACGACGTCGCTATGTTAGTATTGACGTCTTCGGACATTAATCACAATTTAACATTTTGTTACTGACGTCCTCACACTTAAATTATTTTGTTTTCAAATTAGTGGTAATATCATCTCTAGTGAGATCCTCAAAACAGAGACTGGATGTGTACAAATCAAACCAGGAACAATCCCAAGATGTTTGCAGAGCGTGCGTCGTCTTACGACGTCGCTATGTTGGTATTGACGTCTTCGGACCGCGGTTGGCATTTTACTATTCACTCCGGTATGTTTTTGCATCGATTCGATATTGCAACGTCTGTCTTAGGAACGTAGGTTTAGTGAGCAGGATTAATATTAATAGTGATGGGTTTTGATCAAATAATTGAAGTTTGAGTTGGGTATTAAGATAAGGCTTTATACTAGGTATAATGTGACATAATCAGCAACAAATATTAATTTACGATAAACAATTACGATTTGTGTGAAGTAGTTTTTAATTATTTTTAGGAATGGATTCCTGCAGTCACTTTTGAAGCTACTAATTAACATAATGACATTTTGTCAGCCTAATTCGTAATCAAAAGTTTTATATTTTTGCTTGCTCTTTATCTTACAATATATTCTATTATATGTGGCCTAAAACTCTTGTTCTATTTCGGGTCAGTCTTATGTCTACCTGTACGCAGGAGTCACTTAAAATCAGCTTAATTTTATAGTCTGTTTCCATTATACTCATACTATCATAACTTAATCGCTCATATAAATAAATCTCAAGCCTAAAGTACTAGCAGTTTAAATAAATGAACTCGTAAATAAACAGAGTAACATGAGGCACGTTTAAATCACATTAGTCCCGCGGTAATACATCGTCAATAACGCGGCTCACGGAAATTGAATCTACCTAATATCTTGTAGAGCTGTGATAACTAGAGCTGACGCTTTCATGCTTATACAGGGTGTTTGTTTTTGAACATGAGGTCGATTTTAGATGGTTTGCCTCATATTATGTGTGCCTTAGTTTTGTGAAATGTAAAGTGCATTTGGCTAGGCGTGGTAATCTGTTTATTGGTACGTTTTATTTTGGAGATTTATTACTTCCTCGCTTTTCCAGTATATTTATGCTGTTGTATTTATGGTCTGTCATAAGTATATAAGCAGTAGTTACTACTTTAAGTCAGGCTAATTTCACGCTCCAAGCTTCATTATACTCATACTATCAAAACTTAATCCCTCGTATATAAATCTCAAGCCTAAAGTACTAGCAGTTTAAATAAACGAACTCATAAATAAACAGTAACATGAGGCACGTTTACATCACATTAGTCCCGCGGTAATACATCGTCAATAACGCGGCTCACGGAAATTGAATCTATCTAATTTTTTAACATGAGGTCGATTTCTGATGGTTTGCCTCATGGTATGTGTGCCATAATTTATTAAAGTGTGAATCATTCTGCGTTTTGTCAGCGTGGTAGACTGTTTCTTAGTCATTTTTATTTTGGGAATTTATTACTTGAGCACACTTTCGTGTTTATACAGGATGTTTGTTTTTTAATATGATTTCTATTTATGAAGAGTTTTGCCTTATGAATGTCGACTTTAATGATTTTTAATGAACAAAGCTACTAATCTGCATGTGGTAAATATGGTACACTGTAGTTTAAGATTCATTTTTGAAAGGGACATGTTGAAGTTTCCTGTAGAAGTACCACACATTTTTGTAATATTATAATAATTTCATTGAACAATGAGTTTAAATATTAACTTTTTTTTTTATAAAAAAAATCCTTAATTCCGGGAAAAAAAGTCTCAATTGAAATGTTTAAATTTTAGAAATAATTTCATAAGTGACTTCTAAATGTTCGTCACTCTACACCCACGCTTCACACGTAACGAGTTCGCACATCGAGATTATTAATTCGGATATGAATCCGATCGCCAAAGGGATATGAGTACGTATCTGTTCCGTCTCACAACTTTGTGTATAAAATAAAAAATACAAACACTTCGTTACGTAAACATATTGAGCTTTGGTTTAGTTAAAAGTATGCTCTGATAAAATGCGAAATAAGTACAACTTACATTAAAGATTGCAATTGATTTATTATCGCGTGAGATTTATAATAATCCTATATGAAAATTACTTCTTTTAGTACTTAAACTATGTACTTGCACTTTATGTAGTAGTACTAGCACAGAGTATTAGTTGGTCTAAGATCCGAAGCTAAATCGAACTGGACCGAGCTGATAATAGAATGAAACTCATTTTATAATGAAATTAGTACATTGGGTAATACATTAAAAATGGGTTTGCTAAAAAATCCTGGACAGGATAATTTTAATTATTTTTTGAAAAATTAAAATTTAATTAAAAATTAAATTTTGCAACATCAAGATAATAAGAAAATTCTATTCTGAGTGAATGTTAAAAACATACAGAATGTGCAGGCTTTGGGTTGCCTATTATTTACGTGGACGAACTACTGGGTTGTCAGGTATAAACAGGTATTTCGCTGGCAACTACTTTCACTCATGATGATAATAGATAAAATTTTATATCAGTAGAAGCGCTGTTTTATTGTGAACACGTTGATATAGGGTTGTCTGCAAAATGAAAATTAATTTTTCAAAAAATAATTAAAATTATCCTGTCCAGGATTTTTTTAGCAAACCCATTTTTAATGTATTACCCAATGTACTAATTTCGTTATAAAATGAGTTTCATTCTATTATCAGCTCGGTCCAGTTCAACTTAGCTTCGGATCTTCTATCTGTCTAGCGGTAAGGATATCTGTAATTAACACCACAGTTATAGTCCTCGCCAAACTGCTAGTCCGCTCTGAAATTGTTGCGAGCAAGTGTAGTCATACATTTTTCTATGGCGACGTAATTCATTTCCTCGTTCAGAGCGGACTAGCAGTTTTACGCGGTCATACCAGCGGCTTTGTATGCGTTACAATTCCTGAAGACTAAACTCGTCACCTCATATATAAGTCAGTCAGCATCCACACCATTCCACCAGAAAGCAAAGACTGCGTCTACTCTACTCTACCCCAAATAGGATTAAAATCCTATCTGAGATATCAGATAACTCACAGACATAGTCTACGCAATAGTGACAAAGACGACAATGATATAAAGTAAAACCTTACTTAATAGAAAAATATATTCGCATACTACCTACGTATTTTATTTTCATAAAAAATGACAAGACAGGAAAAAACTTATAAAGCATAAAGGGTGTTCCGTTGAGTCAGTATCATGCGTAACTCGAACGTATCTAGTTTCGAACTCAATCTTGCCTTCAATATGTATTAGTTACTCGCCCCGGGTTTGTTATGGTAGGGACGTGTTTTTTATTAGACGTGGAATAAATTAGAAATATGAGGTTTACGTGAAATGTAGGGTTGGTGATATGTAATACGTGTAAGGGTATAAAATTACATATGGAAAATATTTTTTAATAAAATAAGAACGATAAGGTGAAGGTGGTAGAAACCTTTGTGGTTCGACTCCGGCGGCACCACCGCCACACCTATTTCTACCTAATAACAGCAGTGTTAGGCGCTGCTGACTTCCAGTTTGCAGGGTGTGGTAAGGGAGAGAGACTTTTCCGAGGCGTTCCAGCTTAGTCCTCAGGGGTAGCTGCGCATCTGTGGCCGACCTTAGGTAGGATATCTAATCCTATCTGGGGTTGATTACAGATGTACATGGGCGGCAGTAGCCACTTACCATCAGGTGGACTGTATGCTCGTCTGCTACTCCTATATTATAAAAAAAAGATAAGAAATATTTTTATTATGTAGATACAGAGAATTGATTAGGAGATGCAAAGGAATTAATAACAGAATCAAAATTAGGATAATTAAAATAAAGCCATTAAAAAAACACTTGAATCGCTTTCTACATCCATAGCCCAACACTAGGATTTTTCCTATATCTTACATGCCACAGAAACACAAATACATATACAAATACCCAGACCCAGAACAGAAAATCATTTAGATGTCTGACCGAGGATCGAACCCGGTACGTGTCAGACCAGTCACCATACTGCTCGTCAATCATCAAATATTATATTTGCTAATGTATGAATAAATTATCTTTGCAAAGTTTAAACTTCCAGTAATAAATAAAGTTATTCAAAGAAGAATCTCCTAGTAATAAGATGGATTAAGGTCATAGCCCACACCGGCCTAGCTGATTAGTAGTTTTATCTCTTCATAATATTATCATGAATTATCCGGATTAATTATTCATTCGTTTTCCTTTTAAAGCTAATAATTATATCTTCTTGACCCGCTTGTCGGATAGGTTACCATATCTAACTGATAGAAAAAAATATATTTTTGTGCCAGATGCTTGTGTACGTATGGCACATTTATATCTACAGACACAGCAAGTTTTAGGCACGAACCGTTGCAAATGAAATAATTCTAAATTTATAAATCGACTTGGGATAACACAGCCATGCCCCCAGATGGACACATTTATATCTACAACAAAGAGACGTTCGCCGTACCTATTAATATGTTTATTTTCTAAGTTTTACTTGTAGGATATATTAATAACTTTTATCCAAACTTGAAAAACACCTAGATTCAAGTTTCGATGATAAGTAAATCATTTACCTACATTAATAATTACCTTAAAATAACCAAATAACCAAACCACTTCACTACGGCAAAACCGCCTAACGAATGCAAATATATGCCCTTTCAACAAATCGTAATGGAGTCCAAACATATTAATTTTAACCACATCTGCATTTCGAATCTAAACAGTTAAAGTTATGGGGCACCGGCAGATAGTTTCGGACTTGGAGGTCATGGGTTTTGAGAACTCGGCACATTACCATACATTTACATATACGGTGACGGTGTGCTCAAAGCGTAGGTTTCGGGATAAAATGTTGATAGCCCCTTTGAACTAACTTGAGTAGGTGCTTGATATGTTTGTGGTTATCAATTTATTATCTATTTACATAACCGCATTCTATCATACGCATACAATCTTGTATACATTGTAATTTGATTTTTGATTGATTATTTTGATTTTTGTAACACACGTTTTCAATCAATCGTATTAAGAATAGATTAATTACAAATTCATGAATAGGACACCGAAAATAAATGTAACTAAGTATATGTCGAATTGTGTTTTATCATCATTTAGCAGTTATTGTTTTTAATTTTTATTATTATATTTCTCGAATCAGCGTAGCAAAAAGATCTTATTGCCAAGTGAATAAAATAATTTAATCAGAAGTCACTCATTGAAAATAGTACAATGACTCCTATAGTTCAAACGGTTCATGTTAGTTTAAGTCTTCTCACAGGTTAGAAAAATACCCTACAAGAGTTGCTACTTTGTTGAAATAGGTCAAACATGAAAACATAGTTTAAATATCTCAAGGAAGTTTAACGATCGTACCACAAATGAACGTAAAATATCATGTATGAAGTATTCAAGAGCTTCTAGTTCTGGTCGCAACACCTGTGAATCGTGCTAAAATTAGGTATCACTACAACAAACAACAACCACACGTCCAATGCAAATCTCGCCAATGTTTGCGGCCAATATTTGCAGACTTATCCCGGATTAGGCGCGTGTGTGCTCGCACTGGCGGGATTAGGCCCGATCGCGTGATCTGCCCAGATCGCTGCCTACGTGTGTAATACACGGCTTGCGAAGTATGGTCGAAGTCACGAGCGACTGTAAGTTGTGGGGCAATAATGTGTCAGTTTCCATCGTAGTTGGTTAAAAGTTCTTAAAAATTTACTTGAAAAATAATGTTATGAAAATTAAATACGAGTGCAGAATAACGGTGCAGTGTTAGTCCGAGGCCTCTCCTCACAATAAATGGATGTCTGGAGCATACTCTATCATGGGGCTCCAAAGCAAAGTAGTGGAGGAAAGGATAAATCATATTTTTATGTATTGTACCTATGTAATCATTTTGAAAGGAAGAATCAACGCCTCTCATCAGAAAATAGTAGCAAAAACCAATAATTTATATACTGATAATAAAGCTTAACCAATTAGAAATAAGTATTTAATCGCAAGCATTTTTTTAAGAAATCGCAACAAAAAAGTAGGTCTTAATACTATTTTATTTCACTACAATAATAAAATCGCTACAGCTTATTAATTAGATACTAAACAATACGGATAAGTACATCTGTCCCTCGTTAACATTAATCTAGGAGCTGTGCGACATCTGCATTCGACAATTATGTCCACATGAACCGAAAATTATATTGTCTTCATATTATATTGTAGCAAGTTAGGATGAAGCAATAATTTATGAGATCTTAGTTGGTTTTAGTATACGAGGTTGATATGAGGTTTCTAAGGCTTGGCTAGGACATAGTATAATTGGGTTAGCGTTAAGAGGAAAACATACTTATGGCGCAGTTTTGTTGTAATTCAGTTTTGATGTTTTCTTTTTTGTGTATGTCTGAAGTATACTCCAGTAAGTAACCATTGGCTCCTACTAGAACTCCTCCTCCTAACACCCCATTGATTTGGAACTTCTAATAAAACTCCTACTAGAAGACGGCCATGCTGCCACATATCCCTCATCCTGAAAGAAGATCTATGCTCAGTTGGCCAGTAATGGGTTGACGATGATGACCAGATTTATTCTTCACAGCACGGACGTTCTTGCCGCGAACGTGTAAGATGTGGAGTGAGCTTCCTCCTGAGGTATTCCCGGTGCTATGACATGGGGCTCTACAAAAAAGATGCAATAAGAGCTCTCATACAAAGCCGGCGATGCATTGGCGACTCCTCTGGATGTCCATAGGCAGCGTTGACTGCTTTCCATCAGGTAGCACGTCTGCCTAATTGTTAGGTTAAAATATAAAAAAAAAAACTATTCCCTTACTATACCTTCATAGTATATTACAGCAGCGCTTAACATTATTGATCATCATCATCATCAACAACCCATTATCGTCCCACTGCTGGGCCTGGGTCTCCTCTCAGAATGAGAACGATTAGGCCATAGTCCACCGCGCTGGCCAAATGCATATTGGTAGACCTCACATACATACGAGATTTTATTTATAAATCTCTCAGGTATGCAGGTTTCCTCGCGATGTTACCCTTCACCGTTTAAGCAAGATAATTAGTTTCTAATACGCACATAATTTTGAAAAATCAGAGGTGCGTGCCTGGGATTTTAACCTCGGACCCCTCGATCGGAAGGCCGAGTTCGAGAATTAGGCTATCACTGCTTTTTTATAACATTATTGATATAACCCAAAAATAAGAGATACACTGGTTACTTTAGAGCGCTAGAGTCACTTGCAATACATACAATACACATATTATACCCGTAATAAAAAACCAAAAATATTTCAGGTATAACAGAAAAGAGTATTACACTTGCCACCGTCTTTCCTTTCTTCGCAGTTTTCGTCTTTTTGCAAAAGACGGAGGGTAAGCCCTTTGTGCTTTCCAAAGAATCCGTATCTAGTTATTCCTACTAGCTTTTGCTCTTTCCTTGGACATTTTATTCTGTAACTGAAATGAGTTTTAAAGGCATCTTAGAGGTTTTTAGGGTACGGTAAGGTGTGTACTATTACTAGGTTAGAAGTAGAAATATGAGACAACTTATTCCTAAAAATATTAAATATTTGTAATACATTTGTAATCTACCTCACATATAACTTAAGGTCTCGTGTAATTCGATTACTGTATGTTCTAAAAAACCCTGCAACTTGGTTGTAAGCAATCCATTTTATAAAGGAGGGACAATAAATAAATAAGGCAGATATAGCCCAGTGATTAGGAAACTCGGCCTCTCGATCGAGGGGTCCGAGGTTCACATCCCAGGCACGCACCTCTAATTCTTCAAAGTTATGTGCGTATTAAAAATTAATTATCTCTTGCTAAACGGTGAATGAAAACATCGTGAGGAAACCTGCACACCTGTGTGATTTATAAAAAACAATCTCAAAGGTATGTGAAGTCTACCAATACGCACTTGGCCAGCGCGGTGGACTATGGCCTAATCCTTCTCATTACGAGAGGAAACCCGTGCCCAGCAGTGGGACAGTAATGGGTTGATGACGAATATATCAATCGTTCTAAATGTACAACATGAAATATATAGTAGAGTAAATTTGACGCATTTAAAATACACGTAAATGCGACCATTTACCTATCAGCATCATTATAATCGAACCCGCATCTCCATAACGATTAAACCAAACTAAACACAAGCATATCATACAAAACGTTACCATTTTTGAAACCGGCAACCATTTTCGCTCCAAAAAAGGTTTCGATCTGATTTCAGAAATAGCGTCTATTATCCGGAAGACTATAATATCAAGATGGTAATAACACCGGACTATGTTAGGCGCATACAAAGCCTATAATAATGGGATAAGTGTTCCTTCCACACATAGACCACAATACCACCACATTCCTGTCCCTATACTATTATCTGGCTCATAAATACCTCCATATCACAGTTAAGCTACCGACAAAACACATTATAATATCTCCTACATAAACAATAGAATGGGCTGGCCGACAAGTTAAATAGGTGCACATTGCGAGCGGGGAGCGGAGATGTAGCGGTTTACTCATACTAAAAGCGGAATAAAACAGTAAAAGGTACATAATATTCAACCAGTATTCAAATGTAACTAAACTAAAAAAACGAAAAGTACTTTTTCTAAGGCACACAATTGTTTGATGTAGATAAAAGCCAGATTGTAATGAAGATAAATTTATTTGATTATACAATTGATGCTTCTTACATCAGTGTTTGCATTTTTTTCGTTTAAATTTTAAAACTGAGCTTTCTGAAATCTGTGCTCACTGTTTATTTATTTATTTATTTATTTATTTATTTATTTATAAGTTGTACCAACAAGGTTAACACTATTTACATCTTATAAGTTTACATTTACAATCTTGGTGAGTGTCACCTCACTTACAGGTACAAACTACAATTCACTAAAATTAAACGAACACAATAGTTATGACATGTGAGATAAAAGTGAATAAAAATGTACAATCAGTTACAGTATTAAAAAAAAACATAGCATTATGTTATATTGAAATATTACATTAAACATGAATTGCAATTATTGATATTTAACACAAAAATGAAGTAAAAAAATATATTCTTAATTAAACTAATATTTGAATAAAATTGTTATTATTATTTTTTTTTCATAACAAAAAAAAAAAGAAAAACAAAATCCTTCATAATATAACAGAAAATTTCTAATTTATAAAATTCATTAATTTATTTACAAATCAATTATCATTAAATTAATTTAAATAATTATTAAACAATATTTAATTTAAGTAAGTAAGCAATATTTTATTATAAAAAGAAGAAATTGATATATTATCTTAGAATCTTCCAGATGTTTCTTTTAAAAGTAAGTAAACTATTAGAAAATAAATCGATTTGGTTAACTGTTAAAGGCTGAATCAGTGTATTACTATTACTACTACACAAATCTACATCGACTTCAATAAATAAATTATGCACAGCTTTACAGCTATCATCACAATATAAATAATACCACAATATTTAATATTCACCAAAACTTAAGTTTATATTTGGATTATTATTTGAATTTTATGAGGACTTTTGATGGGTTCCTCAAAAGAAACTAATATCAGAAACCGTTGCCCATGCTACGACTAGTCGCTTATCTAATCATTACTAAAATAACTACTCAAGAAACTGTGTATCGATTACTACTGACACCATAGTCACTAACCAACTTACTTAACCTCGCTAACAGAAACGACACACCCTTGTTCTAAGAAGCCCAATTAATCAGTAGCGGTCTAATGAGCGAATATTTCATTGTCCAGCTCCCAGCGATAGAGGGTAAGGGCTGTCAAAAGTGGCCGCCGTTGCGTAGTTACTGGAGTAATTAGCCCAGTGTCTTGGGAGTTAATGCGTTAAATATTGTCTTAGATGCTTAAAATAAAACGGTAGGGAGTTATACCGTGTAAAACTGCTAGTCCGTTCTGAATATAGAAAAGATGACTACACCTGCTCGCAACAACTTCAGAGCGGACTAGCAGTTTGGCGCACATAGAAACTTACTAACAAGAATTAGAGTCAATAAAAATAATAAGATAAAGTTTTAAATATGAAACATAACGACATATTCAATAACACTAATACATACTTATCACAAATAAGTAGGCACTTCATAAATCGTTTTCGTAAAACTGCTTTTCAAAAAATAAATAAATATTCTTATATCAACGTGATTTAAAACCATGTTGTAAATGTAATTAGCATAACAATACTTTAAATAATTAAATTACACTTCATTCAATATAACCTACTAATATCATCAATTTATCACACCAATACCAACCAAATACCAATACGAACCAGTGATAGCCTAGTGGTTAAGAAACTCGCCCTCTCGATCTAGAGGTCCGAGGTTAAAATCCCAGGCACGCACCTCTGATTTTTCAAAGTTATGTGCGTATTAGAAATTAATTATCACTTGCTAAACTGTAAAGGAAAACGTCGTGAGGAAACCTGCACACCTGAGAGACTTAGAAAAAAAAAATCTCAAAGGTATGTGAAGTCTACCAATACTTATCCAGCGCGGTGGACTATGGCTTAATTTTTCTCATTATGAGAGGAGACCCGTGCTCAACAGTGGGATAGTAACTGATCGTTGATGATGATCACACCAATAGATGTGAAGAGAATTAAAATTTACCCCACGACGCTATAAGCACTACGTATTGTACTTACTCACACACGCTATAAGCAAACACACTATCCTAACATAACATAAACATACACATAAAATAACCTTTATATCACAAATCAACAACCCTTTCTAATTGCTACATGAAATCCCGCCAATTTTCAATCCAGCGTATCCTTAATCAACGTCTCAAGAACTTGTATTAGGCACGGTCTGCAGAAACTATTTAAATAAGGCCATATTCAACCCGTCGGGTGCACAGCGGCATTAATAATTCCCTCAGACGCACATACGACAATCGCCGTTCATATTATTATATTATTGGCGTCTGTGTCCGACAACCCTATGGACGTCTTGAGACGTTTATAGGCTAGGAGTTGGTGACAAATATTTATATAGGCTGCTTTTTGGTTGTAGAATTAGTTAATTTTATTTGGGAAATAAATAATCTTTGATAGGCACAGTTTTACCTGTACTCGCCTATTAAAAACTTTAAAATATACTTTTTCAGAAAGAATTCATAGTTTCTTACAACAAAATTAATATAATTATGCCATTTTATAATCCTATAGTGTAAAGTTTGAGTTCCTATGCTTTGAGTTTTTATTGCCTTTAGGTGCTATCCGTTTTTCGGTATATTAATACCAGAATAATTAGGTTATCCGTATTAATGGTTAACCAAAAAACAGGTACTTTTGGTTATAATTATAAACAAGAGCTTTTAACAATCACATGCTCACACTTAAACACAACTAATACACATGCGAAAGGTAAATTAATATATTTTGTATAATGGATCGTACTTGATCAGCAAAAAATTGTACTACCCAGCTCCTAGACTAAAAGGGTTGTCTTAATCGAAACATGTCTTCAACGCCGGATATTCCATCCATACACGAGGCATGGGGCACGATCCGAATACAAACAGACGGACAAAACATTCGAACTGCGTGTTTATTTTATATACATATTATATGATACACATACAGATTGTAAAATTATTTTGTTATTAGATTAATTATTTTATCAATGAAGGATGCTGGTCAGGTATATTTAGTGCAAAAAGTAAAACAATGTAGTCCACCTGACACAAAATGCCCATATACATTTTTTAGAATTCATTGAAGACCATCAATGAATGACCAATGTAAGATAAAAGTCTTAATCTAAAGGAACTTTTCTAATTTAAGACAAGTTTGCCAAAGGGCACATTTGCTCAAAACAGTGGAAAATATGGGCTGACTATTGTATAGTTATGTGAGGAAGTATTAGTTAGAACAGTTTTGATACTTTAGATAATTAATTACATACGTCATGCTAGTAGTACCTACTTACAGAATAATTATTTTGTATTATAGAACTACTACCTTCATCTGTAAAAGTGTTTACTCTCAGAACTAAGTTGGAACGTCTCATATTAGTAAGTCTACAAACCAGTAGCACTACCATGAGTTTACAAAAGTATTACTCGCTAGCGACTGCGTAAAATAAATGTATGAAAAATTGTACAGCGCCTCTGGTGGTTACTCGTAGAAGTAAAATCCGTAGTGGCGTAACTCGATACGTAAAAAACCTATCGAAATCAAATCGCTAGCAAATGTCATTATGATCTATTGCCATACAAATTCGGTCCCATGAGTCATTAATTTGACAGACGTTGTCAAGAAATACCGTAACGATAGTAGTTATGTTATTCACTAGCAAAATGACAATAGTTTTCTATTTACAATTTCTATAGTGGCATTTCTATGCCAACTCATGGTAGTGCTACAGAACTCAACTCTTACACACATTACATGAGTGTGTAAAAATAAAATTATATAGTAGTATGTGTATTTTTACTAATTACAAGCTGACCTGGCAAACGTTGTGTTGCGATATAAATAAAAAAATGTTAAAGATGAACAACCCTTATCACTTAGGGGTATGAAAAATAGATAGTAGCCGATTCTTAGATCTACTGAATATGCATATAAAATTTGGTGAAAATCGGTAAAGCCCTTTCGGAGGTGTACGATAACTAATATTGTGGCACGAGAATTTTATATATAAGATATATTTTGTTTTATATTCAGTTCATGTGTTTGTGTAAGTTTCCTCACGATAGTTTTCTTCGCGGTTAAAGCGGTTATTAATTTTATGCACATGGTTTGAAAAATCAGGGGTTCATTCTTGGGATTTGAATCAGACTTTTCGACTGAGAGACATAGTTTCCACCAACAAGCAGATAATTAAATAAATTTAGCATAATTTTCTAGGTTTTGCCATATTGTCTACTATTCTTTGTGTTTATTTATGTATCCGTGATACATAAAATAAATTTAATAAATTCAAACTAATTATTTATGCCAAGTCAAGTATCAATACGTATGAGTCGCAGTACAATAATGACCACAGTTGGAGGTACAATCTACATATTGGGGTTTGGGCATTTCTTGCATCCCCGTCTGAGATATGTGTCTTGAGCCCCGTGTCCGAGTCCGGGGTGGAACCAGGGACGAACTGAGCGTGGGGATTAATTCTATTATTATTGTTTATAATAGAAAACATATTTTGTGCTGAAAATATTGGCTGTATTAAAACTATAGTGAAATTATATGAACTAAATTCACAATAGTTTTCATGCAGCCAATATTTTCTTCTTCAATATTTTTTGTTTCTATTAAAACCATATACACTTCAATACTTTTGTAGTCATTACATTAATATTATTATATTCAACATGAACATAACCGCCCTGTGTACTATACTAGATATACCTACCACATCTTTCAAAGTAAAATAACAATATTAGCATTTAGCATGTAACATTAGTTACACAGCAAAAATAGTTGCCTTTTTAACACAACACACAAACACACAATACACTACAACAACACAACACACAACAACAAGCGTAACTGATGTGTTCCAGTTGTAAGATTGTTGTAAAAAGTTACTCTATACGTATTCCATCTAAGTCCTCAGGGGTAGCAACACACCTGTACTCAATCTTATTCAGAATTTAAAAAATATTTTGTGCTGATTCTGCACATACTCGTATATCGTAATTTAGATAATTCACTACCAATTACATCAGTTAAAAAAATATACGTGACAAATTAATAACCTCTTTCCTTTGGGAAGTCGGTTAAATAGTATGTAATGATGATCAACGAATTTTCTACCTAACCATACCCAAAGTTCAAATCCGGCCCTGGTACAAATGTTAAGGTATGCAGATGCGGTGCTACCGTGATAAGTTAATTCCTGCCGGCGATCCCTTACCCGCATCAAAATTATAACAGGGACTCGGATGTGTGTGCCTTTATTGAAATCTTAATGGCTTGCTCTAATATCGCTAAGTTATGTGCGAGCCCTTTGTTGTATGTATTGCGAATGTTGGTGAGGTTTGTGTTGAGACATAGAGAGATATCTCGCTATATTTCTTGCTATATTGGAAACAGAAATTTTGAAAATACTACATACGAGTTATATTGGTAGCAGTCGACGAAATACCTTATGAGATTCGTACAAATTTTGAGATATGGTATACATTTTGAGGGAAAGGTAATCAGAGTTCTTGTGTAGGGTTCAAAAATCCTGCTTTGGTGTGTGAGAAGCCGGGAATGAAAAGATTTTGGGATGATATTGCTTATTCTTGTTAAGTAATAATAAAAAAGTTAAAGTTGTTAACGCTTATAGCCTTAAGTGTTTTTACCAAAATGTCAACTCAAAATAGGTAGGTACATCCATTACCAAGATTAATGCCAAACCATTACTTAAAAGTAATTGTTAATGGTATGTATTTGAAAAGACTTCTAGATTCAAATTCCCTTAATTACAAATAATATCAATAACAGGTATTGAAAAATCAACTGATTTTTACACTTCATTTTCATAAAAATAAAAATCCGCGAAAATGCGAATTGCTAATAATTGACCAAATTTTAAGTGTATTTTATTAATTAGAGTTTAAAAATCAAAATTTAGCGAATCAGGCATGATATGTCAACTGTGGTCCGTTATTAAGAATCGATCTATCCAATGTTTCTTCTGCTAAAGATCGATTTTTGACAGTTCCTTCAGTCTAAACGTTAGCCATCGGTCCTTGGTAGATAAAACTTAGATTGACTATCAATAACTGGCATAAGTCAAAATCCCATAAAACATAAATTCTATTTATACACAGGCATTACTGACCAATTTATAGCGAAATAAGGTCACAGTGTAAAACTTTCTCCACATAACATTGATATACCTTGTGGCGGCGCGTGGGCGGTGCGTGGGCCAGCTTCCATACTTATTGCGAATCTATCGTACAGACCAGAACTGCCTGGCCTGTTCTATGTAGGATAGGAATAATTGTTGGTGTGCAGAATTTGAGATATAATTTCATCTAGCGTTACCTTCTTTAAATTCACGTGTTTCTTCTAAAACTCTTCGTGGTTCGATTACAGGATGACATTTAGACTTCTGCTTCATAACAACAAGTTCTATTTTGTAAAAACGGACAGCTTCTACAGGGGTTTTTGGAAACAGGGAGTCGTGGTGGTTGGAACTATGTTGACACAAGTTTCTGTGCCTTGTTATACCCATAATGAGGCGTTTTACTATCGTCCTTGCGGGTACCAACGCATCAGTCAATTTCATGTAGGATTCAAATGCTATTTGGTCTTGATTATTCTAGATACCTATAGATAGTCATTTTTCATTAAGTCAGAACAAGATCACTTACCACTTTAATTTCTTAAAAATAATGTAAGTACATATGCCTTATATGTTCCACTTTGTTCTATATATAGGATATCTGCTTGTACCGGAAACTATACACTTTCTACACTCACAGCCCGACACTAGGATTCCCTGTATCGTGGATGCCATGGACACACACATAGACAAAAACACAAACACCCAGACGAAGAAACAGAAATCTAAATTCATCATTTAGATATCTGTCTGGCCGGGGATCGAACCCGTGACCCTTTGCGGGTCAGACCGGTGGCCGCTCCATGCGGGTCGTCAAACCTGTGTCCTATACTGCAGGAAATTATAACATAATAATATAGGTACTAGTATCGATTATTAACTAGCTACCCAAACAGACAGACAATACAAACTATACATACATAACACGTGGGATCAGGTAGAGATCTGGCTGTCTGGTCACGTATCAGATTCGATTCGACACGGCATTATGTTTGCGATATTAATATAGTAATCAGTGTGTGAAAGCTCAACTGTCGGATATCTACGATGGCGTTAGTTATGTCCGTAATGAGATATGGCTTGTTAATTTTAATATTGAAATAGTTATAGATATTCTTACGCAGTTTTCAGAAAATTAGAAAGGATTTCTAAACATGTTGTTGGTAGAACACTTTGTGGTGTAATTACAGCAGTGTTCCGGTTTGAAGGGTGTGGTAAGGGAGACATACTTATTAGAGGCGTTCCAACTTAGTCCTCAGGTGTAGCCAATCTTAGGTATGAATTTAATTTTATCTAGGGTTGATTACACACGGGCAGTAACAACTTACCATCAGATGGACTGCATTAACATAGTAATCAGTGTGTGAAAGCTTATCAGTCACATATCTACGATGGCGTAACTTGTATTGTTAAGTTCAATTTAATATTGACCTGGTAATGGATATTCTGATACAATTTTTCGAAGATTAGAAAGGATTTCTAGGTCTTTCTGTTATAAATCCGTATGTGTGTACTATTTTGATTTCAGACTTTATTGCCAATTTCACTGTAAGCAAAGCATACTGAAAGTAAAAGACAGTTTTTTTGGTCCACGACTAAGGTCGTAAGATTAATAACATGAATGAGGACAAAGTTATTTCGAACGGATATAACACAAAAGAAAAAAATAAAGACTTATTTTTTTACCGTAAGATAAGTATGAGTATAAGTAACAATATAAATACTTTAAGTGTATTTAAATAAAAAAATACCTTCGAAAAAAGACACCTCTAATAATTCTAGATTTTTTTGCGAATTTATTCCTTCAAGATTCAAAATAATGACTTAAAGAAAATTTGGTCAAATACACTAATACTATAACAGATACTGTTAAATTAGTCAAAACTTAAGACGTAGTCCCAAGACTTACATGTGGGGGTGAGGAGGTGTGGGGTGTCCCCGTCCCAACTGCGGCACATGTGTTCCTAATACCCGGACATTTGTCAGTTTGTAATTGCGAAGCGATTCTACTTTCACTGTCCCTTAGTTAGGGACTAGTTTTATTGCTAGCGGGTAACTATAAGCGAAGAAAAGTAAATAAACCTTTTGTTAGATGCCTAATATAGAAATAGTAAAGGAATGTGCAGTCCAGCTATAGATAAGTATTTTTGTTATTATATAGGAGTAGCAGATGAGCATGCAGTCCACCTGATGGTAAGTGGCTACTGCCGCCCATGGACATCTGTAATCGACCCCAGATAGGATTGGATATTTCTACCTGAGGTCGGCAACAGATGGGCCGCTACCGATGCGATGAGGACTAAGCTGGAACGCCTCGGAAAAGTATATCTCCCTTACCCATTCAAAACGGAACACAGCAGCGCCTGACACTACTGTTATAAGGCAAAAATACGTGTCCGTGGTGCCGCCGGAGTTAAACCACAAAGGGTTCTACCACCTTCAAATTCTATGTCTTCCTTACCCTTGAAACCAGAACAGAGTAGCGCTTAACGCTACTGTTATTAAGCAGAAATAGATATAGCAGTAGCACCTTTGAAGTCGAACCGGTAAAGGGTTATACCACCAAATAAAAAATACCAGCTGTTGAAATTTCACAACATCGCAAAAGATGAAGAAAGCTTTATATCTCATCTTTGGCAGTTAGACTGATCACTTAAATCTTAATGTTAGTTTGGTTTATAGTTTAGTTATAACTGCTTAAGAACGAGACTTAGTACACAAGAGCTTCGTAAAAGAGATTAAAATTATATCACAATTTTGAAATGTGTATCAATCTGTGTGTACTTATGTACGCATGTAAGAAGATTTACTTCTTTGGCGTATTTAATAAAGAAATAAACGGGTGTATGTATCTACCATAGATAAGTATATATCTCACCGCCTTGTAATTGAAGGAAGCCTTTAAATGACTTAAACGGCTGGCGATTCTGTCAGCTATTTAATGGCTGTCATGTAATTTACGCGGAACAATGCCGACATGCGCAGTTATTTGTGTAAAAACACGAAATCGAAGAAAAAGTGCGGAAAATATCGTTTCATTTGTAAATTATTTCAAAACTACATTTTTTTTATACTTTTCAAATACGAAAATAGATGACAGTGACAATTTACAATGTCAACAAAACTGGTTACATTTTTGTGTTAGGAATGAGTAATCTTTACTAATCTATGGTATCTACATGTATTACATGCGATGTGCATGAAACTAGTACAAACTAAACAAAAAAAATTACAAAAGTATCCGACAAAATACGTAACTTAACTATAATATCTACTAACCAACTTGTCTATGGTAGCTATGATGTCTATTTTTTATCTGTTAGTTCTATAAAAGTTATTCTCGACATTCTCCCAAACACCCCAAGACAAACATAACTTCAAAAAAACATCTATGACACAGTTAATTTAGAAAACATAACGATTATAATGTTTTTAAACATTTTTCCCACACCAAATGTAAATCACTGAAAAAACAAACACAGTGGTTCGTTTAAACAAATAATACGCTAACAAAAACGCTGACTGCATAAAGCAAATTGCAGCCATGTTGGATCAAAAATGGCGGGAACGGCAACGTCAGAGCGTCAGCATTTTTACCGATGAAAGCAACGCCATACATAGAACAGATAAAATATAGAAGTGTTGTAGATACACTGTGCTAAACAGATTATAAAAAAATAGTAATAAAAAGGTAAAAAAAAATCAACAGGTAAATATATAACAAGATAGAACAATATAAATTATAAAAGTTAATTAACAAAAAAAAGTACAGGAATACTTAGTACAGGAGTCGTAGATAAGTATCTTTGAAGTAGAAATAAGTATGTAAAATATAAAATTTATACGAAGCATTCCAATTTTGTTCTCAGGGTAGAAATATGTTTCTACCTTACTACACAACACACACACTCTTCATACCAGACGAAGTAGCGTTCAACACTGCATTTATAAGGTAGAAATAAGTATTACAGTGGCTTTTAGAATCGAACTACAAAGGCATGTAACACATTAAAAATACGAACTCGACTAGTTTTCGGTTTTTTAATATTTTTAACTCATTTCACCAAATATAAGTAACTGTCTCTAAACAAAATGGGTTCCTTATAATTGTAAATGTCTTGGGCATTTCTACTTTTTATATACTCTGTGGGCACACGTACATTATGTTTGCATACTCTGTGGATGAGTGCGATTTGTTCGTGTTTTATTTGTTTTTGTTTTGCGTAATTGGACGCCTCGTAAGTAAACTTTTTAAGTATTTTATTTGTTTTATATGTAAGAAGTTAACTGTTTAACAAGTATTTTGAAGATTGAACGAAGGGATAAGGAATACCAATTCATTTCTATGTTTCTTATTTTTCGTAATTCGGGCTTTTTGCTACAAGCTTTCATTGCCTATTTAGTCACCTTTGGGCATAGATAAGTATAGATATCTCGCCTCTTTGTAATTGAAGGAAGCCATTAAATGACCTAAACGGCTGACAATTCTGTCAGCCGTTTAGGTCATTTATTGGTCAGTCCGTTATTGGCGGTCATGGTGTAATTTACGTGGAATAATGCTGACATGCCCAGTTAAGACACGAAATCGAAGAAAAAGTGCGAAGAAATATCGTTTCATTCGTATATGATCTAAAAACATTTTTTAATATATTTCAAACAGGAAAATAGATGACAGTGACAATTGTCAAAAGGTTACATTTTCTTGTTAGGAGCGAGTAATCTTTCCGAGTTGTTCAAAACAATCTGAAAGGCGTGTAAACTCTATTAATTGACACTTGGCCAGGGCGGTACATTCTAAGAGGAGACACGTGCTCAGCAATGTGACTGTTTGGTTTGACAACAACACTTTTACTATCACAATTTATTATTATTCATTGAAAAAAAAATCATTAAAACCTATATAAATGTATAACTCATTGGAAAATAAATAATAACTGTAAAACCATATTTCTGTTAATCCAATAAACAAGTAAAACCATAAGGACGCAAAAAAATGAGCGTCGAAACGTAAAGTTGGATGACTGTTAAATTAAAATTGGTTCCCATCGAAAGTTCTCCTGTTTTACATTCGAAACCAATTAGCAAATATTTAGTACACTCAATAACACATCCATTTAAAATTACCGGATTCGGAATGCGTCAAAATGGTCGCGTTCCGCAAACTTTTTAATTGCCCCGAGCGGTTTCGCGACCAATCGAAAAACTGTATTGTTTGGTTTTAAAATGGCGGAGTTCGACTCAAGTTCACGTCGCGATCGGAACGGATTGTTCGGATTAAAAAATTATGTTTGGAATTTTAGCGCATGCGAGAACTTTTGTTTAGCGTTGTCTATGATTTTGCTTGTGGATATTTTTTAATTCTACCTCTGTAGCAGGAACATATTTGTGTTCGACCTTAAATAACACTCCAATCTGTTGATTACAGATGTCTATGGTAACAATAAATATCTTTTAACCTTTATGTGACAGAATTAATCTTCAAAAGGTATTAAATTTTGAGTATATTGAATGGACATCGGGTTATGTAAGAAGTACTCAGTAAAAGAACCTCGATAGCCAGACACCGTGGTATATAGAGGACTCCGGAATCTTCGAAGGAACGCAATCCCTTAAGCGCGATGCCCTTGTCGGGCTTTTTTCAGAGAGAGTTAGCACTCATCTCGCACTTTCAATTTCTTACGACAATGTGAGGCCACACATATCGCCATACTTTACGAGGTTCGAGCCCCCATCTTTGGCCGCCCAAAACCATGAAAACCCCTTTTAGTCACCTCTTAAGACAGACAGAGGATACCGTAGCTCTTTCCTGGTCCTGTCTACCCACACCTCCACATCCATAAAAGTGTTTGTACGATGTTTAGATAACTCCAGAATCCAACACTTACTCGTGTAGAGACACGCTCGTGACTCTATAATTTGATTTGGCGCGGCCGAAGTCACGGGCGATTGCTAGTAATAAACTAGAATTGATATATCGATGTATTTTATTGAACAAGCTGTGCCGATGAAGCTATCATAAATAAATGGTTAATAATTGTAGAGTGTGTATTAAAAATGAGCCTCTGAGCTCTATTTTGTGCGCTACATACAGCTGCGCTACGAGTTGAGAGGTAGTAAAGCCGGTATGTTTCGACGAGGTACTGCCACCGCACTTTCTACCGTGAAATAGTTTTGCGTTTCATATAAAAGGTTCTAGATGTTAGCCATAGATAGTAAAGATTACTCACTCCTAACAAGAACATGTAACCAGTTTTGACAATTGAAATTGTCACGGTCATCTATTTTCGTGTTTGAAAAACATTTAAAAAAACGTTTAAAATTTTTGATCATTTACGAATGAAACGATATTTCTCCGGACTTTTTCCTTGATTTCGTGTTTTTGCACCACCAACTGCACATGTTTGCACTGTTCCGCGTAAATTACCATTAAATGGCTGACACATTCGCCATTTAATGGCTTACTTCAATTACAAGGCGGTGAGATATCTATGCTAATCTATGATGTTAACTGACTTAGATATGAGGCGACCATCAAATTCCTAGAGTATGGCAACTCATTTTTGGTCGGCTTCAGGTAGAATCTGTTATTTATAGAGTTCGTGGCTGTCTATGAGCAGCACAACTTAATAACGCCACCAGCAAGCTCGTTAGGTACTCCAATCTTATAAACACTCTTTAATTTAATAAAACAGAGTAATCAATTCAGTAACACAATGTAATCAATTATTTTTACATTTTAAATAATCATTACTTTACCAGTTTTATAAAAAATGAAGCTGTTACGACTCTGCTTAGTTTTTTTTTTAATTTATTCCCAGTACAGTAAAACTTTAAATTTGTTATTGAAATCAAAGTCAGTTTAGCCGTTAGCAAGATTAGCTCAAAACAGACAAATCAATTACTTGTTTACAATTTGATCAAGTTTCCAACCGAATAATTAAAAAATATGCAAGCTATTCGGAGTCTAAATTCTTCTACCACAATTGATACTTATCAGTAATCAATAGACATAACAGTAACTTGATTGAAACTTTCACATACTTACACGATGATACTTCGAGATCAATTCACAGATGTTACCAACGCGTGCGCACCTCAATCTGAGTTATAAGAGAACCATTCTCTAACTTAATTATAGAGATTAGGGCATACGTTGCATTCAATACGCCGGTAGATAATCTTCTGGGTCTAGCAGGGATGTAGTTTACTCGATAATTCGAAGCGAAACGATAGTCAAAAATGAAGATAATATTCGATTTAAATTTATAATGGAACAATACTTTGTTTATTGTAATAATTTTACTATTCAAAAACTTTCATCCCTATTCAAGTAAAAAATTGGTAAATATTTGAAAATGGATGTGCTACGTTATCAATGTTTGTATGAGCTAATTTAAATACATACATTTGTTTTTTAATTTTTTCCTTTCCTATAAACTATCCCACAATATGCTATTATTTCATTCCTGTTATCTTTAAACATCCTTGGAAATATTGATATTATTGTGAATATATTAAATCATTTATATATTATCACTATTACACTATTTATATTATCACTAAATGTAAACAATGAGAGATCGGTTCATTAAGCATTTTTTCTCTTATATTACAATAATGTTTTCATAAATTCTAATCTGTGGAATCAGTAAATAAAGATGTGGCAATGTATTATTGTAAATCAAACAGTACTGTGACAATGTTTCAACAAATTCGTGTAGGTATCTATTCAGAATAAACAGCGAAACGTTAGCGATCAAAGACATCGTAAGCCCAACGCACCATGCTAAGCCTCTCTAGTAATAAGTATTCCATAGTATTATAGTAATATTTCAACAAATTAGCGCATCTATCACTAAAATCAACAGCGAATCCTTAGCGATTATGACCATCGCGAGCCCACCGCTTCGTGCTAAGCCTCTCCAGTAATAGAACGGCACGGGGACGCCAATGATACGCTGTATCGATCTTTGAACAATAACACATTAGAATGTTACCGCCTTACCATTTACAATTGTTCAATTAGAACTGTTTTTTGTTTGAGAATTTTTTAACGGTAAATGTGTGATATGTTTTGTATAAAACAGTCTGTAAGTCATATAACGTACTATACCGATATTTTTTACTCTAGATACTTTTAAAATGTGATAGAATCCTTCGGCTCCGAACGCACCACCGCCACACACATTTTTCCCTATTAAGACCAATGTTAAGCGCTGCTTATTGCGCTTCGAAGGCTGTGGTATGGGAGACTAAGGGTAAGGGCGCATCTTAGGCCGACCTAAGATAGGAATCTAATCTTGTCTCAGGTTGATTAAAGTTGTCCGTGAGAGGCAGTATCCACTCACAATAAGGTGGATAGTGTTGTGCATGCTCCCTTGATTCTGCAATTATTAGGCAGAAACGTTAGAGGCCTCTAGAGAGGAACTACAAAAAGTTCTACCATCTTAAAGTACATCTAAGATAATAATTATATATCAAAAGGGTATTACAATTACACCAGTGATAGTGATAGAGTGTTTACTAGGTACTATAGAGTAAGTTAAACGCGTCATGTGTAGCTCACATCATGAGTACTCAATACTCATGATGCGTCATGTGTGGCTCACATCATGAGTCCTCATGATATAACTGACTCGAGCGTACTGGAGATGGTATCGTTGGTATTTATATCGTTAATAGGATCGACTCATTTGGGCATGACTTGCGGAATGGGTGCATTCGGCATGTGGGGTCTGGCGTAGAACGTAAACCGGCGGTGCTTTGCGAATTTGGTATCATAGAAATATATTTTTTTATAATTATGAATTATAAATTAGAATTGAAGACACTTTACAGTCATATTTATCGCCTCTAAATCATTAACAAGACATAGATAATACACTTAATTTTTTTTATAAATGACTTATTAATTTACATTTATAACTGTTAAATTTCATTGATATTTCTGATGTACTCGTATATATAATGTGCAAGTGATCTTGTACCTATACAAGTGACAAAATATCAATATTAGGAACGAATTATTCTTAAACCTAATGCAGAATCAAACTATTATATTTATGCACGCGCAATTATAACAGGATTTTGTAAAGATTGTAATCCAGAACGATGACGTCTGTATATGTTTTCCGCAAATTAAAAAGAACGAGTTAGAGGTAAAAAGAAACGTTGCTATTTTGAATTAAAAAAATGGACGTTATACGTTAGGAAACTCCTCTAAAACCTCACTGTAAACGTCAAGATGACAATAACAGAACTGTCACACAAAAATAATTTGACACACGCACGCAGTTACGTTCTAATCCCATAAAACGATGGGGGGAGCCACGTAAGTACATTTCGCTCATCGTTAAATGCTCAACTATCCATTGTGCTCAACTCGATAATTTTGATACAGAACTAATTAGACACGATAATAGGGTCACCTTTTCGAAATTACTTCAGAACTGACGTTTGGTTCGAGATTTAGTATTGTGTGCGAGAGATGATGAAAGTTTTGATAGGGTGTGCATCGATTTTATTGTTTGGATCAGTGTGTTCGGTAGACACTTACATGTCTGACGGCTTATGGGTACCTTTCTAGATATCCGTAGTATGTGGTACTGTGTTCAGGCGTAACAACTTAGGCTTCAAGAATAGCACATGAGATCCTTTCTCTACTTTTGTTAAAGAATTCAGGTAAACGTACCTGCAACATAAGGCGTTCAAACTTAGGTCTCAGGTTAGCTGATGTAGCAGATAAGACCCATTTTACATTTGTCTTTCACTAGTAAGGCAAACTACAATGAGGCGTTCCAACATAGTCTTCATTGGAAGCAAGTGCGCCACTTGCTTTATTATGAATCGATATTTTTATATAATATTAGAGTAGCAGACGAGCATGCAGTCCACCTGATGGTAAATTGGTACTGCCGCCGATTGCCCACAGGAGCTTAGGACTATGATGGGATGCCTCGAAAAAGTATGTCTCCCTTACCACATCCTTCGAACAATACAGCAGCTTTTAAACTGCTGTTGTTAGGCAGAAATAGGTACCGTCGGAGTCAAACCACTTGGAGTTCTACCACTTTTAAATTTACATTACAAATATCCATGGACTACTTATCATTATTTGGACTGCGGGCTTAATGCTGAAACTCATGCAGCTCGAACAAACATCTTAGCGCACTGAGTAAAATCTAGTCCTATAAGACTCTTACATAGAAGAGCCCTATGTCTACCAATGATCTTAAAAACAAGCTAAAACTCTGTCCCATCAATACAACCAAATACCAACGTCACATAAAACCACCCACTTGACTCCTAAATGATATAATCGGAATCAATTTCCAATCAGAGATACATATACTACTTGGCTATTGTCTTAGACTGCGCACGCGCGTTCCCACGTGCCTCCTTTGTCGGCTTGCGACAAAGCAAGCCGACGACATGCCTTCTATGTATCCACGACAATCAACCCTATTACGATCACTAAGAATCGAATTGACTTAACTTAGAAAAATCATCACCGCTTCACTATTTTACAAATGAAATAAAAGACGAATCGACTCCATTGGAAATTGAGCTTTAGATTTTAAACTAAAGTTGTGTTTTGCTTGTTTTTGGTGTATGGGGTCCAGTGTAAGGATAGGAAGACACCGTTGACCCCTCATTTAAGGTAGGGCAATTGTTTATCAATACGCCTATGATTAATGTGTGGTGAGCGTGCTCGTGACTCCGCGATGCGGCGCGCTGGCAATTAGCCAGCCTCACGATCGCCGATGATATGTGATTGGTTACGTTGCTAATTTGTTAGTGGAATAGAAAGGATGAGTTATACGTATCGTTGGATTAGATGCTTGAATCCTTTGATCGTGAAACGTGACGTGTGACTCGTTTTATAAGTGTATTTTTGGTTTTTGCGTATATATTTTCCAATTAACATTTAAAATTTGTGATAGCCCAGTGGTTAACAAAACTCGGCCTCTCGATCGAGGGGTCCGAGGTTCAAATCCCAGGCACGCCTCTGATTTATCAAAGTTATATTGTGTGTATTAGAAATTAATTATCACTTGCTAAACGGCGAAGAAAAAATCGTGAGGAAACCTGCATACCTGAGAGATTTATAAAAAAAAATCTCAAAGGTATGTGAAGTCTACCAATACGCACTTGGTCATGGCGGTGGACTATGGCCTAATCCTTCTCATTATGAGAGGAGACCCGTCCAGCAGTGGGACAGTAATGAGATGATGATGATGATGATTTAAAATTTTGGCAAAATGGGAACGTTGGTTTAACGGTTGAATAAGCCTCTCAGTCGAGGGGTTCAAGGCACGAATCCTACCTCTTATGTTTTTCAGAATTATGTATACCGATGCGTATTAGATTTAATTATCACTTGCTATAACGATATTGAAGATTCCTAGTGAAACGACCTCTGTCATCAAAAAAGGTATACAGCTCAAAAATAATAGTAACAAAAAATATTAAAACAATAATATGAAAACCTAATTAGTGATCTTATACAATCGAAAAATGTAAAAACAACCACTCATTCATATTCTGCTAACGAACTTAAAACTAATTTACCCACCCACATAGTACACTTTTTCACTGATAATGGAAGGTAGTGGTTATACCACTTTAATTAGTTCTAACGAGCTGTTAAACATTGGTGCAGCAAACCTTTAGTAAAAGGTTAACTTAAATTGCATCATTTTCTATGTTAACTACACAGTAAGATCACATAACGGTAACAATAATTAACTAAATGCGTACGTAGTACGTCGTGGTCATTTGATTATATTTCTAACACTTTGATGTGAGCTGACTTAGATATAAGACGACCATCATACTCTTAGAGTGTGGCAACTCATTTGTGATCGACTTCAGATTTGAAGTCTTCAGATTGAAGTTGAAGAATTTGAAGGTGTTAGAACCCTTTGAGGTTCGACCACCACCGCCTCACCTTTTTCTGCCCGTTAACAGCAGGGTTAAGCGCTGATGTGTTCTGGTTAGAAGGGTGTGGTAAGTGAGACATACTTTTCCGAGGCGTTCCAGCTTAGTCGACGTGTAGCAGCGCATCTGTGGCCGACCTCAGGTAGGAATATCTAATCCTATCTGGGGGGTTGATACCATCTCTTAAAACAATATTATTTTAATCATACTTTTACTTTTTTGCAAGAAATTTAACTTTTTAAACAAAATGTGACAATTTCAGTTGGTTGACGGAATATTTTAGTGTTTTAAGGAGGAAATAAAACTTTTCTAAACTATGATGGTTTTTAAAAGATGGTGGGGGGCCCCCTGGGGTTGATTACAGATGTCCATGGGCGGCAGTAGCCACTTACCATGAGATGGATGGCATGCTAAAAAAAATTTTAATAACGTTAATAATGTTAAAAATTAAAAAAAAATGTAAGGTCGCTAACAGATGAGCGACAATGACCTAATAAGACACTTTATGTTGCCAAATGTTGGCGGTGGTCTTCAATGGCGCCGCGTGTTATCAACGTTTGTGGTTAATCGCCGACTAACGGTAGGTGACGACAGTCGCTGTCGATGCATCTGTGAGTAGATTTCTAATGGGATTCTTTCCACATATAAAACTGTCCACAAAGAAATAGAAATATTAGTCGCTTCAGTCGGATCATAAAATATTTTCTACTCACAAGAAAGATCGAACTCACTATATTAAATACGGTGCGAAATCCAACCACCCATTACATTCTGTAAGTACGATGTAAAATCCATAAACTTACATTAAGGGCTCATACACATATTTTGTAATATGCCTGATTTTATGACCACAAACATAATTCTCACTTACTTTATACGATGCTGTAATCGGCTAAACCGTTGACTAATATGGAACGTTTCTTACCGCTCGCGTAATTTCTCACGTCTCGTTAGATCAAGTTTACTGCGTCGTGTTTAAGGCGTGTGACGTACACAAAGCGAGTTATAGCGTGGGCGTGGGCCCATATCGTGCTAATTCCCGTCCAATAACTCGGTGGGAATCGGCGCTAAATCGCGCGTAATGCGAGCGCCGACAACGCGTGCTGTTCTGCAAGTGGATCACAAGGTTTTGATGCTGTTTTTATTAGTTACAGTGATAATAATAAATTTTGTTGTTTTGTTTTTTTTTTTTTTTTTTTAATTTTAGTTCTATTGAACAGTATATAAATTTGTCAGTGACGAATTACATTAGAAGTATTGGACTGTGTCCGGCGCGCTGGCCCAGTAGCAGATTCGTAGACTTCACTTTTGAAATTATTTGTTTTTTACGCGATTTCTCAGGTATATAGGATGCAATGTTTTCTCTCACCGTTGAAGCATGTCGTAATAAATGTCTAATACGCACATCATTTTGAAAAATCAGACGTATGCGAGTCTGGGATTCGAACCTAAGATCCCTCGATTGAGAGCCGAGTTTCAACTACTAGTATATGTATATGTACCTAAATGTATGATCGGAATAAATAAAAAAGTCTTATCAGATCGCATTGCTTCTAAACTATCTAAGTGCGTTTGTCGGCGAAAAACAAGCAAGTATCAATATCATTCGGGCTACCTACACAAGGCTGTTTCGGCGACACCTCTCCGTAACGACGCCGTTCGACGGATACACTACAACGACGCTCCGTTAAATCGTGCAACTCGTTTGAATAGCCTAAACTCCTAATATTCAAACAATGCATAGTTTGTGGCGCGAAATACTCGTAAAATTGTAACTGTAAACCGAAGAAGTCAAGCGTAGATATGTGTTATCATCTTTGGACGTCTTCAAACATATTCATTATATTTTCGTCTGATATTTGATTTTTTTCGTAATGGATTTATTATGAAGTCGTCGACTACCAATTGTTGTCCCACAGCTGGGCACGGTTCGACTCTCAGAGAGGGGCAAAGGTTACTGGCCAAGTGCGAATTAGTAGACACACTTTTGATAAATATTTTTTTAAAAAAGCATATACTTAGGTTTCCTCACGATGATTTCCTTCGCCGTTTAATCAAGTCATAACAAATTTCTAACAAAAAACTAAAAACTAAAACGCTTTCTACACTCACAGCCCCACACTAGGATTCCCTGTATCGTGGGTGCCATGGACACACAGAGACAAATACACAAACACCCAGACCCAGAAACAGAAATCTAAATTCATCATTTTAGAAATCTGTCTGGCCGGAGATCGAACCCGGGACCCTCTGCGCGTAAGACCGGCATGGTGACCGCTCCGCCACGCGGGTCGTCGTGTCGTGTCGTGTCATTTCTAATACGCACATAACTTTGAAAAATGTGCAAACCTGGGACTAAAACGTCGGATCTTCCGATTGTGATGCCGAGTTTCTAACCACTAGGCTACATTTCTTATACTAATGAAGTAGTAACACTAATACATGTCAATGTATGTAGCTAGCTATAAATTTCATATGAAATCCTAAATCCTAGCTCATTTAGTCTCTCAATCATTTTAATTAATAAAGCAAAGAACTAGTTACAAGTGCGTAGATATCTAGAAATATACAGAATCATTATATCTGGTATCTTAATTAAGAAATAGCACTCAAACTTTTATAGCACTCAAGATACTTGCGATTCTTCGTAGGTTTGTTAGTTATTTCTTTTTTATTTTTAATTATGAAGATGTAAAGGGTAACAAGTAGGTAACTTTGAATAATTAAGAAGTGTTTAACTTCGTATTTTTATAATATAATAGGTACAAAAACAGTTTTGTAAGATATAATTATAATTTGTTTCTCCTATAATACACTTTAATAATACTAGGAGTATTGGAGTGTATCTCATGATCCATAATATACTTTTTTGTATACCTTAAATTTTATAAAGATTTTATATTAAATGTGAGCCCATGGACGTTTTTTTATGGTATAGGAATAGCAGACGAGCATGCAATCCACCTGATGGTAAGACTACTGCCACCCGTGGACATCTGTAATCAACCCCAGATAGGATTAAATATATCCTGAGGTCAGCCACAGACGCGCCGCAACCCCTGAAGACTAAGCTGGGATGCTTCGGAAAAGTATGTCTCCCTTACCATGTCTGTAACCAAATCCATAGAGCAAGGAAAAACCTGAAGCCGATGGTAAATAACTCGCCCCACTCCTGAGGACTGAGATGGTCACACATTATAATAAAATGTAAGTCCTGTGACGCCTCATTCTGTTCATAAACATGAAAAATACAGATAAAGTTCTAAAAATATGAATTGTTAATTTTTTTCAATACATTAGGTACCTACAATACATTATTTTTAACAAATGAAGATGAACCAGAAAGAACTTCAATTTTTAATTTCGTTATAAACTTAAAAATATTGGGAGTTATGAAATTTAAAAAGCTTTATCTTATTTGTATATTAGCTGACCCGACAAACTTTGTACCGCCTCAAAATCTATTTATTAAATATATTTCATATAAAATATAGCTTATGTTATTCGTGGATAATGTAGTTTCGAATGGTGAAAGAATTTTTAAAATCGGTCCAGTAAGTTTTGAGCCTATTCATTACAACCAAACAAACAAACAAAGTTTTCCTCTTTATAATATGAGTGTAGATTAACCATTAACATTATATTACAAAGAGATATCCTCATATAGCTATAGGTAGTTATAACATTCATGCGACTAAATAGGTACTTTAGTTCGATATAATAGCGTTCAACTTAAGGTTATGTTGTAATAAATTTATTAATAGGAAAATTTATGTATTCCATATAATTTTCATAGGTTCCTGAGACAAGAGTAATATGTGAAATAAAACCCCATAGCGTTACATGTCGATCTCGTTAAGATCTATGTATAAGGCTACTGTTATATTGTCAAACTTCCGAGGTTACCTTTTTCCAAGTAAAGAAAAGATTATGTTGTTTTAAGCACTTAAAACTACCTTGCCAGGTATTTTCCGTTATGTTCGCAGTTGAGAAGTCAGGCAATACACTAACATTCGTTATTCATATTCAATCTATCTAATGTTTGGCCTACCAAAGATCGAAATTTGACATTATCTTTTAGGCAAAAATTGACAATTAGATCGATTGAATTAATAGAGGACGTTAATCAATTACCCCAAAGTGTCGGTTACCCCGAGTTGGAGGCTCTACATGACGTATTAAGTACATTATATAATTATTATGAATAAAAAGTACGAAAAAAATTGTGAATAATGCTTTTTCTCGCATTTGATTGATTTTTTTTTTTTTTTTTTTTGATAAGTCAGAAGTTACACTAAAAAAACCAAATACAGTAGTGTCTGTCGGAGTCTGAGGCTTCGCGTGACGTGTTTACATTGTCACATAACTACTCGTATTATAAATAATAATAAGTATGTAATTAAATGATTTTAAAATCGCTATCTTCCGCTTTTGTGTCCACAGTTGATAACTCGGGCAGTAAGCTAAATCAGTAACCCGATACGGTAGTGTCGGTCGGCCCGAGTCTGAGGCCTCAAATATAATTATAAATAACAATAATAATTATTTGATTTTAAAATCGCTATCTTCCGCTATTGTATCCACAGTTGATAGCTCGGGCAGTACACTAAATCAGTAACCCGATACGGTAGTGTCGGTCGGCCCGAGTCTGAGGCCTCGTGTGACGTATTTACTTACACGGTTTGTATCGGCGGTACAAGACCCATTGAGGCCTTACTTATGTACTTGTCGACCTAGCCTTATCTATTGTGAAGTTTCTTATAAATACGGTTTGTAAGGACTAACGGATTTTAGTGCTAGAATATTTCTGAAACATATTTAACAGACGATTTTATATTTTTTTTGAGGAACAGTCCAGTAGTTACGTGGTAACTGCAGGTCCATGGACATCTGTAAGCAATACTAAATAATATTGGAGTTTTATTTAAGGTCAGATAATACTTGCGATGCTATCCCGATAAGTTAGTTAAAACTCATTTAAATGCCTCTGTCGTAATTGTGTTGTGTTGTTAACTCATCCTTTAAAATAGTAACGTAGCAGATTTTAACTCTACAATAATAGGCTTAATTCACAGGAGTAGTTGTAGGTCTGTGGACGATCAGGCAAGAATCTATCCTTATCTGGGTTTGATTATAGATGTCCTTAGCGGCAGTAGCCACTCCATCAGGTGGACTGCATGCTCGTCTGCTCCTTCTATATTTAAAAAAAAAACACTAAATGTATCTGAATTAATCAAAGTATCTCTAACAAAAACGTGCTCGTTCGACAATATTACTACGTGATATTAATAATATCATCCTTTATCGAAGTACCAGGGAGTATGATAATGAACCCGAGTCCATAAGGAACTTGGATACCATCCAACAATGTTCCCGAGGGGTTCATTACACAATCACATGCGCTATTATTTTCAATTGCGACACCCGGGGATTTTTTCCAGGAAAGGGAAATATGCAAAAATGTCGACGTTTTCATATTATGTTGTGTGTACAGTTTTAGTACTTTAGTTGTTGCATTGTATGGTTCCCTTTTCTTCTAACTTAGTTCAATGTTTTTTAGACATAAAATAAGTTATGATAGAGGCTGTAACTATTAAGTTACAACCTCTATCAAAATACTCAAATGTAGTTTGTATCCGAAAAATTAGCCAATTAATGTTAATTCAATCATTTATTGATTGAATTATAAAACTAAAGGTTCTAAAAATAAAATATTTTTTTATTAGTTAAGAAAATCAATCATCGAATCATTCTTCTCATAAAATTTAATTTGTGGATTTCAAATCTGAATAAATATAAAGTATACCTACCTAACATAATAAATCAAAAATTAAAAACAAAGTCAACCCCTAATAAAAGCAGTGCAACTGCTAAAACATCCATTAAAAGTCACCCAAATTAACAAGAAACAGGCAAATGTATAAAAGCTTAAACCCAAGCAATTTTACACATTGTCATTATCTACACGGAGTTAAAACCACGGAATAAGGCACGTGGTTACGTACTCGAGCGTAATTGTGCATAATACTCTTCCTGTAGCACTCAAGGTGTTAATGTGAGTATAAATATATTCTTAACTTTGTATCTAAGTGATTCAGATATTTTTGGAAATTTTTCATAGCATACTATTTAACGTATATGCAATATTCAGGAATGTCTAAAGAAGATAATGGCACCAATAAAGTTTTTCGAAAACTTACAGTTGAATAATAACATACAAAGAAAAACTAAGTTAAATATCGTTAAATAGCCTGCAGGCATTACGACATATCTGTGATCCTCTAGTACGTAATGGCTTTCAGATCATAACTACACGACAAATATTTTCGCGTTTTTCCGTAATATCATAAATCATGTGAAGCCAACATAAGACTTTAATCCTTAAATAGACATAGATTTCTAAATCAGTCTTGATTAAATAAATGTCTATACGCGGCGGTAGTTACTAACTAAAAAATAAATAGCGTGCTCGTTTGGTACTTATATTTTCAAAATCCGAATGTAATGAAATCTGCGACTTAATACTTTTCCCTAATTTCAAACCTAACGTGTATATGTGTATAGAAGAAATTTGCAACTTAATCCTTTCCCGTAATTAAAAACCTAAGTGTATAGAAAACCCAACTACATATAAACAACGATCCATTTCCATCCTGAAAAACATTTCTTCCCACATATTATTCGCTCGGTTATTACGCGATGTTACGCACTCTAGCGTAATAGCGCATAATAACCTCTCGACGGCTCTTCAGGTGTCGACGTGTGCATAAATGCCTTCCCAACGCAGTTTCCGTGTTGACGCTCATGCGAAAATACTGACATTTGAAATGTTTTATCTAGTCTTTTTATGAAACTTGTAGCTTTCTCTGTAAGATTTTAAATATACTTACTTTTCGTGAATCTTTTGGATTTGACATTTGATATCAGCTTTACTTTGACATTTTTGAGCATCGGAAGATTGCACGACATATTTTGGCAACATACGAGCAAATACCAATAGACACGACGATCATTTTTATGAAGATTACAATTTGTCTTATATAGTGCAATATGTTAAACAATCTATGAACTAAATAAAATACAATGCGGAATTAGGCTATTCGGGTAACTTAATCAAGAATTAAAAAAATATAAGTAAGAGTATACCTATGTAGTGTTCACTTTTTGTACCGTTTAAAAGGATGGGGTAAGGAAGACAACCTAAAAAGAGTTTTTCCTACTTAATCCATAGGGTTAGCAACGTATCAAACTACCCTCAAATCCTACTTATCTACTACCAGCGACCACTCACTGTCGGATAAACAAATTGCAAATTTTTTAGCGCAATTTTAAATTTAGAATTTTATGATTTCATACCATAAACAGTATTTTACAGCAAAACGTATAACATTTTCTATTCAAATGCCGTAACATGAAACAGTTTCTCTGTATGTTCCCGGCACAGTTAAAACAATAGCGCATAATAACCTCTTCGCAGCTCTTTACGTTTTCACGTGTGCATGAATACCTACTCGAGAGCCAGCTCTGCGTTAAACCGTTACAATGTGTTCGCCGCGTTAAAATAGGTAAGTGTTTTAAAAAGAATACGTTACTTTTTATTATGAGTGTATTCGCAGCTTCGTTTGTCACCTTGTTTTGCTTTATATTTTTAAAAGAAGTTTTGTTAAAAAAGATACGTTGTGACAAAACGAAGTGGTAACTTTAACTTTATGGAGTTCTTTATCGTTGTGTAAGTCTCAAGAAAGTTAGATTAGACAACACGTTAATTAACAATAATTTTGAAGGTAGCTCAACACCGAAAGCACCCCAGCCGCATGTATTTCTGCATTATAACAGCAATGTTAAGCTTTTTGGCGTTGTTTGAAAGGTAAGGTAAGGGAAACATACTAATCCAAAGCATTCCAGCTTCGTCCTCAGGGGGAGCAGTGCATCTGTGGGCGACTTGAGGTAGGAATCTAATCTAATCTGGGGTTGGTTATAGATTTCCATGGGCAGCAGTAGCCTCTTACCATCCGGCTAGACTCCATGCTCGTCCGCTACTCTTGTAAAATAAAAAAATATGCGTAAGTTTGTTGCTATGCGCAATTTCTTCTAAGTTCAAAGCCCTAACATACCACAATGCCGATCCACGCCTAGTCCGTTGCTGAAAAACGTGCCGTGTAAAGTTGGACATTAATAGGCTACTTTGCTTAATCTAGGCGCTATGGTGTTGAAATGTCGGCACCTTGTACACTTCGGGCCATAGAACAAAAAGGCGTACAGAAATACAAATGTAATTCTAACCTACTAACATCATGGTAGAACCCTTTGTGGTTCGACTCTGGCAGCACCACCGCCACACCTATTTCTACCTAATAACAGCAGTGTTAGGAGCTGCTGTGTTCCGGTTTGAAGGGTGTGGTAAGGGAGACAGACTTTTCCGAGGCGTTCCAGCTTAGTCCTCAGGGCTAGCGGCGCATCTGTGGCCGACCTCAGGTAGGAATATCTTATCTGGGGTTGATTACAGATGTCCACGGGCGGCAGTAGCCACTTACCTACAGGTGGACTCCATGCTCGTCTGCTACTCTTACATTATAAAAAAAACCTAGTAACTTCATAATAGCCTAGTGGTAGAATTTTGTAGATCGATTACAACGACACCGTCTTATAGTGGAAGTGTTTGCGGCGTTAGTGATTACGTATTATAAGCTAATCTGTAGGCATCGTTAGATAATAATATTGTCATTGCAACTGTTATCCCTAAAAAGGATTCACACACTTTCTGCGGTTAGTTTTTCATCAACTGTCTCCCTTACCACACCCTTCAAACCAGAACAAAAGTGCTGTTATAGGGCAGAAATAGGTGAAGCGGCGGTGCCGCCGGAGTCGAACCACCAAGGGTTCAACCTCCTTCAGTATCACATTACATGAAAATATCTTCGCTGTAGTGACATATTACATATGGATGGATATAACATACCTATGGATTGGCCACTAACTTTTTTATATCAGTCGCTATTAGGGTACCGAACAATATGCTCTAAGCTTCCTCCACTCAAATATCACAGGAAATATAATAATATCATTAGGAGTGTCATTTTTGTCTGTTACATTTCCTTATTTAATTTAAAAGTTTTATAAAGAATAATACAACTTACCAGAAACCACTCTGAGTTAAATCTTTACTCTTTGCAATACTTATTCGAACTCACTCCATTACCGGCCGCTTACATAGTTCCGAGACAATAATTGTTGCGAACCGTATTCCCATTTATTATTCGAAACAGCGTAATTCTAACAGGATCATAGACAAATCAGAGTCCGATAAACATTAAATCTGGACCGGGAACATAATCACCAATCATTTAACCGGTATCACATGGTTGGTTTATACGCTGTGCGTTACTATTTCTGCTAGATTTATATTTCGTGCGTTATAACTATTTCTAGAGGCGAGGCGTTAAGATATCGTATCGCGGTCGCTAATGCAGCAGTAAGTCATGTGCACGCGCCTTTATGGCGTAATGGCCGTGAGTTACCTACCGCTCGAATGATACTGGTTGCGTGCCTTTATCTTTTATTGTGGTGTAATGTTCTTGCTGTTGGGTATTGAAACAATGTTGGGGTGTAGAAATGAAATTGTTTAAGATTTTTTCTGTTTTTTCTGACTATTGAATATATAATATTTAAATTCTATAAATATATAGTAGGAATTAAATAAAAATGCATTTATTTTTTAAATAATATGTTTTATTAATGCTTGTCACATGCCGTTTGGTTAATATTGCTATTTCTCTAAGGTATTCTCATTTCTATGTTGTAGGAAAAAACGCATCTATTAAATTTAAAAAAAAAACAAATACTTCTTCTTATACTTACTTCTTATTTTTATGTAGGAAAATAGAATTCATTTCTTATATATCTACTAGCTGACCCAGCAAACGTTGTGTTACCATATAAATAAAAAATGTTAAGAGTGAAAAACCCTTATAACTTAGGGGTATGAACAATAGATAGTAGCCAATTCTCAGACCTACTGCATATAAAATTTGGTGAAAATCGATAAAGCCGTTTCGGAGGAGTACGGTAACTAACATTGTGACACGAGAATTTTATATATAAGATTAAAAATTTCGCTAACAATTAAAATCTTCAGTTTAATATAATACATAATAGATAATTAATATAATAGAAATTGACCAATTCATATTGAATAAGTGATTTCGATGCATAAGCTTCTTATGTTAAAAAATCTGTAACAAAGAATCCCGGGTACCTAAATGGGTTCAATTTGTTACGCCAATTCGCATACAGTCCCTCACTCTGAAGTGGGTAATAAAACTGTGCTGCGTCGATAAGATTATCTGGTGTATAAATTTGTCAGTCATATGCCAAACGGTACCTTGCAAATAGGTATGAGTCAATGGAAACAAATCTTTTTGCGATTATTTTCATCTAAGTAAAGTGTATATATGTATGTGCGCGACCGCAAAATCTTTTTTGTTCGGGTGTTGTGTGTAGAGCGACCATAGATTAGTAAAGATTACTCATTCCTAACAAGAAAATGTAACCAATTTTGAGAATTGAAATAGTTGCGTAAACAAAGTTTTGCCACGTCTTCGTGCTAAAATGTCCCTAAATTTTTTGAAATACTTATTTATTTATTATGTAAATTACGCAGTATTAGTTAATTATTCGTAAATTTATTCTAATAATGTTTTTTATTTGTCAAGAATTCAAAAAATAACTGACAAATCAGCCTTTTGTGGCTTCATTCAATTTTAAGGCGGCGAATAATCTTTACTAATCTATGAGAGCGAAAGAACTTTTCGAAGTTTGACTGCAGTTGCAGCTCTGATATTCTTTTCCTGTGAAGTAGTAGCATTCTAGAAATATTGTGCTAGTTAGGGCTTAGAACACACAGGGCGTTTTTCTTACACCCGGCGGACGTGAAATGCAAATTTCACGTCCCGTTTTTTTTTATAAATCTCTCAGGTTTCTTTACGATGATTTCCTTCACCGTTTAGCAAGTGATAATTAATTTCTAATACACACATAACTTTAAAAAATTAGAGGTGTGTGCCTGGGATTTGAACTTGGGACCCCTCGATCGAGAAGTGGACTTTCTTAACCACTAGGCTATCACAACTTTCCATCTAATATTAAACATTAATTATCACTAGCATAACCGTTGAAGGAACTTTTTTTGAGATTTTCAGGTATGCAGCTCCTTAAACCTGGTTTTCACAGGTATGTGAAGTCTACCAGACTTCGGTCTAATCCTTCTAATTAGAATGAGAAATCTGAGAGGAGACCCCTGCTCAGTGGGACAGTAATGGGTTGATGATGATCTCATGTTTAGTAGCCGAAGTTTAGGAGGCCTACTTGAGATCAGCTGTAGATTAGGTTGAAACATTCCATATATAAAGCATTCCAACCAAGTCTTCCTTAGACTTAGTCTTCTTTAGAGTAATCTTACTCTAAAATGTATTTACAAAGAGACAACTGCATTCTGATAAATTATTTACTGCTTTTTAGTAAAAATAAACCGCGTGCTTAAAGGTAAAAGGGCCTATAGCTAAGGGTTAATAGGGATTTATGCTGAAAGGGCACATAAAAAATTTTTTTTTTGCCATTCGGTTTGAAATTATCTGAAACGTAAAAAATTTTTAGTTCGGTTTGAAATTATCTGAAACGTAAAAAAATTTTACGTTTCAGATAATTTCAAACCGAATGGCAAAAAAAAAAAAAATTATGTGCCCTTTCAGCATAAATCCCTATTAACCCTTAGCTATAGGCCCTTTTACCTTTAAGCACGCGAAACTTTATTATTTGATTTTGATACAGTTCCTCATGCTGTAAAGTGGGTAATAAAGTTGTTCAGTGCCCGATAAGATTATCAGCCGCATAAATTTGTCAGCTATATGTCAAGGGAACCGGTTCCGTTGGAACTTGAGTATGTGGGTTTAGACGTAAAGCCTTATCATATGATATCGACATATCGTATATCTTATTTTGATTATTGTTTTTATGAACATGATATAATTATGTGACTTGAACAAATAGTTATTCTTGTAGTAAAATGACATGTTTATGGAGGTCAAAATTATTTTCTCATGGGTATGAACCGTGGTAGAGTCAGAAAGGGAGGCCTGTCAATGAAGTAGTAGTGTTGTATCATCAAATATTATAGTTTCACTATGTATGTTGACTAGTAACTATGTTCTGTCTAAATTCAAATACTTGTTTCAAATAATTGTTTTATCTATAAAGGGTCTAAGGTACGAAACCCAGTCACGCCCCTCTGATTTTTCAGTCATATACAATTAGAAAAATATCTTTTGCTACAACGGTCTAAGAAAATACCGCGAGAAAATTTCCAAGCCTGAGAATCCCTCACAAAAATTAAGGTGTGTGAAACGATTTTATACATGGCCTGGGGCCCACCACCATCTTATAAAAACTATCATAGTTCAGGAAAGTTTTATTTCCTCCTTAAAACAGTAAAATATTCCGTCATACTCAGTTGAACAAACTTAAACCCTTATTAATTCGCTTATCCATTTTATAAAACCAACTGAAATTGTCATATTTTGCTTGAAAAGAATGATTAAAATAATATCGTTTTAAGAGATGGTAGTAACCCCCCTGGGCGTTGGACTATGGACTAAACCCATCTCACTCTAAGAGAAAATCTGTGTAAGAAATGATGCAATAAAGAGTTGAAGACGACTACGAATATATGCAACGCATAGAACTACACTTCACTTCAGCTTATTTTCATAAACTCAGCTGCGCAACCAAACATACAAACATGTCACAAAAGTGACAAAAAGGAGTCTTCAGCCTTCAGTCTAATTAAAACCCCATTCGTCGCATCTGTGAACATCTTTCTCGCCTCTTATTTAATTAATGCATTAAAAGAATTCTATAGAAATATTAAGACTAAACAGCCTTTAGAAACGAGATAGTTTCAGGATTTCAGCTGGAAGTATACATTGCGTCACATCTAATTCCATTGAAATACACGAGGAATGAATGCTGAAAGCGTCTGCAGAAGAAAAGAATAAAGGAAAATATGTAATGTTTTAATATTCCCATCTGTTATGGCTGTGAACGTGGTGCAAGGTCTGAGTAGAAAGCGGGTAATTGGCAAAATAATGTTGATAGATCGGTATGACGTATTAAATGTATTGTCGCGAACAGTGGTAAATATTATGCGACTTAAGGAGTAATTCATATATAAGTATAGAAGATACATATTTACTTTTGCCTTAAATACTTGTATGTTGATAATATGGTATGTCCTTGAATTTATGAACTTTGAGAAATAAAAAAAGAAAATTAGCAAACAAAGCTTAGCAAACATTTAATGCTTTGCTTTCGCACTGTTGCCTTTTGCTTTTATAGTCACTTGCATTTATAGCTATATTTAATAGTATAATCAGTAGGTAGGTAATGGCATAATACTCCAATGAACTATACACTATTCCATTATGAAAAACCTCAACCGGGCCCCGCTCATAACTTGCACCGCGCATCCGGTGTGACGTGCGGACGTGTCATTAGTCCGTTGATGAATACAACGGTAATACGAATTATATATTCCAATAAACACGTCATTATTGACTCTAAGGGCTCGAACACAAAACTGCGATGCGACGCGATGCGAATTCGCAACGCAGAAAATTGCGATGCGAATTGCTGCGATGCGATATCGTGCGGCGTAGCGTCTCTCAGGGTGACCAACAACAACAACCACTGTGCGATGCGAATCAATTCGCAAGTTCTTGCGATGCGTCGAGGGAGCTCGCAGATTTTTGCGATGCGACGTCGCATCGCAGTTTTGTGTACGAACCCTAAAACCGACCCGCTTCCCGCTCATAACTTGCACCGCGCCTCCGGTGTGACGTGCGGACGTGTCATTAGTCCGTTGATGAATACCGTGTTAAAATGAATTATATATTCCAATAAACACATCATTATTGACTCTAAAACCGATCCGCTCACCGCTCATAACTTGCACCGCGCCTCCGGTGTGACGTGCGGACGTGTCATTAGTCCGTTGATGAATACCGCGTTAATGTGCCTCCCATTCAAAGATGCGTCGCTGACACGCGCCACGGACCTATTCTGGGCTTACTGGCCTTTCATGCGTATAAAAGAAAGGTTTATAATAACCATTCAGGTGGTATACAGTAGCAGGGCAGGGAACTGTGAAGTGATGTGACCTTTTCGGCGTCTAAATGTTTCGTTAACTACTTATCAGCAACTTGAGTAGTGGTTTAAATTTTTCGCATTTGCTGCATAAATTACATTTGTAGTTTTTTTAATAATCAACTAATAAAAGTAAACCTTTCTTAAAACTAACCCATAATTTATAGCTATATTAATTTATTTTATTAGAAGTAGTCTTAATAAGTCAGTGGTTATACAAATAATCATGACACACATATAATTATGTTGTACAGTTTGCGTGACGAGTCTTAAAAATAGATAATAGCACCAGCAAAAGAGCATTCAACCATATGATAGTAAGCGCCATAGACGTTTGAAACCGATCGTTAATAAAACACAAATCACACCTTAGGTACATCTCAAATTTGTTGTATGTTACAACTTTTCATACAATAGCACCAGCAATTCCATTCTTTAAATACACCGTTTTCTATTCCCTCCACTAGAAATAATGCTATCAATTTCAGAGGAGTTATAGAAGCGAGAACGACACAACCATAATACGCCCGCGGAACTATAAAAATGTATGAATTAAAAAAGATTTTATGTTAAATGCACGGGGTAATGCGCAGAGGATAATGTAGCCGTAGTGGTTCTGAGTGCAGCGGTGTACAGACAGACCGACTTGTATAGGTTTTATAGTAATGAGGCAGCAAATGAGCGTCCAACTGATTATAGGGATTATGGTTGGATGTAGACACATTCGTAATTTTTGTAACGAGGTAGGAATATTTTTTATGATGTTCTAGATAGGTTTTGCTTGATTTTATGAAAATGAAGTTTTTTTTATAATATAGGTGTAGCAGACGAGCATGCAGTCCACCTGATGGTAAGTGGCCACTGCCGCCCACAGACATCTGTAATGAACCCCAGACAGGATTAGATATTCCTACCTGAGGTCGGCCACAGATGCGCCGCTACCCCTGAAGACTAAGCTGGAACGCCTTGGAAAAGTATTTCTCTCTTGCCACACCCTTCAAAACGGAACACAGCAGCGCCTAACATGCTGTTATTAGGCAGAAATAGGTGTGGCGGTGGTACCGTCAGAGTCGAACCACAAAGGGTTCTACAACCTTGAAAGTAGATTGAGACAAAGTAGAAGTAGTAGTAGAAGTAGACCTTGAAGTAGATGAATCCAAACCCTTCTAAACATCTACCTACCTGGTACTAAGAAATATTTTGTAGCGTAGCCGTATGACAGAGGAAAGGTTTGGCTTTCATAGACCCGTTCTTCTTATAATAATATGCTTTTTCTTTTTAATTTAATGGTTTTGTAAGTGAAATTGCTTGCAAATGAACTCTAAATAACCCTCTATTTTATTATACTAGCTGCTCTATGTTTGAGTTATCAAAGGAAATTTCAATAAAATTGAGTACTAGTACTCGTCCGGCATAAAAAGCCGGTATACTCTTTTGTACCTATTTAAAAATTACAGTTCGTATAAAAAAGTAGGTAAAAAATCGACAAGAATTATTTCCTTCTAAACACAACACTTAGTAGTTGCGTAAAAATAAATAAATTTTATACTTAAACTATTAAAAACTATTTATTAATATTATGTTCCAAAATGTAGAAACATAAAATATAAAATGCATTTTTAAAACAGCGCATTCGAATAAAAACAAGATTTACATTAAATAAAAATCTATCATTATTTTTTATCAACAACACTAGAACAAATAAAAAGAATTTTATAAATTTTGTCAATATTATTTCCCTCAATATTTACACGCGCGGTCAAGCATAACGAAGGTTGTGAGCAATGAACCGGTCATTGGTCACATGCTCTATACCGGATCATCCTTATTTTTTGTCAACTAATTCTTTTATAATAATCACAAATTATTTTTACAATAACTGATTGTATATTCAATTTAAATCTTTTATGCTTAATATTACAATTAAGACGCTCTACCGCGTTAGTCAAAAGTACTACCTATTTAATAGTGGTAAAAAAGTAGTAGAATCTTTTGTGGTTTAATTCCGGAACCACAACCGCTGCATCTATATTTGCACTGGTGGTTCTGATTTTTATGGTGATACGTTTATACGAGGCATTTCAATTTAGTCCATGAAACAACTTCAATCTTGTTTGGGATCAATTATAGACCTCCACGAGAGCCAGAGGTCACATACTGTCATTGCATGTTTGAGAAATAAGTTAGAACGCATCACGTTAGCATTGGTCCTTTAAGTCAAAACAAAGGAGAAGTATGCCAAAAAAATAAGCAAATATGAAATAAGTGTGTCGCTGAGGCCGCTGCTGAAGCACGAAGAGTTCTGCCACTTTTAAACGACATTATTACCTCGAATTTTTAATAACACAAACTCTCACACACACAAACACACATTTGCTTATTACGCTTGTACATATTTTCTTTATTACAAATTATGTCTTTATTACAAATGTTCAAATCAACCTCTCTACTAAATGCACCTATACTTAAGGTCGCGTATGTTGGTAGCGTTAACAAAACAGGCAACTCGATCCCGAGATTACGGGACTTGTTCACTACGAGATTAGATGACAACGACTAACATCGGTATAATCAAGTAGCGTCGGCAAAAAAGGCAATTCCATTACCAATTTCTTTTATTTATAAAGATAGAATCCTCTGTGGTTTGACTCTGGAAGCACCACCACAACTATTCCTGTCTAATAATAGCAGTAAGGTAAGTAAGGCATATCCTAGGCGTCCTTACTTAGTCTTTAGGGCTAGCAACCTGTGGACGACCTCAGGTAGGAATATAATCTTATCTGAGGTGTATTACAGTTGTTCATCAGGTGGACTGCATGCTCGTCTGCTACTCTTACATTAAAAAAAAAAAGATATTTTTTTGTCAAATAAATTGGAATCATTTATAGTCAGGTTGATTAAATTATATGTTATAATAGCCAATGTAATATAATAAATATTTTTGCATACAGTACTCATACGCGTCTAAGGCAATTGGAAATCTAATTCATGCAGATATAAACCCATATGTCGGACATGTAAGTACTGTAAGTAGATAACTGGATTGGATATAATCCGATACCGACAATCATAGTAATGAAGTGATAATGAAGTAGCGTAGTACATTAGTATATTTGTATTTAAGTGTAAGGAACGTAACACACGAGCGACAGCGTCAGATAGTCGTGGACAGTGGCTGATGATAAGCAGTGACAGTAAACGCCTTTTTTATAATATAGGAGCAGCAGACAAGCATGCAGTCCACCTGATGTTAAGTGGCTACTACCGCCCATGGACATCCGTAATCAACCCAAGATAGGTTTAGATATTCCTGAGCTACCCCTGGAAACTGTAACGCCTCGGATAAGTATGTCTCCCTTACCACACCCTTCAGACCAAAACACAGCAGCGCTTATCACTACTGTTATGAGGTAGAAATAAGTGTGGCGGTGGTGCCGCCGGAGTCGAACCTCAAAGGGTTCGACTCGAATCCACGCATGTATGTCGTGGCCTGGCGTTGTAGGCAGATGGTGACAGTAAACAACAGCCTCTGATGATGACAGGCAACAATAGTTGACGACAGTCTCCGACGGCCGTTATCGGTCGCTTATGGCAGCGAAAGTAGACGATCATTGTTGACGATCGCTGACAACAGGTGGCCACAGTCGACGACAGTTGCTAAGGACAACCAACGACAGTCAAAGACAGTCTACGACTGACGACAGACGGCGACAGTCGGCGACAGCAACAACAATCGAAGACGACCGACGACTGACAACAGACCGCCGATCATCAACACGAACAGTCGCTCATGTATTTATTTCCTAATGATTAATTCGCAATGTTTTTGCTAACGGTACACAGTAGCTAATTGACAGTTTAATAAACTGTTCATGTAGGCTCAATCCTATTTGTTGGATATTTAAATACAGCACAGGGAAATGATATAGCATGTAATTCTATACTGACGTTCATGTACAGTAGTGAAGAGATAATAAATATTTTAGTTCATTATTAAATCATTGCGTGGTAAACTGACAATATAATTTAATAAACAATTTAATAGACATTTTAATTATTTTGAAGCGTTACATTTAAGCATTCTAGAAGTAGCAAACGAGCATGGAGTGCACCTGATGGTAAGTGGCTACTGCCGCCCATGGACACCAGTAATCAACCCCAGATAGGATTAGATATTCCCACCTAAGGTCGGCCACAGATGCGCCGCTACCACTAAGGACTAAGCTGGAATGCCTCGGAAAAGTATGTCTCCCATACCACCCCTTTCAAACCAGAACACAGCAGCGGTAAACACTGTTGTCATTAGGCAGAAAAAGTATGGTGTTCGTGCCTCTGGGGTCGCACCACAAATGGATGTACCAACTTCAAATCGACATTACATTTTGTGATCTACTTATAATAGAATGGAATAGAATTAATTGATGACATTAAACTCAAATGAAGGAAAGCCATCTCAAACCACTTATAGCATGAAAATATCAAAATATATATTAATAACTAGCTGACCCGGCAACCATTGTGTTGCCATATAAATGAAAAAATTAAGGGTCAAAAACCCTTATCACTTAGGGGTATGAAAAATAGATACTAGCCGAATCTTAGACCTACTGAATATGCATATAAAATTTAGTGAAAATCGGTAAAGCCGTTTCGGAAGAGTAAGGTAACTAACATTGTGACACGAGAATTTTATATATAAGATATTAAAGACATATTGGAACTACATCGTAACAAATTCTAACAAGTCACCGAAGTTTTTCTATTTACCGCTAACAGGAAAACAACTAACCACATATTTTATCTCAAGTAACCTTAAGTAGCGACACCCTAACACCTATTAGGGTAGTATCATCCCCCGGGAACACCCCTTAACGTAATATCACACATTCTTGTTAAATGTTTACGTGTTACTGATTTGGTGTTTATGGGGTGTTGTAACATGAGATCTTTGATAAGTAAAGATACGTCGCCTCCTTGAAATTGAAAGTCACAAAAAGCTGATTTGTTACTTCTTTTTGGAATTCTTGACAAATAAAAAACGTTTTTGGAGAAAATTTACGAATAAATTATTAATACTGCGTAATTTACATGATAAATAAATAAGTATTTCAAATAATTTAGGGACATTTTAGTATGGAGTCGTGGCAAAACTGTTTTACGCAACTATTTCAATTGATAAACTGGTTACATTTTCTTGTCAGGAGTGAATAATCTTTACTAATCTATGCATGAGATAAAGATAAGATTAAGATGTTCATACTTGTTAAAGTATTTTCAGAATACGAAAGTCCTAAGTCTCTAGAAATTTTATTATTTTTAATAAATAATTTGTAACTAACAGGTAGATAATGTTAATTAATGTGATAACTTAAAGTTTTTTAAGCATTTCGCAAAATCTTGTATACAGGTTGTGTGGCCTGGTCATCGGCGTCAAAGCCTTTACAGTTAAATTTATCCACAAAAAGTACTGATTATTTTTCAATTTTCTCCAACTGTTATATTCTCCAATGGCAGTCATATTTTTTGTTAATTAATATTAATAACAAACTGAAATTAAATTTCTTAAAAAATAATCAAACTGTTCCATTTCTTCAGTAAAATCAAACTAATCATAATTGTTATTAGCGCTAAATGGGACTTAAATATGTCAAAATTACCTTTATAATAGTAAACATTTTTAAATTTTATTAGCGTTAGAATTCATCTTAACCGATACCGTCGATATTTTCAACCCCAATAACGTATAAGGGTGATAATATCATCCCTTGAGAACATCCCCGTTACGTATCACGCATTTTCACTAAATTGTTAACGTATATATTTTGTCACATGCTTATGAGGGTGTCCTATGCCATAGAATACGTATGAAATAGATATGGCATAATTCACTAATACATGAACGATGCATGATGCATGAATATAATTTTTCTACGTTATTATAACTGATTTTAATAAAATATTCTACTATTTCTAAATCGGAACTGCAAAAATTGGCTTAATTCGTGTACTCATGTAAGACACACATCCACAAATAATACCAAAAGTATATCGTTCAGAACTCCCAAAATTGAGGCAAATCCAATAACACTCCATATGTTAAAATAACGTCAAGCTGTTTCGACTACAGGGCATTTAAAGAATGAGACATGCATAGGTATGTACAAATTTTACATCCGTTAAAAAAACCTTTACGGCAAAAAACCTTAAGATGTATAATCGTTATGAAAATGTTCAAACATAAAATTGATCACTTCTAGTAGTTATTTGCACTATGTGCTAAACGTCGGATTCAATCAGTTTGATGTGTCGTGTATTTTATTGTGTCGCCCTATTTTATCAACATGATATAGTAGATTTATTTATAACTTCCGTAACAATCACAAATATATGTAACCGAATTCGTTGGGAAGGCAAGTATAGTTTTGAAGGTGGTAGAACCCTTTGTGGTTCGACTCCGGCGGCACCACGTAGGCACCAGCAGCGCCTAATAGCAGTGTTAGGCGCTGCTGTGTTCAGGTTTGAAGGGTGTGGTAAAGGAGACAGACTTTTCCCAGGCGTTCCAACTTAGTCCTCAGGGGTAGTGGCGCATCTGTGGCCGACCTCAGGTAGGAATATCTCATCCTATCTGGGGTTGATTACAGATGTCCATGGGCGGCAGTAGCCACTTACTCTCACTTCTATATTATAAAAAAAATAGTTAGTGTCAAAATGGCGTATCTTTCTTATGAAGTAATACGCTCGAAACCTTCCCTTGTTGTATTTAGTCCCTAGCAGCGAGACACGGTTTTGTAACCGTCTTATTTGTATAAGCTAGTTAGTTATTATCATAAAAATGCTGACCATATAAAAATAATTAAAACGCCAATCGTAGCCTATGCCACTCCCACAGTTTAAACGAATCCAACGACACCTCATATGCTAAAATCCAATAAGCCATTTGGGCTGTAGGGCTGCCCAATAATGCCAAATAATAATAAACAAACATACAAACTTACATAGATACATATGCTTGAAATACATCACCCTCTACAGTCAGTTAAAAACTAAACATAATACTTAAAAAATAAAACTTAAACAATTTATACACCCTGTATACAACACTGCATTAACTTCACATGAATCTCCAAATAAAACTAGCTACAACGCACGCCACATCCGTGAACAGGGCCCATAGAATATTATAACAAGATTTATACAGGGTGAGGCCGTAAAACAAAGTGCGACATAAATCCACCACGCCGTTACGTATTAGCCGCGGGATTTTCCACCATATGAGAAAACATTTTCCTCTTAAAGGCCTCGATTTTTTCTTTTTGAAAGGCTCTCTACTTAATAATTTTTTTTAGTACAATTAATAGGGATATGTTAACGTGGAGTTAGTTTTTATGTGTTCTCTCCATATACAGGTGACTTTAAAAAAGTAATAAAAATGTATTGAATTTTATTTTACCAAAAAAACTGAAAATGAAGTTTTTAAATTTTGGATTGAAACTTTGGTAACTAATAAATTGGCCCAGGTAAAAATCAAGTATGTACCTATTTGTAGGTATATAACAAAGACTCATGAATGATGAGATTTTTATCATTAATAATAATAGAGATTATAATTTCCTTTTCAAGCCATTTTACACTTGCTTTTAATATTAATTTACCAGTCAGTCTATGAATTTTTATCTAGTCTATTTTATCCTCTTCATGAAGTAATATCAATAGTTATGTTAGAAATATACCTAATTATATCGCAGAAATTGTAGATAATTTTTAGTCGACATCGGTATCACTATTATTCACGTCCAGGTCACGTCCAAAAAGTACGATATCAATTCTAAATTACTACTAGGAACCACACTGACCCACAATACCTAATCCAATCTCTAATAAATCCAGAATTTTCGCGCTTACGTTAAAATAAATGGTTACGTTTTTATCAAAAAAAATATTAATCAATGTAGAGCACACTTCCATGCACCATAGTCCCGTTTAACCCTACGGGCGGCCACCTGTTGCTCGCATACGACAATCATATACGTGTCTACGTTACCCCTACGCCATGTGATACGTCCCGTGACGGGGCGTTAAGAGTTTGGGCGAAATTGGGATTTGCAGCTGAAGGGTTATGTTATGAGCGTTTAAGGATTTATGTGTCGATTAGGGTTATTAACGTTTTGCGTGTTAATTGTACGTTGCTTGTGGAATGAATATAATTTAAGCGTTCTTAGAACGTAGATCTAGATACATAGAGAGCATCACGTTATCATATAGCAGAGAAAAACACAGTCCATCTAATGGAACATGGTTACTGCCGCCCATGGACATTTATAATCAACCCCAGAGATAGGGTTACCTGAGGTCGGCTACAGATGCGTTTGACCCTTGAAGACTAAGGTGGAACTCCTCGTATGAGTGTCTCACACTTTCTACACTCTTTAAATCCGGATAAAATGATACTAAACTTATAATTTTGAGGCAAAAAATTTATGGTAGTGGTTCGATCACCTTCATAAAATATGGTCTCATAAGAAAGTATACAAAATATTTTGTATTATATTTAAATTTTCATATGACATAAAAGATTTAACATTACCTAGAATTTTCAGACATAGATATATAGATACCAAAGATGGATAGAGGTACTAAGATAATTTGACTAAAGATAGTAGTAACTATAGTCAAAATCCTTTTAAAAACAATTCAATCATTTCCAAGATTAGACTAGACAGTTTAAAAAGAGCTATTTCAATTTAGGTATCATGCAAATAAGCAAAGATAACTAACTGCTTTGAAATTAAAAAAGACGAAACACTTAAACACTACCTATATTAATAAATCTAAAAATTAATCATGTTCATCTTTAATAACAACCTTTAAGTAAAGAGCCAGCTCATATATTATCATTAGAAAAAATGACTGCACCCAACTTATCTCATCTTAAAGCATCTTAAACCCTCTTATCGCTTCCGGATGCTAAGGATCAAATAAAATAAAAATTGTTCATTCATGCAAACTCCTTACCATTACTCACACGTACTAATAAGAGAGCATTAAGCGCTCCACACACGTTCACGTTTCGTGACTATTCTCTGGTCTGTTGAGTGCTTAAGTCATAAGCGGATAGCGGATTTCACTGAATAATTATTGTAATTTTAAGTTTGTGTTTGGTTATTGTACTGGATATTATTAAATTTACATAGAAATTTGTTAAGTTTAAATTATCCACTTGGTAATCATACGTAGATACAATGAAACAGAAATACAACTGATAAATACCATTCACTGATAACAAAAGTTTATATCACAAAGGCTAATTATTAGATATAAATAAAAAAGCATAAGCCATATTTATAACTGTGCACCATGCGTTACAACGCGCTAAAATATGAGTTATAAATGGCGTGTGTACAAAAATTGTTTTCAGGTTTGTGCTGTGCATGTGAGATTTGTGTATTTTTTTATATTATAGGAGTAGCAGACGAGCATGCAGTCCACCTGATGGTAAGTGGCGACTGCCGCCCATGGACATCTGTAATCAACCTAAGATAGGATTAGATATTCCTACCTGAGGTCGGCCACAGATGCGCCGCTATCCCTGAGGACTAAGCTGGAACGCCTCGGTAAAGTCTGTCTCCCTTACCACACCCTTCAAAACGGAACACAGCAGCGCCTAACACTGCTGTTATTAGGTAGAAATAGGTGTGGCGGTGTTGCCGCCGGAGTCGAACCACAAAGGGTTCTACCACCTTCAATTAATTAGTAAGTAAAGGCAAATACAAAGCCAAAAAAGCAAACTAGACGTTTTCTCAAGCTTTTGTTACAAATATATTTAAAAGTCGGTACAACAGCGTTTGTTATACTTATACGTATTATCATTACCTGCTTCAGCTTATAACTTGGTCCCTGGAGGATAGTTGACAAGCCCACTGGAGGACCGCACACGTCGTTGTTATGAGCGCACTAATTCTAATGACGTTATTATGAGAAATGTGATTATAATATAATGTATGTCTGTAGCATAATGTATGAGGCGCATTTGATTGTATAGGACACTTGAACGGATTTGATATTTGATTGACAAGTAAATATACGCGTAAATTTATTCATTAAAGAATGTTATATATTAATCTTCAATTAATTCAATAATTACCGTTTAATGTAGTAAAGTACCAAAAACTATACATTTATTTTTTAAATACAATTATATATGTTTTTATGTCATTCATAAAACAACATTTTATTTTCCTTAAGTTCAATTACTATCGAGTTTTATTTATATGTAGCGATGATATTACTAAGGCAAGTAAATTAAAGCAAATCGCAAAAGTATTAAAATGGACCATCCATTCTCAACTGCACTAATAAAGATAGAATCATAAATATTAATATAAATAAGTATGAAATAAAAACTACATCATGAAAATTAACTGCGTTCAGATAGCATCAAAAAATTCAAATCACTAAACTTCGAATGCCCGTCATTAATATACAATCTATCCATTTATTGCCTACCAAAGATGGAAATTTGACAATTTCTAAAGTAGCATAAGTAGATATAAAATTCTCGTGTCACAGTGTTAGTTACCGTACTCCTCCGAAACAGCTTCACCGATTTTCACCAAATTGTATATGCATATTCAGTAGGTCTGAACGCTACTATCTATTTTTCATACCCCTAAGTGATAAAGGTTGTACACGTTCACCCTTAACATTTTTTTATTTACCTATATGGCAACACAAACTTTTCTGGGTCAGCTAGTAAGTAGATAATAATTGTCATTGGTAAGACACATAAAATAAAAACTATCAATCCCTCTCAAGCGCACTACACGATGCTATCGTCCGTACGCTAAGATCAAGCAGGGCAACTCAAACAGAACTAAATGTAACCCACTGTCACCAGGCTCTTCCCACAATCGATCATCACGCATTTATAGCCTAAAAGCTTTATCTGCTTGTGTATAAACTACGCTTTAAGACAAGCGCCCATTAATGTGACTGTTACACACCTTTACTCTTAGTCGGTATGTAACTATGTAGTCTATATTGATAGAAATGATACACCGACAAATATGTTCAATTGAGCATTTATTGACAACAAACAGCATAGAAGTATATTTTTTTAAAATGCCACAGCCATTCATGGACTTCTGTAATCAACCCCAGATAACATTAGACTCCTACCTGAGGTTGATCACAGATGTGCCGCTACCACTGCGGAGTAAGTTGGAATGCCTCGAAGAAGTATGTTTCTCTTAGCACACCCTTCGAACCAGAACACAGCAGCGCATAACGCTTCTGTTATGAGGCAGAAATAGATGTGGCGTTGGTTCCACGGAGTCGAACCACAGAGGGTTCTACCACCTTCAAAATTGACGATTTGTCAATGTATATAATTTAAACACGATAACACATACGTTTTGTGAAAATATTTTCTCTCTCCGCCTTTAAGACAAGCCTATGATACTAGATTTAGGCTTAAGAAATTTCTACATGGTATCAATAGATATCCAAAAATATCCGTTTATATATTTATAAACACTATTTATGTAATTCAATTAAATACATTAATCCAACAAAATGATCAAAAATATTGCTGTAACACTAGACAGCTAACAAAACACGTTCTTTAACTTAGGAATTAATAACTTCTATTTTTTATAGTCTTATATTACACACATCGATCACAACTACGTGTGTGTTCCAATCAATTTAATTGTATGTATAGATATAAAGCGTTATGTTGGTATTGAAACGAGCTTCTAACAAAATGTCACTACACCACATCAATTATAGTACGTGGTAGCATTTGCCTGACGAGTGACAAGTCAGCTTAAGATTGTATCAGAGCTACCTACTCAATACATACAAGGTGTTCTAAATTATAATAATTATGTTCATATAAAATTAAACATATAAAATAAAGTTTGATTTGTTTGATCTTTAAGGTTATAAAACTGAGAATGAAAATTAAAAATCACGCTGTCACCGTTTGTATTACTACTACATATTATTTTTGCGATAAATACACGTATATCTAATGTAAGTTGTATTTTTAACGGAATTTATTTTTAGGAACAAAACCATTTGTTTAAACTTATTTGGTTTTCCTTTATCACAATACAATAGAAATATAAAGATACAATACTTAAGTTTTTGTTATTATAAATACAAAAACACAAAATACATTTAGATTTTTTTCACTTGATACAATTTACAATATCTACACTTTAAGAAATCCTATTTAAAAAAAATTAAACATTATTAACTTAAACACATTTTTACACACTTACGTAATTAATTAGTAATTTAATTTATGAAAACACCCTGTATACCAGTAGCTCTCCGTTACGTTGTCCACTAGCGATGTGCTACGCATTACTCTATTGTTTAAGATACAGAGCAAATTAATGATTGTATCTCATAAGTGCTTTTATCTTCACCTTTTTGTTTAATAGTTCACGTGGGAAATACAATTTTGTATTAGGTGCCATATCTATCTACTATTATAAAGCGTTGTTCGTCTGTCTGATTAAAAGACAAAAATTTGATTGATTTGATAAAAGTTATATTTATCGTATAATATATGATTTTGAAATTGGTATATTTTATTTCGCTATTTTTACAGGAGCCGCTGATAAAAAACAGCTTTTTTATTGGTTAACCTAACGATTAAGTAGATGTTCTACCTGATAGAAAGTAGTTAACGTCGCCCATGGACATTTGCAACACCAGAGGAGTCGCCACTGCATCGCCGGCTTAGAAGGAGAGCTCTTTTTGCAACTTTGAAGATCTTATCATGTTACTTCGTATTAAAATAAGAGTAAATTACATGACCTTATGTAATATACAGAATATAATGACGTTGCCAGAAAACTCAAAATTATACAGACTGTATTTACATTGCGTCGATAAAACTTTAAAACCATTACTTTATTTATATATAGTATAGTAAATAGCAAACACTTATGATTCATCATTCACTTATACTTATATATCAAAGGCGAAGTCGCCGGCATAAAGTAGTTACTTTTATATGTGACTTGTTAGAAATCATTTTTGAGGATCTAAATTCAGATAGTGAAAATCGGATACGTAGATAAAAGATATTCATAGATGATCTGGACAATGATATATGAAAGGTAAGAATAAGTTATAGTCGAGTGATATTTATGGGTGGCTACTGACATAGCTTTTGTATACAGCTTTGTATGTATATTGTACTAATATATACGTTGTAATAATTTAATGTTTAAAAAAAATATTTTGAAGCGCTTAAAGCCTTAAAGTATAAAAAGAACAGTTACAATTATTATAAGTCACCATAACATCCACCATTGTAAACTTATCAAATTATAATGAAATATTGACTAAAATCGGTGCAGTATCTGTTAAGCTTCGAACTTCGAACGGCTTTCAACGCTGCCTCCCGTTCAGCAAAGAAGCATATGGCTAAGGCGAAGTCTAGGCACATCGGCAGAATTGGCGAGCGGCTACTTGGTTACCCCTCCGGGAGTAGAGCCTTCTGGTCGCTGGCCAAAGCTGTCGAGGGTAATTTCTGTCAATCTTCACTACCGCCCCTGCGGAAACCAGATGATTCTCTGGCCCATACGGCAAAGGGGAAAGCCGACCTTCTGGGTACCCTCTTTGCCTCAAACTCGACTCTCGACGACCGAGGGGCCACACCGCCTACCATCCCGCGGTGTGAGAGCTCTATGCCTAACATACGGTTTACACAGAAAGCTGTCAGGCGAGCTCTATTGTCTCTTGATGTCAAGAAGTCGAGTGGGCCGGACGAAATCCCCGCGGTGGTGCTGAGGACGTGTGCTCCCGAGTTGACTCCCATCTTAACGCGCTTATTCTCGCTTTCCTACACCACAGGACAAGTACCGTCTTCGTGGAAGGTTGCTCTTGTACATCCGATCCCTAAAAAGGGTGATCGCAGTGACCCGGCCAACTACAGGCCTATAGCGATAACCTCCCTGCTCTCAAAGGTGATGGAGCGTGTTATAAACACACAGCTCCTGAGGTACCTCGAGGATCAACAGCTGATCAGCGATCATCAATATGGTTTTCGCAAGGGCCGTTCAGCTGGTGACCTTCTAGTCTATCTCACACACCGATGGGCGCAAGCCATTGAGAGCAATGGTGAGGCATTGGCGGTTAGCCTGGATATCGCGAAGGCCTTTGACCGGGTCTGGCATAGAGCCCTTCTCGCGAAGCTTCCATCTTACGGTCTTCCTGAGAGGTTATGCGCATGGGTAACCAGCTTTCTGTAGGAGCGGCACATCAAAGTCGTCGTCGACGGATGCTGTATGCTGTAAACGCTGGCGTGCCCCAGGGCTCAGTCCTATCTCCCACACTATTCATTCTGCATATCAATGATATGTTGCAACAAGTAGGCAACATGCATTGCTATGCAGATGATAGTACGGGAGACGCTACGTATACAGGCCGCGCAAATACCTCTCGGACTCTCGTGGAAGAAAGCAGAATCCGACTTGTGTCTGAAATCGAGGACTCTCTGGAGCAGGTCTCGATATGGGGTCGACTTAACCTTGTTGAGTTTAACCCCACGAAGACACAAGTCTGCGCGTTTACCGCTAAAAAAACCCCATTCGTCATAGCGCCACGGTTCCAAGGTATCCCGCTCACCATTGGTAAAAGTGTGGGGATCCTGGGAGTTGACATATCGTGTGTGTGTGCAGTACCGGGGTCATTTGGATGTTAAGGCGAAGTTGGCATCAAGAAAACTGGGCGTCTTGAACAGAGCGAAGCGGTACTTCAGCGCGGGGCAACTCCTTCTGCTTTATAAGGCGCAAGTGAGACCCCACATGGAGTACTGCTCACATCTCTGGGCAGGGGCGCCCCAATACCAACTTAACCCACTTGACTCCGTGCAGAAACGCGCGGTCCGAATCGTCAACGACCCGGTGATCTCCGATCGGTTAGAACCTTTGAGTTTGCGGAGGGACATAGGTTCCCTCTGTGTGTTCTACCGGCTTTACAATGGTGGGTGTTCCGAGGAACTATTTGACCTGGTGCCTACGTCACCATTCCTCCATCGCACCACTCGCCGAAGGATGAAGTTCCATCCACACCAACTGGACTCGTGGCGGTCCTCCACGGTTCGGTTTGCACGGACGTTCTTGCCGCGGACGTGTAAGATGTGGAATGAACTTCCTCCTGAGGTATTCCCGGAGCGCTATGACATGGGGCTCTTCAAAAAAGGTGCAAAAAGAGCTCATGGTGTTGCAAATGTCCATGGGCGGCGTTGACTACTTTCCATCAGGTAGCACGTCTGCCTAATCGTTAGGTTAAACGATAAAAAAAAAAAAAAAAAAAAAAGCTATGAAAAAATAATATTCTTATTAATGGGTTTTATCATTTGTACCTAATAACTACTCGTTAGAATACTATGTATATTTAATACTTACTCATAAATGTTCATTCATGCTACGTGCCTTTATCAAGCATTACCTTTTCTGTTTGTAGGCAGTTTGAACATAAAAGATATATTCCTAATTTATTTTTAGCTTTATTTTAATACTGTGCCAATAAATTAAATGATATTTAAAATAATATTCAAGAACACTTAATTTAAAAGAACCGTTATACCAATGCCAAGTTTCGTACAGTACTTTACCATACCACTAAATCTTAACAAGACACAGCATCACTATCAAACTCGTGACTTGAAATACTGTGATCTCGGGAATTCTCTTCCTCAGTAAATAATAACACATGTCGCCGCGTCGCGATATACGGCGACAAATTGTCGCGTTTCAAGAGTACCTATTGCGCAATATCGCAGATTGTCGACGCTGCGGGTATGCTAGTGAAACACGCCTGAGTTATTGCCGGTAGTTAGAACTTAGCCTTAGGTTGGTTACAGAAGAGCTGGTTGCTTGCTCTTTTAGTAAGAACAACAGATATTTTATTTTTTATAAAATTAAAGTAGATATACACGCAGTCCACGTGATGATAAAAGGTGACAAATTGTCGCGTTTCAAGAGTACCTATTGCGCAATATCGCAGATTGTCGACGCTGCGGGTATGCTAGTGAAACACGCCTGAGTTATTGCCGGTAGTTAGAACTTAGCCTTAGGTTACAGAAGACCTAATTGTTCCCTTGATACAAAAAAAAAGTACTGTCTTGTTACATATTAGGAATCTCTGCCGCATAATATCGGCGTCGCGACTTAGTTATTGCAAGAACGCATACGGCTTGTAAAGGGACAACAATTGATTAAAAGGTACAACACAGAATTACAATTGAATCATACTGGAAATCTTAATGAAAAAGAAAGTGCATCAATATTACCTTATTAATATTAACTTATACTCTCAATCAATATGCAATACTGCAATCTAGCATCCTAGAAGTCGAAATTAGTGTGACTTCTTACATCAAACTATATTGCAATATGGATTATACTGAAAATTGCAGCAAGTATGGCACTATGTGCATATAGAAATATTTTAAAATAATATTATTATAATGAGATATTTTTGTATGTAAGATGTGACTATGAAATTAACGTAAAATAAACCAAATTGAATACGTTAATTAAGGTAACCGCGAGTGTAGACTCAGCCTACGATAATCGGCATCTCACTATTTGCTTGTCAAATAGGGGTGGGTAATTTGTACCAGCTATTTTGGGAGCCCATTAAATTGATGGCAGTTATGTAGTTACGTTGGGTTCGCCTTATTTATGGGTTAGTGGGTCTTTAGCGAATTAGTGGCAAATACGGATATCGGGTGTATTGAAGTTCGGGCATATTTTTTATACCTTAATATATTATGTGTTATATTTTTATAGCAATGGGTTCCACTGCTGGACGATAGTTCACCGCTCTGAGAACATTTAAAAAATCACTTCAGTATGCAAGTTTCCTCACAATTTTTTACTTCACCACTGAAGCAAGTGTAATTAATTTACAATACGCACGTAACTTAAAAAAATCAGAGATGCATGCCTAGGATTCGAACCTCGGACACTCGATTCAAACGGACACTCGAATCAATGGTCGCGTTTAAACTACTATTCATTGCAAAAAAATATTTGAATATTGTTCTACAACATATTAAATATTTATCTAATCATTCGTATGTTACATGTCCTCATAATAAGCATGTACCGTTTATATATGGTCGGACTCCGTCGTTCCTTATATTTTACGACGTCGTTTATGTCGTAGCAAACATCACGATGCTATGCGCATATGCTTGACTACATTCACTAGCGGTTTAACTCATATAGGGATTGATATATGCACGTTAGCATGCATATTATGCACGTCATTGATATATCTAATTAATGTAAGAACAAGTAAAATTGGCAGATAACGCATAGCTTAAGAATTAACTAAGATCTACAGACGTAGAGCTTATGGGACACAAATGTCAGACAAAAACGTTTGTCTATTTTTATAATGTGTATTAATTAATGTATATATCGTAACGAGGATGTCTCACAGACTCGGGCATTGCATGTCAATACGCATGTCTTGTACAGGCAAATATGAAGATTTTATTTGTCAATCGAACCTGACACACGTATGTACCACGTGGTACACAAAAATAGGCTTGAAATTGTCCGCAAGAGTTCTATAAATAGGTAATATAGCATTTATCATCTAAAGTGGATATAAACTTATCGTCTACACACAGTGGTTACATGCTCTTAAGTTACACCTATTTCTGATTTCTATTATTTTTATATTTTGATAAAAATATTTTTGATCTAAAATAGGAAATTAACATACCTACTAAAGTACTCATGATTGCCATACGCAACAAGAGCCAAATGGTGTTTTTATTTTAAGTGATTCAAATCCAAATCATTCAAAATTCATTCCTATAGAACTCTTTTTAAACGACAGCAATCTACTACCGTTTCGGAAGGTGTTTCGCTATGAAGAAGAGGCAAAAGAAATTGATTTATATAAGCAATTTGTTCACTAAATGTTTAAAAATGAAAATACTGTACATTGCTTGACTATATTGTGTTTGTAAATAATATATAAATAACTTAGTCTAAACAGAAGATTATTCTAAAACGTGATAAACCCACAGACAAGCTATAAAGTAACTGGCGTATAGGCTAAATCTAAGTTCAATCTGAACCGATGCCACAAAGAGAACATGTGGAAAGCCATAAATATGAGCGGCAGTTCGGTGAGCGAAGACAAAAGATCGCCGCTCCGGTATTGTCTCGCAGGATATGCTGGGTTGGCAGATAAAACCTAAATCGTTTTTGTGACCAAATAATAAATGCAACGATCGTCGTCAATCCATTTTTGTACCACTGCTGGGCGGTCTCATCTCGGAGAGAGGCGTCCATCGCGCTAGAAAAATGCGAATATGAGTCTTAATAAGCTTTTCAGATTTTTTTATGAACTCTCGGCCGTCAAGTGCTTTCGCATAACTGTTAATATATATACCTAATATGAATTCCACTCACGCCGAATGATTATGGAGTTCCTTTCTTCCTTTTTTCATAACGAAACACCTTCCAAAGAGGTGGTAGTTTATTGACATACAAAATGAATTGTATTTGAATCTTCATAAATTAAATTTTAATTTGAATTTGAGATGTGTGCCTTTCTACATATTTGTTAGTCAAGATTTATGGCCAATATACATAAAAGGTGTTGGAGCCGAAATTTGATATTAACACACAATGATTTGTATTTTAATATAAGTATATAATATTTACGTTCCAATTGTGTACGCTTAATAATTACTCTTTAAAATGTAATATTACTTATATCTGCCGTCCTAGCATATACTCGCAAATTTCTATGCATGGCCATTGAATAATCTATAAAATTGTCATGCACATACCGGGCACAGATAAATAATACGGATCAGATAACTTGTGTCGCACAATAATAACATATTATTGCGGTAATGCACTGTTTTGTGCGCATACAATAATCTGTAATGGCGGTCGAGGAAACGCCATAGCCTTTAGTTTGATGCAGATAAAATTTCTCCAGCAAATCGGCCGCATTATTTTCTTATATCTACATGTATAAAGTATTGGTGAAGTACAGTTATTTATTACTATGTAACTTAAGGTCTCGGATTATTAAGTTAAACTTTGTTGTAACATATTCATAGACGCCAAGGCACAGGCAAATTGCAGGCAGTGATGGCCTAGTGGTTAAGAAAAACGGCCTCTCGATCGAGGGGTCCAAGTTTCGAATCCCAGGCACCTCTGGTTTTCAAAATTATGTGTGTATTAGAAAATAATTATCACTTGCTTAAACGGTGAAGAAAAACATCGTCAGGAAACCTAAGAGATTTTATGAAAAGACTCAAAGGTGTGCGAAGTGTACCAATACACATTTGGCCAACGTGGTGGACTATGGCCTAATCCTTTTCATTCTGAGAGGAGACCCGTGCCTAGCAGTGGAACAGTAATAGGTTGATGATGAGACGCCAAGGAAGGTGTCGGTTTTCTTCCCTTACTTTGAGAAGCTAGTTTTACAATTGATATGTGAGCTACTTCGTTCTGTTAGTCTTCGGTCTTCTTGCTAAGCTTCCTAGAATTTTTATTTTTTAACAAAGCGCCTTATCACTCCAGTAAATTTTTGCTTTGATGCTATTATGTATGAAGCAGTTAAAAGAACGGTGAAGAATGTTTCTGGAGGACCATTTCACGTACTAATATTTAAAAACATGTAATGTATTTCCTGACATGTACACCAGACTAGGTTTTAATGCGCTTTTACGTGCCATTGGACATAGGGCTCCTTGCAATAAGATTTGTGCCTTAGTATACTAGCTTAGTAGACTTCACATACCCATGAGAGCTTTTTAGAGAACTCTCAGGCATTTCGCGTCACTGAAGCATATTATAATTAATTTCTTACACACAACTTCACGCTAACATATAGCTGTGCCAACTAAAGTACCGTTGACAAAACAAATCACATTACCAGGAATTTCACATGTAGAGAACCCAACGGAACACTCCATGAACTATTTTCTAGCAATCCGAACTCCTTGTATCTCGTTCCATTGTTCTCAACTGCGCTTAATTAGCTGTTAAGTGCTAACAGAATATAGCTGACATTTTGTACGGTCTGCAAAATAGGTTCAAAAATGTTTTGTTTGTATGACAGGATCATTGTCGTCAACCTAATCAAATCAAATCATTTTTTTTAATTCAAAATAGGTTCTTTACAGAGCACTTTTTTAAGGTCATTACAACTTCTGCCTTTCACAAGGAGTTTCGTTAAGGAGAAGAAGTGGCGAAAGAAACTCCATAACACACACCTATTGCTAGCTTATTGCTGAGTTCAGGTTTCTCAAAAATCAGGTTACTTAAAAAAGTCTACGTAGGGTAGGTGTGGTACCTTTTGAAGGTTTCCCCCTCGTGAACAAAAAACAAAAAAGATAGGTGCAAAAATTATTTTAGAAAGTGTATTCTACAATTCTTCAAAAAATCCATCACTAGCATAGAGTTCTTAAAAAGTACCATTATTTTCATAGCGTGACTAATTAATTATTATTTTGCAATCCGTACAAGTAACTGGTGTGGATGTCGTAACAATCGAAGTGCAAATTGGTATCTAGTATTACTAATTAGTAGTGCAATAGGTTCCGATCGGCGATATGTGTAGCCTCGCGCCGTGAGATCGTATCTCGATTGAGCAATAATTTGGCTTGTGTGGAGAAATAATTTATTAATTTAGTCATTGTTGGCGGTATGGGCCTTGGGAGTGAATGTGGATTGATTGTTATAACGGTTAATTTCTTAACTTGGTATAGTCCGCGCCAAACTGTTAGTCCGCTCTGAAGTTGTTGTGAGCAGGTGTGGTCACACAATTTGCTATTCGTTTCTATATTCAGAGCGGACTAGCAGTTTTACGCGGACTTTAACTGCTGGTAACTTCCTAGAAAACTTAACTTTAACTGAGTCATTGGGTGATTCCTAGAAAAAATCACAATTTATGCACTGAGTGAATAAGAGATGCTATCTATACATTTCAACATAATTAGGTTATTTGTTCGTGACTTTAAAAAAAATAAATCACAAATACCTATTTAACTACTTTATAAGGTAACGAAAATAAATTTTTATTTTTATTTTTTTGTCTAAATTCATGTATCTACTCACGTCGCAATTACTTCGACAATTACAATTCTAAAAATAAAATTAGAGTCTTTAAAAATTGTGTGCACAGATATACTACATCTAATAGCTTTTCGTAGTCTTTTATCAATAACAGATAATACAATTTCAAAATCTTAAATATCCGTCAAATTAGGTACACTTTCTTTGTTACACTCACAATACATTTTTTGTTACACTTAATCCCGAATGTTTTAATAAAAAGTTACAATAAGACAATAACAATAGAACAAGAGAATTTGTTACAATTTTCAATGTTACATAACCGTTAATTTCTAATAAGTTTCGTAATCTTATCGCTAAGAAAAAAACACAAACAATTTAAATTTAGAGCAGGCGGTCCGCATGCGTGCGCGCATGATTTTATTACGACAAGAGAATAGAAATTTCGAATTACGAACGTCGAGATAGCGATGGCCGCCATTCCGGTCGGTCACGTAGTCCTCAGATTATAATGATGTGACCTTTGGTTGTAGCATACGAGACTCCGAGAGGTTAATTCAATTTTTTATTGGAACTAGTGGCTTGATTTGACCGAACGTTGTTAGGGGGCGGTCGGAATGGTGCCTACTGGCAAAGTGGTTAAAAATAAATATTATCACTTTCCGGTTTCAAAAGTAGCAATGTTAAGGGCTAGTGTGTTATATTAAAAATTGTTCAGAGCTTCAGGTATAGAAATGCAATTATAACCAACCTCAGATAAAACTGTAACCCTATTTAGGATTAATCGCATAGGTTAAGACACGGCAATGTTTACATACCATCATCAAAATTGCAACCTCACTTCAATTTGTAAAATGCAAAGCGTAATTTTCCACTATGGCCCCTTGTCGCTGCTGTGTTTTTGCATGTAACCTACATGGTTTCTTACTTGATTTACAGAGCCCTTCTCTACCTGATTCATCAACGTAGAGCCCAAAATATTAAAGATATTAGGAGATTGATCTCCGTGACAGGAGAATATGTTCCTTTTATGGTGTTGAACCCATTAAATAAAGTTGAAATTTTGTTTGAAAATCCGGAAATTTTGAAGCAAGCTTTATGGAACGTGTATTTTTTGCTTTTCAGTTAAGAATGATGAAATACCTATTTCCCAGTTTTTGAAAAATAGGGTCATTTTTCAAATACGGTAAAGGGGGTAAAATAAGGGTTTAAACTTTATAATATTTTATGTTAGGATTTACGGGTACGATATCACTTCGCAACGCTAGTTATTATACCAAGTGCACTTTGCACAGTCTGCAGGCAGGCTTAGATTTGTTTTTGGAAAATGTCCCCTGACGGGATAAAATAGGTGTTTCAAGTTTGTGTTATTTTATGTTACAATATCCACCCGAAATCAGTTTGCAAAACAAAGTGATTTTGGACTATAATAACTAGAATAGTCTTTTTATTATATCAAGTGCACTTTGCACAGTCTGCACGCCGGCTTAGATACAAACACAGTGATATGCTAAGCGGTTTGGCATTTCGTTCCGAGCGGCTTTGTTATTGCTCCTAATGGAAACCCGAGATACAGTTACACCGTGTGTTCTATATTATTTAAATTAATTTGATAAACAACAATGCTTCGGTTTGAAGGTCCGGCAGAATAATGAGAAGGTTGGCTAGGTTTCATAATGTAGGGAAAATTTAATTATACACAAGTTTTATTATACAGAGAAAATGTATAACTCTGATATTGATAAACTGTTTTTTTTTTAATAGGAGTAGAATACGAGCATGCAGTATATCTGCTTCACCAAAGGACTAAGCTGGAATGCCCCTGAAAGTATATCTCCCTTACCATACTCTTCTAACCAGAACACAGCAACTCGAAACACTGCTATTATTGGGCAGAAATGGGTGTGGCAGTAGTGCCGCCGGAGTCGAATCCCAGAGGATTCTACCACTTTTAAAGATTTCTTGGTGCCGCAGAATTATCAGTAGTTAGCACTCAGCCAATGTCCAGAAAACGACACCACCACTAGGACAATATTGGCCCAACTTCATATTGAACACACATGTATTGCTATACTCTTAGCAATATAAATGTAAAAATTGTCATATTTCGATTTTTGATACGCAAGACATTGAATAGATTGATTATTATTAATAATATTTAATACCACATACGTCGCCATCATGTCATCTGACACAGTTGCTATTAAGTATAAATAGATGTGACGACAGTGCCACTGGTCACCTGACCTATGCATCTGACGAACAACCAAAGATGCTACCTCCTTTAATTAAACGAAACATGAGGTGAAAAAGATCAATACATCAACATACTATCCGTGTACTATTTGCATATTTGTGCACATTGAACAATACAGCACCATATTTCACATTATATACTATTTACATATGTGTTGGTGTATCTACAGCCCGGAGCATTGCATACTCCTGCGTTATAAATCGGGACACCGCAATACGTTACTGTAATTGAGTATTGGACAAGCGTAGCCGGAGGTGCACCCATGTCTCAACATGTTACGATAGGTGCTTTGATTTAGGTCAATGCACTGTTGTTTAGGCAAAACTTAGTCGGTTGGTACTGGCTGTTTTGCTTGGAAGTTTTTTTGTATGATATTGGAGTAGCAAATGAGTATGCAGTCCACCTGACGGTAAGTGGCGCTTGTAGTCAACCCAAAACAAGATTAGAGTCCTAACTGAACCACAGATACATCGGAAGGTGGTAGAACCTTTTATGGTTCGACTCCGGCGGCACCACCGCCACACCTATTTCTACCTAACAACAGCAGTGTTAGGCACTGCTGTGTTCCGGTTTGAAGGGTGTGGTAAGGGAGACATACTTTTCCGAGGCGTTCCAGCTTAGTCCTCAGGTGTAGCGGCGCATCTGTGGGCGACCTCAGGTAGGAATATCTAATCCTATCTGGGGTTGATTACAGATGTCCATGGGCGGCAGTAGCCACTTACCATCAGGTGGACTGCATGCTCGTCTGCTCCACTTATATTATAAAAAAAAAAGCTAAGTCGGAACGCCTCAAAAAAGGTAGGAGTCTAATCTTATGTGGAATTGATTAAAGATGTACATGGGCGGCAGTAGCCAGTTACTACTATTTTATAAAAAAGAAATCGAAACATATAATAACTGCTTTTTAGAAGATAATCCTGACATCAAAAAAAATTGGGTCCTTTTTGATATCGATTGGTGGCTGTGAACTGAAGTGAACTTCATCCGTTAGGCACTTCAATGTCAAGTATATGTGAATGAACATGATATGTGATGTGGCAGTACAATACTAATACAGGCACTTGTGGAGCAGCGGGGCACCGCGCTCAGGTTATTGCGGCGTGTTACTCTTAATCAAAGGTGATGAAGATGGTAGAACCCTCTGTGGTTCGATCCGTGGTACCACCTCCGCACATATTGCTACCTAATAACACCAATGTTCAGCGCTGCTGTGTTTTGGTTTACATGGTATGGTCAGGGATTATGCTTTTCCGAGATGTTCCAGCTAAGTCCTCAGGCGCATCTGTGACCAATCTCAGAAAAGAATCTTAGCTTATCTGGTATTGATTTCAAATATCCATGGGCGGCACTAGCCCTTTACCATCAGATGGACTGTATGCTCGTCTGTTACTACTATTTTATAAAAAAAGAAACTAAAACGTATAATAACTGCTTTTTAGAAGGTAATCCTGACATCAAAATATATCGGCCCTATTTATATCGGTAGGCAGCTATGAGCTGAATTTTAATATCACAAAAACATATTGAACTTTATGTAGTAATTCCTAACCGTCAAGTGAACTTCATCCGTTAGGCACTACAATATCAAATATATGTGAGTGAACATGATATGTGATGTGGCATTACAATACTAATACAGGCACTTGTGGAGCAGCGGGGCACCGCGCTCAGGTTATTGCGGCGTGTTACTCTTAATCGAAATGTGAAATTAACTGCCTTTTGTTAGAGAGAATACGCATTCGTTTAATGTAACTGTTAATGTATGGTTTTAATTTTTTTCAAGAACTAAAAGTAGCTAAGAACCTTGGTCAATTAAATTGGTAAATAATAACTGCCACCCTTGGACATCGCCAAACACTCTTGCTTATTTCAGTTTTGCTACAAATGTGTAAATGTGACTTGAGCCATTAAGTGTTCTACCATAATAATGATAATCTCAAGAATACCCTTCGATAGTTGCATTAAGAACTTCAAGTAAAATATTGTGTTGTCTCGATAATCTTCTGATTTTATGTAATACGTTATAACACATAGATGTCTATATATTTTAACCGGCATAACTTTTTTACTGAGTTCTCAACGATGTTCTATAATAATATAATTAGAAAGATGTTCGTGTTCTTCGGGGCTGGTTAAAGTCTTGTATACTGTCCGCGTGATATGTTTATAAAATCAGTGTGCATCTTAATATAAATTACCGACTATACAAGTGGATAAACCCTTTAACAACAACACAACAGCTGCGTACGCGCACACAACAACTACTCTGTGTGGGAAAGTGTTAATCTGTTCCACGGGAACACCGATGTGTCGACGATGTACCGAATTAAATTGTTCTTGTAACAATAAACGTTACATGCAAAATAATCAACTTCGAAAGTTGCATACTAAAGAGTAGATGTAAATGTGAACTGGCTTGTTTTTGGGTGTTGTGTGTTGTGCTTGGTGTGAACTTAATTAAGGAATTGTTTTAAGCAACTGTTATTTTGAGTAACGGATTGGCAGAAATGCTACTTTTGTTTTGATAGCCTAGTGGTTAAGGAACTCTCCTCTTGATCGAGGGGTCCGAGGTTCAAATCCCAGGCACGCAGCTCTAATTTTTCAGAGTTTTGTGCGTATTAAAAATTAATTATCACTTGCTTAAACGGTGAAGGAAAACATCGGAAGCAAAACCTGTATACCTGAGAAATCTTAAAAAAAAATTTCAAAGGTATTTGAAGTCTACCAATACGCACTTGGTCAGCTCTGTGGACTATGACCTAATCCTTCTCTTTATGAGAGGAGACCCGTACCCAGCAGTGGGACACAATGGGTTGATGATGATCATCATCATCATCATGCTACTTTTACCGGTGGTGATTTGCGTTTGGCGATCGGTACTCCATCACGTTATAGCGATTCTTTGCGTTCGGTCGTTGTTGAAAACGCGCGTTTGTATATGCATTCATTCGGCGTAGCGTTTTTGCGTTTAGTTACTGCATTGAACGTCCAAAAGTTGTTGAGACGTCCAAACCTGCGCGAGCTGAAGCGTTTCATCTTTACATGTAGTGTCGAAAAGATAAATCACGTATGTATGCTAAAAGTAACATGTCTGCTGGGTTCCTAACTTGAAGTATTACTATTCTTGCAGTAAATAGTACATGTACCTCCATAATGAGATTTAACTATTTTATTAGTTGGACGTTTTACTCGTAGGTGTTTTAAAGGGTTTTATTTATAAGTCCACGTGATGATAAGTGATCATTCCTACCAAACAACCCCAGGTAAAGTAGGAGCATTATTAGTTACAGTGTCATTAAGAAGAAATACATGTAGAGGTGGTGCCTCCAGATCCGAGCTACAGAGGGTTCTACCACCATCTAATGTTTAAGTCACACCTCTAAACATCTTTAAATGGCTTTATAGCATCAAAATACTCATAAAAGCACATAAACAGCCGCAAATATCCATAAAAGTATCAATAAAGTGGGCTTTAACATATCGAACTCAATTTGGAGCCCTCAAGCCAAGTTATCCTCAACGAGGGCACCTTATCAAACTTGTCTTGTGTACCATTCAATCACCCAATAATGTGCAGTACACTGTGTAACAATGTCACCCGAACTTCCCCTTTCCAATAAAAATATACTAAGCTTCCGATAACCCGGCCAAATAAAATTACCCCTTAAATCTTCGTGGCACAGTGGAAAATGCAGCGAACAGAAAATACATGTTCATTTTTCCAAAAAAATACGGAGCACATTTTTTCAAATAACCCGACAATTGATATTAAACTCACTGTGAGTTGCTTAAAGTTGGGTTTTGGATAAGGCCGGAGTATCGGGTTGAGGGTAGCTAGGGGAAAAAGGGCAAACATCGTCATGTTAAGTGAGCACATGAGAGGGAAACGCGAAAATATGTGGGAAAAGCGGATATAGACGTTTATCGTTGGATTTTTCGCGTGATTTGGCCGCGACAAATCTGAGGGCTTAATACGACCAGTATAACATGAGCCGTGACTTTGTTCCTGTTTCGTCTTTCACTCCTTTTATCGTTTTAGCCGAAGGGGGTGTCAAAGGTCACGTTATACTAGTACATCCATATTCACTAATACGCTGTTGACACAAGGGCAACGCTTTATTGCCGTTTATTCGGGAAAGGGGACGTATTTATCTTTTTCTATTTGATGCGATTTGTCAGGAGTTCGATTTATAGGCTCGTCAAGTGAATTGCGCGCCAATGTCGTTTGTAGACTTTTTGGGAGTGTGGATTGAAGTTGTGTGAATTGTGGTACAGGCTCTGAATAGTATAACTCCCTCCCTATTTATTAATAATTATGAATGCAAAACTAGCAACCTACTCTCAGAAAAAATATTCATTCGCTACGATCAACACGTGCAGCTAAGCGCGGTAACTGCAGAAAAATGCTTTTCTGAGATAGCCGCTAGTGTTGCACTAAACTTTTATGAACTGTTGTTTGAATAAATGAGTGTAAACGTTATTCACATTAAAAACTATCTTAGAGCTAACAATAAAACATTAGACACAAACAATGATGTCACTTACAAGAAGGTATACAATAGATACTATGCGTCTGAAATTCCATATTGCCAAACTCTATCCTTTGTCAGATTCACTAAAATTTGAGCATAACTAGTTATTACCGTAACAAATGCAAAAAATAAACCAAATTCAAATTCAAAAACAGAACCCGATTTAAATCAATCAACCGCGGTAGTCCAAAGAGGATATGGAGCCTGTCATTAACTAACCGAATAACAATAATAGGTGGCTAATAGTTTCCCGATAGCGGTGTGTGAGATTAATCATACGCCGCCGGAGGCATCATCTGATAGAACGTACGACGACACTGCTTGGGATAGACTGGGGCAACAATTATGAAGCCATGATGTATGGAACTGAGCGCGGCCTTAAGGCGTACTGTTGATTTGGGTGAGAACATAGTGGCAGGAGAACCGTGCGAAACGTCTAAAAGGATTGATTGATAATAAAATATAACTAAAGGAATTAGAATTTATTGAAATAGTTGTAATTATTCTATGTTTGTCTGTCGATAATCGAAATAAGTTAATATTTATAAGTTAATATATTATTAATATTAATTTTTAATAGTTATTAATAATCAAACTATCCATTATTACACATAAATGAAAATCATCATCTAAAACATATATTATATCAACCCATTACTGTTTCACTGCTGGGCACGAGTCTACTTTCAGAGTGAGAACTATTAGGCCATAGTGCGCTGGTCAAGTATAAATTGATAGAATTCACATACCTTTGAAACCTATTTTTTTATAAATGAAAATAATAATGATATAATATTGCAATGACATAACATATAATATTGCATGAAATTATTTTTACTTAAAGTTTCTTCTGTTTTTTCCTGTGAGCGATATCACTTAAGGAACATTTGAATGTTTTTATTTATTAATCTATTACTTCTAAAGGTTGATTAAATATATATTTTTTAAAACTCTACGAAATAAATTTACGCTAAGAGGTAACTAAGAAGACATTATTAAGGATAATCTTTCATAAACGCTAATCGCTACCGCTTATCACTAAAACATCACCTTAAAGTTCCATAGTAAACCATAAACCAAGACTGGGACCAACAATCTAATAGTTTTACGTTGTCAACCATTATACTAATAAAATCATGTGATTTATTGTACAGAACGTTTGAAATTACATCGTATTGATAGATAAATAATTGATTTATACTTACAGGTAGTCTAACCCTTGCGTGGGTTACCACCAGATTTATATTTCTATGTACTATATATCTTTATTTTTATGACATATTCCAGGTTGAAGGTGGTAGAACCATTTGTGGTTCAAATCCGGCGGCATCACCGCCACACCTATTTCTATCTAATAACAGGTTTGAAGGGTGTGGTAAGGGAGACAGACTTGTCCGAGGCGTTCCAGCTTAGTCCTCAGGGGTAGCGGCGCATCTGTGGCTGACCTCAGGTAGGAATATCTAATCCTATCTGGGGTTGATTACAGATGTCCATGGGCGGCAGTAGCTACTTACCATCCGGTGGACTGCATGCTCGTCTGCTACTCTTATATTATAAAGAAAAAAGCTAACGTGCCCGCTACCAATGTGCTTAAAGCCGTAACATTTAAAGTTGGTAGGTCCTTTCGTAGTTCGAATCTAGTGGCTCCACCACCTCTCTTATTTTTGCCTTATAACAGCAGTCTTAAACACTGCCGTGGTTTCGTTTAGTAGGTGTAAAAAGAAATCTTTGTGATGCATACCACCTAAGTAAAGTAAGTTAAAGATTTTTGTTTAAAAAATACTTTCCTATTTTACAGATTTTAACTAGTGGGATTTGGTGGATGATAAAAATGCCAGAGAACCGCTATTAATCTTGGTTAATAATCAAATTGATCAACAAATAAAATGACAGTATACAAACTACTAAACTCTTAGTTATTCTAATTTCAAAACTCTATTCTTGTCTTGATCACTAATTGGTATTACGTTAAGTTCCAAAACCAATCGCAGGAAATCATAAATCTTAACTAATGCAAAACAAAGCAACTCGACTAACCACTTAGTAGTACTTGTACGAGTACGAATAGCAACAAGTACTGTTTTATTGGTTTTACAAGAGACAATCAGTGAGGACAAGAGGTGCCAAGTAAGTAGGACATAACAGGTTTTCTCTATATTCATAAGGAAGGGATGTAAAGCCAAAGTCAATCATTGTTTTTATGATATAGGAGTAGCAGACGAGCATGCAGTCCACATGATGATAAGTGGCTGTAATCAACCCCAGATAGGATTAGATAATCCTGTCTGAGATCGGCCACAGATGCGCCGCTACCCCTGAGGACTAAGCTGAAACGCCTCAGAAAAGTCTGTCTCCCTTACCACACCCTTCAAAACGGAACACAGCGGCGCCTAACACTGCTGTTATTAGGTAAAATAGGTGTGGCGGTGGTGCCGCCGGAGTCCACCTTCAAAATCATCTATAAGAGGGTTCATGATGATCTTAAAATCGTAACATTTTTCTTTTAAATTTAGACCTCATATACCTAAGTACGAAGAGTTCTTCAAATTAGCGATTTTTTATCAATTTATCATTCTGTCATGCTTCTGTTGCCTCATATTAGAAAGGTGGTAGAATCCTTTATAATTTGACTCTGGTGGCACCACTGCTGTACCTATTTCTGCCTAATAACAGCAATATTAAACGCTGCTGTATTCTGGTTTGAAGGGCATGGTAAGAAGCATCTATTATTTTTCTGGAAATACTTTTCCACGGTATTCCAGCTTAGTTTACAGAGGTAGCGGCACAACTGTATCCAACAGTAGGTGGCGGTAGCGGTAGTAGGTGGACCCGGTGACCTAATCCACATATTGTTACGTGGTACCTCAAACGCTAGTGGCGAGCTATCGCTAATTGCAATCTCTGTCATTTTACGGTTGCGCTTTAGCATTTTTAATTTTTAATTATTTTGCACCCTTCTTTTTATTGTAATTCATACTTTCTTTAACTCCTCGCCCTAAGGTTGTCTGGAAGAAATCGCTGTTTTAGCGATAAGACCGCCTTTTGTGTCGTCCTAAATTGTATGTTTTTTTATTTTATGTTCTACATCTGGTTACAATAAAGAGTATTATTATTATTGCAACCTGCAATAGGACAATAATGATTAATCTTAAATTGTTGTGCCTCATATTCTAACCTCATTATATTTCCTTGATATTGAAGGAAACGTAGTCACCGAACAATTGGTTTAACATTCTGCACGTGCCCTTATCCACATATTGTTACGTGGGACCCCAAGCGCTAGTGGCGAGCTATCGCTAATTGCAATCGCTGTCATTTTACGGTTGCGCATTAGCATTATTGCAACCGTTATCGAATGCCACCGATCGCTTAAATGCTGTTCACTTGGTTAACTAATGTGGATTCTGGTTTTGTGCTAATTTAATTTTAATTGTTGTTCAAGGTTTAATAATGTGATATGACAATTTTGTTTGTTTTATTGCAAATCATGAATATCTTAGGGACTAAGATAGAATTCGTAAATGAAAGTCATCGCCTTACGTTAATCCTAAGGAAAAGCTACTGCTTAAAGACAGTCTTTTATAGAGAGCTTAATATAGTCTAATACTCCGAATAAGATATGAGTGCTATCTGAAGCCATTCATACGTTATACCCTAAAAACTAAGTTAGAACGTTATGTATAAGTTTGTTTACCCCTTTTCTTACTCCTTATACAATACGCACAGCTATTGCCGTATAACATGGGTGCTGGGATCTCGCACTCAACCAAATATTTCTACAATCACCAAACAAAATCTTCAAGATTCTTTCTATAGAACTGTCTTGAATTCCTCTTTATTTTTATCATATTTGCTATTGTATGAACACCCTAATAAACACGTCACCACGTACTGTGGAACGTATGATAAAAACAAAAGCAGGTATTGACTTGTCGGACAGAAAACTATAAAATGATCAATGGTATTTTACCTTAGTTACCTAAAAGCTTAAACAATCATAACAATGATAGTAAAATCAATAACAACAATTAACTAAATTTTAAAAATGTTACTAAAATTAAAATAAATGTCTTTTAAAATTAAAATAAATGTCTTTTAAAATTAAAATTAATTAATTAAAATTAATGTAATTTGTCAAGAACATTTGTCGAGAAACTGTAATTATACCTCTGATCTTGATATATATAATCTATGAACCATTTACCTATGTTATATAGTATGAATTATTTATTTCCCAAATAAATAAACAATATTAAATGTATATTTTCCTTGTAATTAGGATGATATAAGATTAAGAAGATTAAACTCCTATCCTTATTAGTAGCAATGTAACTGTAGCCTTAGATAGAATTATAATCTCATTTGAGATTGCTACAGGTCATACGATGACTATATTTACGATTAGGATGATATTTCGCTTTTTCATGACGAATATTCCATGTATTTTTAGTGTACATTTTAAAATTCTGATAATTATCGTGAGGAAACCTGCATACCTGAGAGATTTATATAAAAAAAAATCTCAAAGGTATGTGAAGGTTGGTATCTACCACTACCCACTTGGCCAGCGCGGTGGACTATGGGCTAATCCTTCTCATTCTGAGAGGGGATCGTTACCCAGCAGTGGGACAATAATGGGTCGAAGACGATGAAGACGATAATTATCGCATCGCTTCTCGTGACAGACTTTTACTACAACACGCGCCTCACTTTCGCGCGTACCTTACTGAAACAGATGTATATCACAACTTACCTAGATTTAAGATAAAGGCAGTCAGTTTCTGGAATATATCAGCTGTAATGCTACTTAAATTCATATTTACATTGCATAAACATACGGAAGCGGGCCACGGGCGGTACTGTTCACATGCAGATAGAGTTCGGTACACACCCGCCACTGTTTATGGCTATTTCTCGCAACAGGCTTGTATTTTACGCCTCTATAAAAAACCAAACAACTCTACATTTCACCAACGACTTGCTATTAAAATTTCAATCTTATTCCATTATAACTGAAGTTACATGACGTAGAGTTCCCGCAAGCTTAAGTTGGCTCTACTATAGTATTGGAGTTAAACTTATGTAGAGCACGCTTGAAAAGTTTTATGGGGCTTAAAGTTTCCAGTTAAGAAAGTGCAAAGAGAATTTTTGATATGAAAACTGCTCTTTTAATATAACGATCATGATGAGGATGTACACGAGTATTATGGATACTTAACTTACAATTTTGTAGTGGGTACTTGAATAACAATTTTAGTGCATTTTGAGGGCATATATTGGCCGATATAATGGCTTTAACAACTTGAAGCGTTGTTGTATTAGGATGAAACTGTTTCTTTAGAACATGTTGCGTATATACAGGTAAGTAATATATTCTGTTAGTAAAATTTTGATGCAGGTAGATTCTGTTATTCCACTTCGACGGCACCACCACGACACATATCTCTGCCTAATAACAGTAGTGTTAAACGCTGCTGTGTTCTGGTTTGAAGGGTGTGGTAAGCGAGATATACTTATCCGAGGCATTCCAGCTTAGTCCTCGGTAGGGTTTATTACAGATGTACATGGACGGCAGTAGCCACTTACCCTCAGGTGGATTGCATGCTCGTCTGCTACTCATATATAATAATAATAATAACATGAACACAAGCAGTTCTGATGCTAATAGGCCATCCAAGGACATATAACATATAATCAACCCCAGATAGGATGAAAGTCTTATTTGAGTTAATTCAACCATAGATACTTTACTACCCCTAACGATTTATTACTATGCCTAATGTAAGGTTCTCGGATAGGATTGGAGTTGTACCTCAATTTCACATATATTTTTTATATAATATAGGAGTAGCAGACGAGCATGCAGTCCACCTGATGGTAAGTGGCTACTGCCGCCCATGGACATCCGTAATCAACCCCAGGATTAGATATTACTACTTGAGGTCGGCCACAGATGTGCCGTTAGGTACCCCTGAGGACTAAGCTGGAACGCCTCGGAAAAGTATGTCTCCCTTACCACACCCTTCAAACCGGAACACAGCAGCGCCTTACACTGCTGTTATTAGGTAGAAATATGCGTTTTTACTCCTGAAAATTATGGGGGATTGTCTTGTAAGGGTCTAAGTAATATGAGAAATGTTTCATTTTTTAAGTCTCTTAGAGCTTATAATATTTGACGACTTAATAGCACAGAGGTTAACAAAATAATATGTCACGCAAAAGTTCCAGGTTTGATTCCGTTCACTTGCACATAATCTGTTCAGAATACGGGTGTTTAATCTACTTTGTATGTGTCACTTACAACACACGACATCCTAAAAGCTTTAAGTGTAGAAAGCGTCTTTACAGCTGATTGCAAGCAACGGTACAGTTTTGAGCACCACACTAATAACAATATCAATAACAATCGAACCTAAAATGTACACGCATCGAGGTACTAACCAAGCAATTGTGCTCCACAAATCACAGGCTTAGGGTCAATAACGATTCCTATATCGCATAAATAAGAGTAAATAGTGAATGTACTCCCGACATTTAGATGGTGGAGCGTGTAGTCGCAGCAAATAGTCTGGCGGACATTCCCACAAGAACGAGAGCTCATTTAGGTACTACGTACGGACACGCGTGCGGACTGGCGTAGAGCTACGAAAGGTATAGACTGGTTGAAAGATTAAAAAAGAAGTTAACCGATTTAGATTGGACGGAATTAAAAAAAATGTCTGATGTCGATAGTCCCTTTCGGTGATCTACTCTGTACAAAAATGTCTATGGCAAAAAAATATTTTCATGTGTTTTTGATGGTGTTAACAGGAAGTCTATTCTGTACCTATTCTACTGTACTCTATTGTACAAATGACGATTTGGAGCCATACGAAAAAAAAAATGTGAAATTCTGACGATCGGATGAAAACTACCATGTTCAATTTTTCGGGAAGCTACTTTTCTACTTTGTATTGCTTTTAGCCATACAAAATAGAAAAGTGGTTAAATTAAGTACATCTTTGATATTATTGAGACACATATGTATGAAATTGACTAAACTACGAATGTCGTGCATACAGACTACACCTTCTGCTTTTGTACAACAATAAACAACAACAAATAAAAAAAAAACAAATTACTATCAAGGTTAATATATATTTATATGGCAGTCTTTAAATAGGTTACGATTCGCAAATGTACATGCGGGTAGTTAAATAAATAATTATTTGTAAAAAAGAAGGTAGCTCACTAATCAGTGTAGACGGTGCCTCCGCGGAGTACAGACGTGTTTTGCGTCTATATTAAATTTAGTTGAAAGGTGTAATGTGTTATTGTGTGTTTGTGAATTTATTTTGAAAAGTGTAATAGTGTATTCTTGTTTGTGGCATGTGTTAATCAGTGTTAATGAAGTGGTGTAATGGCAGGCCAGCTGGATATCTATTAAAGGTACCTATTGTCCATTTTGAACTAAATTTTACCTAAATGGGGAAGGTAATGTTTTTAGAACGTTTGTTTCTTTATGTATGTTTGAAGGTGGTAGAACTCTTTGTGGTTCGACTCCGGCGGCACCACCGCCACACCTATTTCTACCTTATAACAGCAGTGTTAGGCGCTGCTGTGTTCCGGTTTGAAGGGTGTGGTAAGGGAGACAGACTTTTCCGAGGCGTTCCAGCTTAGTCCTCAGGGGTAGCGGCGCATCTGTGGCCGACCTCAGGTAGGAATATCTAATCTTATCTGGGGTTGATTACAAATGTCCATGGGCGGCAGTAGCCAGTTACCATCAGGCGGACTGCATGCTCGTCTGCTACTCAAATATCATAAAAAAAAAAACATCCCACAGCCTAAACGTCTTGAAAGAATTTGTTGTCTTACGGTCTTATTAGATTTGTATAATGTATGAGAGTGGCAAAGGCTATATTTAAGCAGTCCGTTATATTGTTTTTTACATATTATTTTTGTACTCTTTTAGGTTAATATTGTAAATAAGCAAATGTAAATTGTGTAACTGAAATGTAATATATAATAATTTATTAATTAATACATTTTTTGAAAAATAAACTAAATCAGCAGTCGATTCCGTCGCCTCTAATCGATTCCTAAACGCATCGATACAATAGATCCCTCGCTGCCCCGGCGGCGCACGAGCGCGCACGATTCAGATTAATCTATCGAAAATCGTTTTACAACATATTATTTATAGAGCGCATGCAATGATCATCAGTCCGCGTGCGTCTAGTGATGCGCCTAGACGCATTCCGTGCGCTTCGCTGGCTTGTCGATGTTCTGCTGTCGATAGCGATCGAGATACGCGGAGTATTTCACCGCTGATGGATGACGCTGCATTTCGTATGGCTTTGACAATCGTTAGCGTTTTAGCGGATGGCAAAACGTTATGTTTATTTAAGGCTTGATGTATTCGTAATAATTCATTTACCAAAAATCATTTTAAAACATATTATTTATAGAGCGCATGCAATGATCATCAGTTCACGTGCGTCTAGTGATGCGCCTAGACGCATTCCGTGCGCTTCGCTGGCATGTCGATGTTCTGCTGTCGATAGCGATCGAGATGCGCGGAGTATTTCACCGCTGATAGATGACGCTGCATTTAAGCTTTGACAAATGCTAGTTAGTGTTTTAGCGGATGGCAAAAAATGTTGTTTGTTTGAGACTTCATGTATTAGTAATAGCGAACACGTATGACGCGGATGTGTTAACAATAATTTTTCGCGGTTTGATGTGGCTTCATTGTCATACCCTGCCTTTGCATAAAAGCATTGTTCTTGTTTGAATATCCTTTATACAAGGATAAAAATAACGAACATGTCTATGAAACGTCTATTCTATTAACTTACTTAAAATCACACCAGTTTCCTGTAAACATTTTCTTTTTAAATCATTCAAATCACACTACTTCAAAATATATTATTGTCTTAGAGTCCTTCAGATCACACGGATTTTCTTCAAATGCAGTTTCAAATTGTAATTCGACAAATAACACTCTTTTCCATCAAACACATTCTAAAATATTCCTTCCTTTTTTCAATTAAAAAAGAAAATTGGGTCAGACAGGCACTTAAAAAAACTACACACATTTACAAAGGCATCTTTAAACACATTATCTGAAAATTATCCCAACGACACCCTCCTTTCAAACACATTCTCATCAAAACTTTTAAATCATACTCATAATCCTCACGCAAACAAACATTCTTTCAAAACATCATTAAACCTTCAAACCACACTCACAAACCAAAAATTACCAAAAAAATCGCCACCGAATCCCAGTTATCAATATGAAAACCTCGTTCTCATAAAACTGGTCGTAAAATTAAGACATCGTCCCATCTTCTCGTTTAATGGTACTCACTCTGCGGTTATAGTTACCAAACACGTGGTATAAATACCCCCTTCTTTGTTTAATTAAAAATAGATCACACGAACAATATTTAAGAAAGCAACACACATTCACAAAGTCATCCTTACGTCTAAGTCTTTAAACACATTCCCTGAAAATCTTTCCAACCACATTCTTCAAAGCCATTAAACCACACTCATAATCCACAAGCAAAATCTCACACACTTTCTTCAAAACATCTTCACACTCATAATCCTTAACTAAAAATTCACCAACTAATCTAGCCTTTATTACCCAGTTATCAATATCAAAACCTCGTGCTCATAAAACTGGTCGTAAAATTAAGACGTCGTCCCGTCTTCTCGTTTAACCTTTGGGTGTAATGGAACTCAACCAGCGCTTGCAATCGGGCAGCCTATTTTAAAGACATTGAATATTTAAAAGACCTAATTGAAATGAGCGAGACACTTTGGAGTGTCGCCAGGATAATTATCTAGCTTCCAAGATGAGATTTAACGTACCACGGTTAAATGGTTGGGGTTTTTAATTATTTTTAGGGTCATCCAAACTTGTTCCTGACAATCTCAATTTAGACAGGGTTTGGGAGTTTGAGGCGTTATAACGCGACGGCATAAATTGTTTATGAACTTAGTTTATAGAATTTGATTGAAGTTTTCATTATGAGCGATACATTATGAGATTGGATACATTACGGAATTAGACTCATGAATGTTTCGTATGTTTAAATATATTTATCAATTTTGAAACTGAATACTATATTTCTTAAAAGTGACAAATATGTGAGAGTTCAATCTTGCATTTGAGTTTTACCGCCTATTCCGGCAGTCATATTGTTGTTTTTTTTAATAGTTATAATTGTTTTTTTTTAATATCTCATTATAGAAAGAGTAAAAAGTTTTTATTTTAGTGACTAGTGAAAAGAACCCATTTGTAAGTGTATACTGTGCATAATCTTCTCTTTATCAATATTTCTTCGTTGCATTTTTTTCATTCCCCTTATCGATATATCAACGTACATCACTGTTCCCGTCGTGTGATGTCGAAGGTTGTTACCGGCTATTCCGACGCCGTGCGAACTCTTCCGGTATCGGACACTGCTACGGTAATGGACGCCTGCTAGTATGTGTCACAGAGACGATTGTTTAGAAAATGTTACTCACGATACGTGGTTTCTAATTTTTTTATGGCCGATATTTTCCTTGCAGCTGGACCACAATCCGTATGGATTGTATCAAAATATCGGCAAAAAAGAACTTAAAAAACCGCGTATCGTAAGTGCCCGTTGCAAAATGTACTAGCTTGTAACTAACTTACCAAAACCAACTATATTACCAAATTAATAATATGTTCTTCCATTTCTTCTTTGTCAATATTTTTTACCAATATTTTTTGTTCCTATTATCGATATATCAACGTACATCACTGTTCCCGTCGTGTGATGTCGAAGGTTGTTACCGGCTATTCCGACGCCGTGCGAACTCTTCCGGTATCGGACACTGCTACGGTAATGGACGCCTGCTAGTATATGTCACAGAGACGATTGTTTAGAAAATTTAAGGGAAGTGGAAGGATAGTGTATATTTTCTATAATAAAAAGTAGCAAATGAGCTTCCAGTACATCTGTTTGCAAGACGTCTGTAATCAACCATTGATAAAATTTGTCCTACCTAAGGTCGGCACAAATGCATTATAACTCTTGGCGCAAAATTGGAATGAGGAATAAGTTGGTTTCAAAAAATAAAAAAAAGCAAACAAGCGTTTAGTCTACCTGGTGGTAAGTGGTTACTGTTGCCCATGGAGGTCTTTAATCAACCTCGGATAACATTAGTCTCCTACCTGCGGCCAGCCACAGATTAGGTAGTAAGACATAGTCCTAACTTTAGGAAGTTAGAAGGCTTGGAAAAGCTCCCTCAGTGACTCCCCCTCCCGAAAAATCTGATTACAGAAACGCTTAACACTTCTATTATAAGGCAGAAACAGTTGTGCCGGTGGTGCCTTCAAAGTCGAAATACAATGGGTTTATCACCCACCATGGGACCACCTTCAGTGTTCACCTTGTGACCAGTGCTCCTTGTGTTGTCTCACTTAATAGTACTCGGTGATTTTTATTTTTATAATATAGGAGTAGCAGACGAGCATACACGCCACCTGATGGTAAGTGGCTACTGCCGCCCATGGACATCTGTAATCAACCCCAGATAGGATTAGATATTCCCACCTAAGGTCGGTCACAAATGCGCCGCTACCCCTGAGGACTAAGCTGGAATGCCTCGGAAAAGTCTGTCTCCCTTACCACACCCTTTAAATCGGAACACAGCATCGCCTAACACTGCTGTTATTAGGTAGAAATAGGTGTGGCGGTGGTGAAATATTTACATACTTTATCATTATTATCATGACAGTTACCACACACCCAAGCATTTAAATTAAGTAAGTTAAATAAACAAATTAGCATTGGTAAACTAATAAAACAACCGCTTTGATGGCAAAAAACACAAGTGCCTTTATGTTCTCAACTTTTGCAAAGAACATAATTATACCAACTTAACTATAATCTAAAACAAAAGTTACCTACTTTAGTTATAGTTGAGCATTAGTCAATATGCAAAACCGTGTGCGTTCATTTCGCATTGATACACACAATTCCTCTTAGACTACCGTTACGGGCGTTCCAGTTTGCGTCAAGCGGACATTCGGACAGGGGTACTAAACCGTGGGCTGCGGACGCAATTATCGTTCTTTAGAGCTACAGCAACGTGTTCCTCATGTGGAAAAGGGCCACAAAATAAAACAAAACATAATTTAATTGAATAAAAATAATTGAAAGAAGATATTTTTATTTTCCGATACAGTTATACTATGCCCTACAATAATAGGATAGTAATAAGACTTCCTTATCTGCTAAATACAAACTTACCTGATTTAAGGCATAAACCTTGCCGATATTGTTAATACACCTGACATCTTTTTTTTATAATATAGGAGTAGCAGACGAGCATGCAATCCACCTGATGGTAAGTGGCTACTGCCGCCCATGGACATCTGTAATCAACCCCAGACAGGATTAGATATTCTTACCTGAGGTCGGCCACAGATGCGCCGCTACCCCTGAGGACTAAGCTGGAACGCCTCGGAAAAGTCTGTCTCCCTTACCACACCCTTCAAACCGGAACACAGCAGCGCTTAACATTGCTGTTATTAGGTAGAAATAGCTGTGGCGGTGGTGCTACCGGAGTCGAACCACAAAGGGTTCTAGAAAGTGGCTATGATCATTTGATGTCACGCGTAAATCTATATCTTTAAACCTAAAACTATATTGTTTATTTTACACATAACTTACTTATAACGTGATCATATTAAAATAATATAATTGGAAATAGATCCAACCACAAAAACTAACTTTTGAGAAAATATTTCTTTTAGTAACAGTTAAATTGCTTAATTTATGGTTGGTATCACTGATATCTATGTATTTCAAAAGAAAAAATGTACCATGCAGCTTGAATATTTTTTGCATATACGAAAGTTGATGTGGACATGCCATTTGTGACAGTAACTAAAATACGGTTTTTATGGGTTGGATCCATTTTGCATAACTACGTCCAATTATCGTCCATATCCCAATATTTTGTTATTAATTAAGATATTTTTTGTTGTCATGTGTGTGTACAATGCATTACGTAATAAAGTTATTTCTTTCTTTCTTTCTTTCAATTACAGAAAATAATCAATTGTCAATCAATCACGGTTTACGACGTTGTTCTCCAAAAAAAATTCTAAGATGACAAGATATCAAAAATCATACGTGTAAAATTGTGTATACTTTATGCTGGATTGTCTTTTCAACCATAAATCACTTTATCTCTATGCAACATCGACGAACAATAGATTGTACTTATGGCCTAATAAAACTTTACTTATGGCCTATCCTAGAAAACAAGCCAGGCAGAACACTGATCAGGAAGACTTGAAACATAGCCAAGAAATTTAGTAAGAAAATTACTGGTTAACAAATTACTGTTTCACAAAATTCAAATCATCATACTCATAACTACCAATCAACTAATAAATATTAACAATCCTTAAAAAGGCCCAGTCCCACAGGTTATCTACGATCATAGCACTAATCCTCAAGTGAAACACCCCTTCGATACAAATGTACTCGTAGTGTAGGCCCATAATTGTTAATTTCAAGCAAAATACTCGCAATAGCTTTCGCGTTGCACTAACTAACGATCCCATTGCGGGATGCCTATCGGGTTTCTGTGCAGGGCAGGCCCGGTTGCACCGTGCCTTTGAACGGTACTTAAGTGTTGGTTAGTATAAATCATGACGATGATGATGGTTGTCAGTCGGTTAAGCCGTTTTCATTGTCAATCTATTATTAATGCGCTGATAAGTAATGTTACCAGAATTATAGTGTGAAATTATTATTCTTCGTCTACCGGATCTATTGATACCGGAAGAGAAAAAACATACAATGTTTATTTTGACATTTTAGACAAAAACCGGTTAATAGACTTGTTGCGTGTCTGAGGATACCAAGAAGAAATTTGGCATATTATTTGAAATACATATATAGAACGCAAACTCCCTAAAAGTAGGTGTAATTTTCTCGGTGCGTAGAATATATGAAGCGTTATGTCACGTTATTGCTTATAATTGATATCTTAAGTCCTACTTAAAATTATATAAATTAACTAAAAAATATTGCTTAATTAAATACTTGTACTGTACTGTATTGTAATTCTACCATCTTTTATCTGATTATAAACAACGCATTTAGAGCTCTCATAAATTTAAAAATAATACATTGATTAATCAAGTAGGTAATATTTATTTGTTAAAAAATGAAATACATGAAAACATGTAAATAAATAAAAAATATTATAACAATTAATCAGCACGTATTGCACAAGATTAAACCGGTTTACCTGACACATTTTCTTAGATTTGCCAATTACACAGTAAGAATAACAATTGGTTAACGTCAGTTAATATTAACAAATTCAAAACTATTATTGTAACATAACAAAAATTAACCCTCGATCAAGCTCAAGTGCCACCGGCCCAAAAAGGTATGCGAGTACATAATGCATGCGCGCACGCACGCCGCGACGCGTCGAGATCGATGGATCGTATCGATCCGCACAAAGCATCGAGTCGTGATCTCGATTACGTTAGCATTCGAAAGTTTAGCCGTTTATGTAAACCTGGCCTTTGTTGTCTTATTTTAGAGTTCTCTAGCGATTCTGTTACAAAAACATGCTCGTAGCGTCGTGGGTCTCTGCTTACATTTACTTAACAGTAGACTCGATGTAAGAATGCGCTGTTTTGTTCGGCGATAAGTTTTAGGTGTTTTTTTTGTCTGTTGTGTTGTGTTGACTGTTGTTTACTTCACGTCATTGCGATTTTAATTCTAAGGACAATTTTTTTTTTGTCATTTGCTTTTAATTTTAGGGAAATTAAATTTAATGTCTTGAAAGTTACCACCGACAAATGAAATTCTAGCGTTTAGCAGATGTGCTTCAGTACATTTCGGTAGTAAGCTGTCTAAGTAATCTTTGTCTTCAAGACTATCAACGCATTTGTATTCGACTTCAGGTGGTTTCACCAATTGGTAAAACATGACCATGGACAGCATTAACCTTATACTCATAATTTAAAGAAATACTAAGTCTATGACTACAAATGCGTTTAAAACTTACACCAATGTTGGTACAAATGTTGAAGGTGGTAGAACCCTTTGTGGTTCGGCTCCGGCGGCACCACCGCCACAACTATTTCTACCTAATAACAGCAGTGTTAGGCGCTGCTGTGTTCCGGTTTGAAGGGTGTGGTAAGGGAGACAGACTTTTCCGAGGCGTTCCAGCTTAGTCCTCAGGGGTAGCTGCGCATATGTGGCCGAACTCAGGTAGGAATACCTAATCCTATCTGGGGTTGATTACAGATGTCCATGGGCGGCAGTAGCCACTTACCATCAGGTGGACTGCATGTTCGTCTGCTACTCTTATATTATAAAAAAAGAAAAAAAAATACATGACCATGGACAGCATTGACCTCCTACCATCAGATAGACTGCAAGCTCGTTAGCTACGCCAATCATAATTAAAAAAATCCTAAGTCTATGACAAGAAATGTGTTTAAAACTTACACCAAAGTCGGTACAAACGCACTTTTTCCCCCATAAAAACCCTCCTTATTTCCTACGTAAATTCTTACATAGTAGTAACCGTAACGTTATTGAAGGGTCTAATCGTGTAATTGACTTCCCACGAGCCGCGGCAGTTTTTGCCCCGCATGCCTATGACTACTGCACTGTGAAATATATAGGATGTTCTAAAATGTTCAAATTTCCACGAATTTTGACCCCCTGTGAAACTAGCCGCATACAATGGTGTATGATTCATGTCGATCGGTCGCGGTATCGCGAAAAAATCGCTGGTCATACATTAAAAATAAATACGTGTCGAATAGATAACCTCTCTTCCTTTGGGAAGTCGGTTAAAATGATTCATATTATTAATTATGTAACACATAAAAATATACAAGCAATCGAATATCTATAGGGTGATAAGTGGATAAATATTTTTTTGTATGTAATTGAATTTGTGAAAATCGAGAAAATAATCTTAACAACGTGTTTAATAAGTTAACATTTTTTTAATTATTGTAGTTATTTTACTCTGTAATTATAGTTTTTATAGGAATATCAATAATAGCGCCCAAATATGCAAATGTCTGGGTTCGATTCATAACCAAGTAAACGACTAAATGACATTTTAAATTTCTGTTATAGCCATGGTAACAATATAGCATTTTAAAGCTGTTATTAAACAGCGCTTGTTACTTTAACCATATTAAGATCTAAGATAAAATTCGTGTGCAATAGAAAATAAGATTCGACAAAAGCGTTACCTACTAAATGAAATCGAAATCGAATCACGCTGTATAAGACAAAATCTCGTTACTCAGACCACATCTGCGTCCGAGCTGATATTTCTTACAGATGCAAACCCAAGCTTGTCCACAACTCCTTAAAGAAACCTATGATCCACGCACACCTCCACATCAAGCGCACCGAAAATTCAACTTCAAGCCCAACGTAATAAGATTGAATTCGCTTCGAGAGATTTTCGATTTATTTCCGATAGAAATTGAGGCATCGAAAATGAATCCACGTCGAGACGGCCGAGAAAGGAAAGCACGTATTTGACGCGGTTCCGTAGAAAAAATCTTATTTCATTCATAAAATGAGTCGCATTGAGACCGCCGGTTTTTTGCCCCGCCACCGACTTATTCATCGGTAGCCGTTGATCGACGTGAAATGATGTCAAAACTGGTTTTTTGAATATGTACACTAGTTAATACACGCGACTTTGTCTGGGTTTACGAAAATGTAACTTAAAATTTGAAATTTTAAAAATAACTTTAAATAAATTTTAATAAATTTGGCCGGCGATACATTGGCGACTCCTCTGGTGTTGCAAATGCCCATAGGCGACGGTGACTGGTCGCCCGTCTGCCTTATCGTTAGGTTAAATATAAATAATAAAAAAAACTAGTATAAGTACTAAAGTTAATGGCAATTAACGCCATACCGAATAAAAGATCGCCGGCACGATTGAAGGCATCGCCGTCAGACTCATACCTTCCCAAAAACAGCAATGTAAGTGGTTGCTGGTGGTGGTGGTTTAGTTTGAAAGATGTGGTAAGGAAGAAGTGCGTTACGAGCTTGCTTGCATGCGTACGAGAGCATCCGATTTGGCCCTCGGTGATAATAACGCATTTGTAGCCTACCTTAGATCTAGTGTTGATTAGAAATGTTCATGGGCGGCAGTAGCGCCTTTTCAGGTGGACTGCAAGATTATTTGTTACATCTACCTAAAAATATACGTTTTATAAAAAAAAGCTCAAAATATAAATAAGTAAACTAATACACAAAAAGACAAACCTATTTTATATATACCAATAGATAGAATACATTTAACACACTGTTCACACTTGACTGATCCCGTCACGGCCCTTTTCGGGGGGAATTTTATCATTGCTTTTATTTTACTTTCGTGTACCAGTCATTGTTTATGGCTAGACCACACGTGACTTTGGTTTTTACTTCGATTATTACTTAGTTTTGAAGTGAAAAACGTTAATCAATTTCCCAATAAAACAACTAAATCAAATCATTAATTTACCTTATATGGGTTTCTTTCAAATAATCCAGATCCACATTAAGTCCATACACAATTTTCAAATATCAATGAAAGGAATTCATTGATGGACTAATTACGACGACTTACATTGGAGATACAAATTCAATTTAAGACATGACTATAGTTATTTAGATTATTATTTTATTATCGATGTATTAATTTAATATTGTCAAAAATAAGAAACTGCCATTCGACACATATTTTCTTGATAGGTCAACACCTTTGTTTACATTTTGGACACCTAATTATGAATCAGACTATAGACTGTAAGTCTATTATAATATTATATTCTGACTTAATAGTAGTAAGTTAAGAACTAGAACGTATAAATAAATTAATGAATGAAAAACTACTTAAATTAAAAATATATGTATTTAAGCTAAATATGCAACGATTATTGTCCCACTGCTGGGCACGGGTCTCCCGATAGACTACGAGGCGCATTTTTCATAGTCCACCGCGCTAGCCAAAGATATGTAGATTGGGCGACTTTACCTTTGAGAACTTTTTAAAGAACTCTCATGTAGTTTCCTTCACGATGGTTTCTTTCACCTCTTAACATTGCAAAATTACCTTTATTTTCACCATTTTTAGTGATGACATACTAAAGTCTATATTAATATAATATAAAATTGTACAAATGTGATCCCACCCGTTCGCAGGGCGCTCCCTCGCCCTGCTCGCTTAGTTTTAGATTGTCTTACTCGTATATGTTCCAACCTAACCTAACCAATTCAATAGGAAATGTTAGCATCCCCCGACGGAATATCATCAATAGTGACTAATTGAAGCCATGCTAAAAAAAATTTATTGATTTTCGGAAAAGTAGCGAAACTGCATAATTACCTTAATTTCTAATAGGCACATCATTTTAATAAGTCAGAAGTATGTGTTTAAAGTTTGAACCTCGGACTCCAAATGAGATGCCGAATTTTTAACCATCAACCTATCACTGTTGTGTTATACAATTTTCTAAGTTATCAAACGCAATTTTTGTGAATAAAATGTAATTTCTCAATTCAATCTCGGATTGCGTATAGACATAACTTTTTGCTTATTTTTATTATCGTCATGCTTTCAATAATCTTGACAGTTATACAATAAGACTTGCTGTAATAACCACGTAATCTGTAATTGTTGAGTTAATTAAGTTTGTAATTGAGCTCCATTTTTTCTCTATTTGTGCGTTTTTGTAAGTGCTAGTATTTGTAATTTGTTTCAATGAAACTCACAGCCTTACGAAAATTTGTCCTCAACTGAGTAAATTTTATATTTATTTTGTGTACTCAAAGGACCGATACAATTTTTCATATACAAACTTAATTTCTACATTTTATAAAATTCGAAAAAATTATAGGTATGAGTCGAATTTACATAGACTTATCAATAAAATGTTAGTTATCGTGACCACGTCCATGCGATGCAATAATCTTCCTATAATTTGAAAGTAGCAGAATTCTCTGTAATTCGACTCCAGCGCAAACCCACACCTATTTCTACTTAACAGCAGCAGTGTTAAGCGATGCTTCTTGTTCGTAGGTAAGACAAATGTACAGACGTATGTACATATTCGAGGCGTTCCTTAGTCTTCATAGGTAGCACCGCATCTTTTGCCAATCTTATCTGGGATCGATTGCAAATATCCATGGGCGGTCGTAGCTACCATCAGGTGGACGGCAGGCTTATTTGCTACTTACAATAAAAAAAACACATAATTTAAAAATCCTACAATAATGCATCGCAGGTGTAAGCGAAGCAATTACTTATTACTTATACGACCGGCTTACAACTAGAACATAGGCGGTAATTATTTCCGACAAAAACTCGGGCGGAGTGATTGCTTTCACAAGTCGCCACAATAGGCCATGAAATGAGCTTCGAGACGGCCACCGCGTTACGCACTGTGAGAGCTGCTACTATTGTAACTCGATTGTATCGGAAACGTGAGATAATGCGCGACGATAGTAGAATATGTAAAGTGAGCAATAAAAGTATATAAATCGAAATAAAAATATTTCAAGTGCAAGAATAAAATTAATTTGTACAATAGGATACAAAATGTAAATTAAAATAATAATAACTTTAAAAAAAATTAATGCAATATTATTAATATTACTAATATTACATAGTAATGTAATATTATGAATATTACATTCATTCTTTTTATTACATTATACTAATAAATATTACATTTACTTTTAAATGCGTACCGTAATATCTTATGACACTAAACATAAATTGATGAAATATGTTTTTTTAAATATTCGCATAATTTTTTATATTATTATTATCTTTTTTCCATTTTTCCCAAAAATGTACTAGAAATTTGGTGGATTTACCAACAGCCACTTAAAATTACATAAATAAACTTTAATAATTTATTGACGAATAATCACTAACCATATGATTACATTTAAGCATAAAATAAATTGTAAAATAAGAAATCTATGCATTTGAATAAAAATACCATTGAATAAGTAATTGCAAAGCGTACTATTCATTAAGAGTCTTTAACTAAGCCTAGTTTTATCCATTGTCTCCTCAACGACCAATGATTAGTACTGTATTTCTGTTTACAATTCTAAGAAACGATATCTATGTCACCGGCTCTCTGGTTATGAGAAAAAACATTTATTTATCTACATAATTATAAGAGACAATGTCCGTGATTGCCTAACCTAACATCGCCAGCCTAACCCAAACCATTAATTTGAACAGAAATTTGAAATTTGAAGGTGATGTGATATACACTTACTGTAGATAAGCAATAAAATGAAATTGATGAATTGATGTTCGATTCCAGTTAATAAAAAAGATAGCTATACAAAAAGTATGACTTGAAGAAACTTGAAGTCTTTTTCGACATTTAATGAGCATTTTTCTTTATATTCCAAATCCAATAGGGGACAGAAAATGAACTTTTACCCTATTTATATGGATATGACCATGGAAATAGGGTAAAATCTCAAATGTTCTTTCTGATTTGTCTGGTTTAAAGAACCTATGTAGATACACCTACGTTTCCCCTAACAATATTCGCATGAAGAAAATTGAAGAATACTATTGAAAAGCGTAGTAGGGGTAGAATCTAATCAAAATAACAACACTAAAACGACTGCCGTAATGAAACGTATCGCATCGTATGCATTTATCACCTTATTCAACCGCAATAGGGCTTATTATACTATCATATATAAATACTCATTTCTAGCAACTTTTTTGTATAACATAAATAAATAATAACTATTTCTACATTCACCTACGTTTTGATGCTGTGTCGTCGGTGTCATGGACACATACAAAGAAGAATACAGAAATAACCAGACCCAGAATATAAATCTAAATTCATCTAGATGTCGTCTTTCTAGTCAGGGGTCGAAACCCCAAACCCACGATACGAACAGGTATGATGACGGCTTCACAACACGGGTCTTTAAATAAGTAGTAGTAGTAAACGAAGTTGCCGTCCATCTGGTGGTGGGTGGCCGCTGCTGCTCATGAACCTGTAATCAAATTCAAATAACATTGGAGTGTGACGTGTGATTAGCTACAGATGCGTTACTATCCCTGACGGCTAAGTTAGAACGCCTACATTAGTCTTTTCTTTACCATACCTTCAAAAGAAACCGTAGTAACGCTAAAAGATTGTTATTGTAAAGAAAAAGATGTTGTGGTATGTAGTGCCTCTGGACCGCGGACGAAAACTTCAGCGTACCTGCAGTCCCGGCAAAGGGATAGGAGTGCAATAGGAGTCCGGCATCCTATGGAGTCCAATCAGGAAGGGTCTCTACCTTAACTTTTTAAACCAGATTTTTTTTATAATATAGGAGTAGCAGACGAGCATGCAGTCCACCGGATGGTAAGTGGCTACTGCTGTTCATGGACATCTGTAATCGTTGATTACCAGATAGGATTAGATATTCCTACCTGAGGTCGGTCACAGATGCGCCGCTACTCCTGAAGACTAAGCTGAAACGCCTCGGAAAAGTCTGTCTCTCTTACCACACCTTTCAAACCGGAACACAGCAGCGCCTAACACTGCTGTTATTAGGTAGAAATAGGTGTGTCGGTGGTGCCGCCGGAGTCGAACCACAAAGGGTTCTACCATGTTATTGTATCTTACATCCTACATTAAATTTCAAGTAAGACGTTAAGATCTAACATTCTAATATTAGGTATTGAAATTTATTCGGTCATTTTGTATATTTTCTTGTTGCTTCACCTACCTTTTATTATTTTTATTATTTAATCTTAATTGTCAGACTTTAAAGAAAAAACATGTGTGAATTTTATAATGTCGCACGTTGACTGTCTTTGTCTATTTCTAAAAAACTAAAATAATAAAAGCAAGTGACTTATTAAAATGACTAATAATAATTATAAATTCTAATAAATGTAAACACATCTTAAATCCCGACGCATTTTCAAATAAACTACACAATTTAAAGGGCTCAAATTTTGAATTTAAAATGACCACTTATTTTCAAAGATATGCCAATTTAGTGCATAGTGTTACGCAAAAGATAAATAAACTACCGAATTCATGTTTATTAAACTGATTATCTTGCGCGCTTTATCGATACAACGAATAGCCTGAGGTGATAATTATAATATGAGTTTGGCGTTAGAATCAAATCATATCGCTGGTGTAAATTACGACTACCTTTATCTAGAACTAGCTTGAGCTAACTTTGTGTGTGGGTGCGTTTATAGTGTTGCTGGTGGTCGGCGCTGATAACAGTGCAGTTTTTGTGAAACAATGTTTCTTGCTAGCTTTGTATATAAGTAATATGCCTGTATGTCTTTTTCATATAGGTATCTAATTGTTGGATTCATTTCTGTTTTCATAAATGGAGGAGATGGCCGTGCTCCTGATGCCTCTCCCAAACAAATTGGTAGAAGAAACTGCTGCCTATATAACGTAAGACTTAGCGGTCATACCATATCGAATATTTTACTTTCAAACTTAAGTTTTACTTTCTAATGTGGATCATTTATTTTATTATTTTAACATAGTTTTATTAGCCCAGTAATTGTAGCTTTTACCCCAATGAGTGTATAAACTCAAAGTATGATTTTAAAGTGCATGTAAGAGTAATAAGAATTCTCCATATAATAACAAAAATCTTATACCTATATAAAATTCTCGTGTCACAATATTAGTTACCGTACTCCTCCGAAACGGCTTTACCGATTTTCACCAAATTTTATATGTAAATTCAGTAGGTCAGAGAATCGACTACTATCTATTTTTCATACCCCTTAGTGATAAGGGTTGTTCACCCTTATTTTTTTATTTATATGGCAACACAACGTTTGCCGGATCAGCTAGTATTATGTAAAATTAAAAAACTCCATTAACTCCGAAAAATATGTTAAATCTACTAAACCACATTTGGGTAGCATCTTAGCCCAATGTTAAATGCTCAAGGGGAGAATGGTCTCTTATCATTCTCAAATACGAGCCATGCCCAGCAGTGGGAATAAGATAATAATGACAAGTTGTAACAATTTTTACAAGTAAAATTAAGGCTCTCGCCACCCAAGTCTTTGTTAGAACGAAGCGTAACTAAGTGCTTTAAGCAGTTGTTATTAATATAATAGATGCTACACATTACGTTGAAATATATAGAGGTGGTATCACCACTTTTTGGTACCTACATCAACTATACAAAAATGTCGAAATTTTAGAATGTCAGTGTCGAAAACTTGATATTGGAAAAGTATTTTACAAAAATAAATTAAAATGACTATATTCTCTTGAGAATATGACTATATTTTGATAATATAAAAGGACACTATTTCTATGAACAATCAAATCAGTGACAACAACGCAGTATTCTCTATGAGATACTAGATAACTATAAAAAAATCGAAACATCAATAGTGCTATTTACGCCGTTATTCATAATCAGTTTATCCGATTTTTATGTGACTGAAACTGTAAAATTTTGATTTTTGTTAAGCAAAATATTGTAGGCGTCAGTAACTTCACGGTCGTTGATTGTCCAAGCCGGCTGGAATACATAGCAAGATAGTATTTGCGGTACCATCAGCTCCATATAATTCCCCATACAAGCACAACAAAGACGTAGTGGCAGCGCCGCGCCATTCATCACATCGATAGCTATCTATTGCTATCGCTACATCTGCGCTATGATTAGTATTATAATCATTATTTAAATAGTTTTAGGTTTTTTTAATATGACGCTGGTAAGAAAACATAGCAACATAGTATTTGCGGTACCATCAGCTCTATATAATTCCCCATACAAGCACAACAAAGACGTAGTGGCAGCGCCGCGCCATTCATCACATCGATAGCTATCTATTGCTATCGCTACATCTGCGCTATGATTAGTATTGTGAGCATTATTTTAATAGGCCCGATTTATAGGAAGCGGTTCTTAGGCAACCGGTACGGTAAAGCTAAACATCTATTCTAGACCATTCTAGAACAGGAACGAAACACTTTCCGTTGTTATATTAATGTTTTTAACACTACTCAAAGTCAATGAGTGAGTGCAGTGGTCACATATCATCATGAGGACTGTATGCAAACTTGTAAAAAAATTAAAGCATCATTTCCTGGCCAAGGACTTCCACTATAAAACGCGTCGGACCAATATGATGACAATTTCACAAATGAAACCTTTGAAAGTGTAAAATAAAAAAAAAACTAACAAAAATAATTTGGCACAAAAAGACAAAGCTTCAAAACCTGGTGACAAACAACCTCGTCTCCACCAAATCCTCAACTTCATTTCTCCTTATCCAGAGCTCCATATCCAGAAACGGTGCAACCTTTAACCGAGCGAAGGTAATGTATGTGCGATGGTATCTTATCGAGCGGCCCGCCGCGGCCCGCTGCCTGCGGCGCGTTTGTCAGCTTTATCGATAGCGAGACGTAACTTTTGTTGGATGGATCTGATTGTACCATGTGACAATTAAAATGTGAAGACAAGGAATTGGTCGAAACGAGAAATAAGGATTGTGTGGGTGATAATGCTGATGGGAAATTAAATGCATGTGTGCGTAATACTTATTCTCATAAGTAAGTAATTTCGATTTTGTTTGTACTTACAGTCCCCTGAAGCCTTTTAGTGGCTGTTTTTTAAATATTTCGGTTTTTTTAATATATCTCTGAATTTCTCACAATGAATCATCCTAAATTTAAAGGAAGTCTAAATACTGACATTCCTATGCAACGTTATTTCTGTTTTAGTAGCAACGAAACTCGTAGTCAATCGAGTGTTCTACTTCGATGATTTGTGTCTTCGGTACGTAATGACAAATTTCTTCACGTTACAGAAAGATCGAAAACTTCGTTAACAAATATTAAACAAGTCAAACCTCTTGGTCCAAAAAGTATTCTATGGCTAACAAACTACAACATCTCAACAAAAGAACCACTTTGCCGTTAAACCGACAGTATCAAAGCTCTTCCAGACAACAATCCAATCCTTTTTAATTCCGAACCCATAAACAGTTGTAATACCGCTACCTTATCAATAGTACAGGCGTAAACTGTAAAGCACACTACAACGCAAGCTGTAATTCTGTACACATTACAACGGACGCGAGCGAGAATTGCAGCCTCTAGGACATACTTGGACTTACGCAACTCACCGGAGCTAAGTGGAATAGATATGGCATTCAATATATTGATGAGCGAATAAGTTTGCTGAATGACGGATCAGATCATCTGCCCGTGCTAACATCTCTTAGGAAAGTCATTGGACCAATGTGGAATAGACATGGCATTAAATTTATTGATGAGCGAATAAGTTCATCTGAGTGATTGATCAGATCATGTGCCAACGTTAATATCTCTTACGCAACTCATCGGAGCTAAGTGGTATATATATGACATTCAATATGTTGATAAGAGAATAAGTCCGTCTGAATGATACATCAGATCATCTGCCAATGCTTAAAACCCTTACGAAAATCATTGAGCGATGTTGTATAGATGTGGTATTCGCTATTTTAATAAGAAAATACTTTTATCCATATGACAAGTCATATAATCGGCCAATGCTTACATGACATACGCAAATCATCAAAGTGATATGGAGCAGGATGAGCATTAATATACAGATGAACAAATTGTTTGAATGACACGTTAGATCAGCCAATGCTAACATCACATACGCAACCCACCGAAGTGATGTGAAATAAGGCAATAAATATTTAATAACAGGGTACGTTTGTCTGTATAACGATCTAACATAATCGTCGTAACTAACATACGATCAACTTAGTGTATGATTGCTTTAATGGTAAAACATTATATTCTATATGGATTCAATTGTTCATAGATATCCATAAACAACAGTCTTAAAACTAGTTTCCTACTCAAATCATAAGCAAATAAAAATACAAATGTTTATCTGTGCTACTTTTACAATTTACATAAAAACTGTTACCATCTCAAAACATTTATGTTAACATCGACACCTAAAATCAATTTACAGTCACTGGTATAAACATGTACTTAATTTAAAACTTGATAGATTTAAAGTGTTGATTATTTCGTGTTTCTATTTCTCTGTACACTAAGCCACGATTTAATAAACCTATTTCCTGCATCTACATAGATTGTACTAAAAGCAAGTATCCATTTAAGTTAATATTTTGGCGATAAAATCTTCAATTCAAACCATAGAAGTTCAGAACCTGTTGGACAATGTAAAACATACAATTATATGTAAATGGAGACCTAAACTTTGAATGGAATCTTATCCATTCTGCGATCGCTTCGTACCTCGTAACCACCGATAGCAAATTTACACGGCTGACCGGCCTATATGAAATGCTATTACGCCTGTTTCTCCTGGATATTGCTACAGATGTTTGGATAGCTTCCGCACAACCTCCATTATCTTTATTAACTGCGTATTTTGTTCCAACATGCATGCAGATAAGCCTAACAGAATAGCCTCATAAAAGTTTATCGGCTCGATCTAAATCAAGACACAACCGTAAGAGAATGCATCATATCCAAACTAAGTAAGCAAGATTTATTCGTGGGCCATCATATGAATTATCTTCGGTCCGTGACTGATCGCCGTTTAAACCACTAACACGACGACACACGGAAGACGATCACAAAAAAATAAGATCGGGCACAGCCACAGCGCGGCCGATTTATTACCCGTCCGAGCGTAGGAGGCAACTAAAAATTAACCACGAACGCAACTACCGGTCTCGGGTTTTAAAATCTCCACGCTAGAGTAATAGTGGAGATTATGAGCATTGTTGCCTGGGGAGCCACATAGAATGAACGCTTATTAGAATTTATACGAGCCGAGCATCCACTTACTGGCGAGCACGCGTTTGATGTAGCACTGCCGTTTTTTACCACCCCGGGACTATCACGGCTTTTATAAAGGAAATATGGCGCTCGACCGGTGACGTATAGACGGTTTGTTAGCGTTAGCTTGTTAGCTCGAGGCTCCTGAACGCGAAATAGGATAATTCCGCGGAGTAATTCGAGCTGTCGTCGAGATATCAGCCTCTGGTGACGACGCAGCTATGCTCGCGTCCAGCTAATAATGGTCGGTGTGCGCGAGTAATAGTAAATTCAAGGTTGTTCGGTAGCGAGTGGCCGTAATAGGTGGGTATCTAAGGGCGGGGTAGGTTGCAGTTGCGAAACGCTCGGAATTTGCGAGTGGGGACGCATTTTGAACGCACCTTTGCTCGGACGCCAATTGGTCCGGTATTTGACACTTTGATATATGCCACTATTAGAGTCTGGGTGAATTATTAATGGAATCAATACTAAACTTTGTTTAGCGGCTAATTCACTTTATAGGCTATATTTTCCATAATTACATGATTATAATCTATTTGGCGGTTTGTGAGTAAACTTGATGTCTTTATAAGTGTAGTATAATTGGATAGGTCTGTATTGGTTTGGAAGAACTTTCGATTGAATCACGAATTTTGAATAATGATCTTGTGGAGTAACAAAGGTATAATTTGTAAGAATAAAAATGACAAGCCTTCAATCGGCATGCAGTATTTACACGACTAATTCACTTAACCGCTGACATACAACATTAACGTTCTCGTGTAATGTAACGTAACTGCTTAGTTAAGGTGACGCTTTCAAACTTTGGCATGCGAATAAACTGAACTTCTAAAGAAAAGTAGGCGATTTGCGTGATCCTTGTTGTTTCTCTGCTGAGCTTTGGTAGATGGGCAACTGGAGATAACCTGATGCATATTACACGCGGTCCTAAAGTAAAGTGATAAAGACCTAGATTAGAGGGAAACAGACGATGAATGCCTCTTTCAGGAGTCGAACTCTAGTCTGACTGAGATCTTCCCAACCCCAAACGTCGGAATCCATATTCGGGTGAACCTCTGAGAATCCTGGTAAAGTGGAATATCTTAAAACTCCCTTGATGAACTCCCTTCTGAAATCAAACTCATCTTGAAGGTCTTGAAGTCATGTAATAATATAGTCACATAAACGGTACAGAGTAACGATATAACAATTATACGTAAGTAAGTTCACACTAGTGATTAGAAGTATTATAACTACACAAGTATCTCCGTTATTCGACTGCTCTTGCTGAAGTCTCCGACCAGAATGTCGCTCTCTGTTAATTCGAGCGCCGCCAAGGTGTCGTCCCCACTTCACCTACCCGCATCTGTTTTTAAACTGTAGTATCAAATGAGTCACTTATTACTTTAATGTAACGTTATAAAAATGTGATATCGTTAATATCCAAGCTTCTTATTAACGACGATAACATTCGGCCGTCCTGCTCACACGTTCGTCCTCGATCGTGTATGGTCTGATGCAAGAGCTGCAAAAGAAAACCAGTTGTTTAATGCCTAAGTCCAGAAGAGTTACACATTTTCTTGTAATACCGACTCGCACGTAAGAGGCCCGAACTGTTTATCAAAAACATGGCTTAAACTCTACGCATTTTCTTGCAATACCGACTCGCATGTAAAAAGCCCGAACTGTTGATCCGAACCAAGGCTTAAACTAGGTGATGTTCATATAGAATCACACTAGTTGTGTATTACCTAGGTTATAAATCTGCCCCAACAGTGTTCACCACGGATTTCTGTTGCAGGCATAGTTCATAAGGACTCTTTACATAAATGTCATATGCGCGACAGGTATTGAAGCGAATGCATTAGACCATTGTTAAATAATAAAACACACGGTTATAACTAGGTGATGTTCATATAGGATCACTCTAGTCATGTATCACCGCAGTTTTTATACCTTGTTTACGATAACATTCGGCCAGTGCTCAACTCAAATTTACTCTAAAAATGCAATATTCACTCAATGTAATACATCCACCCAACATACATACATACATACACCCAACCATATGCATCACCAAGAGACACCCGCGAACATTACACTGCTCGAGGCATCTGCACTAATCCATCTTAACTACAGATAAATAAAAATCAAACTAAAAAAGTTTCCTACACCTACAGTAATGACAACATCTAGCTGCCCACTTTACTTATGTCTGGATTCTAAGTCCAATAGTTAAATCTCCAACAACTATTGATTCGATAAAGTTACGCATCAGAATAACGACGTTAATCTTATTAGTCCATTTCGGAATGCTCAACAACCTGTTCAATAACTGTTATACTGATAGATAGATAGATCTATAGTTGGCCACTAAATGAATCTGTGCGACTCAAAATACTATTATAAAATTATTTTATTACTACTTAGTACTTCTTTTAATTATTACAATGTTATTTTATACAAAAAGTTGCCTTTCCAATGTACGTCTTTTATCAACTGATGAAGCAGTATCAAAATAATAATATATCGTGAATATTTGAAATGAATGATATCAAAGTTAAAGACTAAATAATGGTAAACAAACCATGAATTTCACACAATATAACACGTATACGTATAAGTATGAACCCAATTTTTTTACGTTATTTATCACAAATTCAAATTATTTCTTTCAAAGTAGGGCCACATAACCCACTTTTGAAAGTCAGAAAGAAATTTCATTACATTAAATTGAATTTATATTCAGTTATAATAATACATACTATTACATGAATTTCAAAATTTAATTAACAAAGCAAAGGACCCATGCGTTCACGTCAGCGACATACTTGTCAATTGTGTATGGCTTAACTACTTAACTTTTTTTTTTTTATTTCACCAAAAGTTTTAAATTAAGATTCCCATAAGGAAGTTATAGTTTGGGCTATTTTACTGTAAAAGTTATGCATTATACTAAGGAAGATTTGCTAGACTTTACGCAAACGTCGTTTTTAAAAAAAAAAAATCAAATAATGTTATGGAAAGAATAAACACATTAAAATGGTCCGTTAATCTAAACGGAGTTTAAACAGACCTTGTCTTACATTGAGTTCCTCGGAAGCGGATTTTTTTTTCCGTAGGTAGTTATCAAACGGATAGTGTTATTGAATACACACTCGTAAACTACCTACCAAGAAAAATGACTTCAGAAACCGGCCATTATTTAACTATACTTATTTGTGTCTACAACTGATAAAAGATTTTTTTTAAACACGCTTTTATTTTTGCCACGCTTTTATTAACTTGACCTGTATGTATGTAACGGAATATTTGAATTCGATTTTTACCTACTTTGAACGGTCAGATTTATTTAAAAATTTTGAAATACTTATGACATGACATGATTTTAATAATCTTGTCCGATTCTAATTTTGTCTCATCACGATCGTCAGATTTAAAACTATAACTGTTTTACATAACATGTGGCTCCTTATCAATCACAACCTAAAATTTCTATGACCTGAAAAAGGTCTATTAAAGTTGATCATGATTTTATACCAGCCAGCCAAACAAACAGTTAGTCAAGCTATCTTATGATACACCTTATTACCGAACAATTCATATTTATTATATATATTTCAAACGCCTCGGCTTCACCTGACTTTTATATAGTTTGTAATAAAAATTATATTAGTGCGTAATATCTGTATAGATTATATTAATATAATATGTATCATTTACAACCAACACTCTCAAGGAGATGCTCGATGTTTCTATAGAGAAAACCTAGACATGACGCAATTGTGAACCGTATGAAATTTATATGAAAAGTAAATTATTGTATAAGAAAATCCCATCGAAATGTACCTATGCTTTTATTTGATTACATTATTATTCATTTGGCTATGATATACATATAATAAGAATGAAATCTTCACGTGTTTACATCGAATATATTTGAAAAAGAAAAATTGTCTGTCGGTTTGTATGTTTGAAAATGCATTAAAACCAAAACTACGAAGTTGATGTCAAAAGTATACATTTCTTTTTAAAAACATTACATGACCAGGTAATGGAGAATTCCAAATTACTAACGTACTCCGTGATCTTGACAGAGGGCATTGTATAATTCAAATTATATTTTGAATCCACATGAACAAAGTCGCAGGCAAGACTCGTTTTAAAAATGCAATTCAAATTATATTTTGAATCCACTATCTAAATTTATGTAGGCTTCAGTGACCGTTTCTCACTTAATACGTATAATAACTTAATTGCTGTAACTTGTAAATAGAACTAAGCTCAAGTTATAAAAGCATCAATTTATTATTATTATTATTATTATTTTACTTAAAATAATTTATTCTCAATCCCATACAAAGTGGATCCCGTTTATCATTTCGTAAATGGCTCACATAATTGATAATACCGATAGTCTAAGCGTCTCAACGTTTAAGGTACAAACTTCATTTACCAGTATTTGATAGTGCCCAATTTTCAAACCAAAAGGACGTGTAATGTGTCAAATTCAAATTGAAATTTAAAGATTTAAAATTACGAGATGTAAAGAAATATTAATACAAAACGAAACGTTGCATACTAAATTTAAAACAGACATTTAATATTATGTATAAGTGAGTCAGTCAGAAGTAGAATGGGAGATAAGAGAGATATTTTTATATATAATATTCCAAAGACCGCTGCGCATAAGTTTCTCAGTTTTCTTATAGATCATTAACTAATGTGCATTTATACTTTATGGGAGTCAAAACACAGTAGTACACAGTACTGCGTGAATTCGCCTAGAATTGATGGAAATCTAAATTTGGCAACGTACGTATGCTTCTTTCATAACAATTACGTATCAAGTATATGAAATCAAAAGGAAACTTTCATTGATTTATAAAATGAAAATGTGAACAATGTAGATGTGAATGCAAGTTTATTTTTAAATATAGTCAATTAATATCCAAAAAAAAAAAACAATAAACCTTAAACTCATTTACCATTTCCCTCCTGGGTACACTCAGCCACTCAATACTGTGGTCGTGATACTTTTTTGCAGGCAGTTAAATATGTACCACGTAGATATTATACATTTCTGTACAATTATGAATAATCAAAATTTTGCAACTTAATAAACGTGTCACTTATATCAAGTAGGTATACTGTACTCTGTAACTGCGTTTGTTGCTACCGCATAGTCCCTTCCATACAATAATAACAAACGCATATACGTAAACCCCGTTTGAAACATTAAAAGTTATCAAAAATAAATTCAAATCTAACCTGTATGCAATTTCTGGCGTACATTAGCCTATATTAACAACCATTAGGTTCCCATATCTATAAAGCCTGACATTTAAGATTAAAGATCCTTAAAATATTTTCATAAGTACGTGTATTTCTATATATTTCAAAGTAGGTGTAACTTTAGAACAATTAGGATTTACTTTTTACACCACAGAATTTAACCAAATGGACAGATTTACCACAAGAACTGCCTTGCAAAATTACTTTTAGACACTTCTTCACAGAAAATGCACTTATTTTGAAGTAAACACCTCAGTTTACAATGTTAACAAGTAATTTGATAAGAGTAAAGTTTGTTCACAAAATTTAAGTATATCATTTTCAGAGGGTATTAACATTTCATTGAATTACTAGTCTCAATCTATCCATTTTCTTAATTCAAATGAGTTTTCCCTTACATCAACGACATTTATCTACCCCCATTTTTACTTATTCTACCAAGATGAATTCACATATGACATAATAATGTTTTAACTCACGGTTTTTATTCCTGTGTCAAGTATGTTCGTACTTACGAATCGCCGTCCATGATTGTGAGCTGGTTCTTGTACACTTCTGATGAAATCAAACTCATCTTGAAGGTCTTGAAGTCATGTAATAATATAGTCACATAAACGGTACAGAGTAACGATATAACAATTATACGTAAGTAAGTTCACACTAGTGATTAGAAGTATTATAACTACACAAGTATCTCCGTTATTCGACTGCTCTTGCTGAAGTCTCCGACCAGAATGTCGCTCTCTGTTAATTCGAGCGCCGCCAAGGTGTCGTCCCCACTTCACCTACCCGCATCTGTTTTTAAACTGTAGTATCAAATGAGTCACTTATTACTTTAATGTAACGTTATAAAAATGTGATATCGTTAATATCCAAGCTTCTTATTAACGACGATAACACTTCGAATGGTTTACATACTTATTCGATGCATTCCAACATAGTCTTTAGAGAAGTAATGCATATGTGGTTATCCTCGAGTATGACTCTGATCTTATCTGAGGTTGCTTATCTAGAGATGTTAGTAGGCAACAGGAGCTATTTACCATCAGGTGGACTTCTTATTCGCTTGCTTCTTCCATATTAAAAAAATAACATGAAAACTATGCTAAGTCTGTTAAGTGGAGTGTTGCTCATATTATTGAGCTGTCAGTCATCCTAACTCAATAGACCATAACTTTAATAGACCATAAAGTTTCTCGCATAGACTAACCTAGCCTTAACATGACCCGATATGATCGTACCAAGCATACTTATTACGAATGTACTCATTACGCCCGAATGCCCCACATACACGCTAAGTATATGTTGCGAGTGTGGCACTGGACTGTTTATTTATGTACCAATCACTTTCGGTTTTGCTCGCTATTCGTAGTACTTTGTATGTGTATATGTATCGATTGAGTGGATTTGTGGAATATATTTGTGAAGGAAAATAGTTTGTCATGGAAGTGGATGGATACGGTAACTTGATGATATATCCCACATTTGCAAGACTGCTAAAGGATAAGAAATACATATGCTCGAAAACATTACTCTCGGGTAAACTGTATACATACGCATGAAAAATATTAGTATCCGCACTAGGATAAACATTACCCTCCGCAAGCGGGTGAACATACATATATCTGCTCGAATAACTTTCCCCTCCTCACTTGTATAAACATATAAACATGAGCGCGAAAACATTACCCTCTGCACTCGGGTACACATACGTACGCTCGAAGACATTACCCTCCGCACTACGGTAAACATACCTGTATACATACCCCGCGCATTACATTACCTTCCGCAGTTGAGTAAACTTACATTTGCTCGGAAACATTACCCTCCATGTTTGGGTAAACATACTTAAACTCAAAAAACATTACCTCTACAATCGGGTAAAAACTATAAATGCCAACCGCTCCATTTGATAATCTCGACTACGCAAACTTGACAATGATGGGCAACGACGGCCATTACCAACATAACAGTACCATCTGTCCGCGTCCAGTCGCGAGCCCAGAGCGGCGATCAGCTGCCGTAGATCATTGATCGGAGGGGCCCTGTAATTGCGGCCTGAGGGCCCACTGATGACATATTCCTCCTTATACCGTCTAAGGCACGGAACACACTTGTTGCGAATTATTTTGCAACTATCTATGACATATATTTCTACCTAATGACAACAGTGTTCGGCGCTACAGTGTTCTGGTTTGAAGGGTGTGGTAAGGGAGACATACTTTTCCGAGGCGTTCCAGCTTAGTCCTCAGGAGTAGCGGCGCATCTGTGGCCGACCTCAGGTGGGAATATCTAATCCTATCTGGGGTTGATTACAGATGTCCATAGGCGGCAGTAGCCACTTACCATCTGGTGGACTGTATGCTCGTCTGCTACTCTTATATTATAAAAAGAAAACATAGTTTCAAGGTTCAAATTGCTCATAAGAATAATACGAGTATTCATGTAGCTGCTGTATTCTAAATTAAGTTTGCAGGGTAGCCTTTGATGAGGCGTTTTGATTTAGTCTCCTAAAGTAGCAACACATCTACTATCAGTTTCAGAATTCAATTTCAAAAACCATACAATGAATTAAGTAGTAAGCCGGTGTGTTAAGAGTATGAGATGTCCCACACGAATACTTAGTAAAATATATATGCATGCTTAGAAGTGAATAAAAGTTTTAAAGATGTTAGAAACCTTCAAAGTTCCAGGGAACGACTCCACCATAGCCACCACCTCCATATTAATTTCTTAGTTATAAAATCAATGCTAAGCGCAATAAAAACAATTTAAGTTCTCCAAGGATCGCATTGTACCTATTACCATCTCAAATAAATCTTCAATTCTATCTGAGATCGATTACAGATTCTAACGTTCATAAGACCACTTGCCATCAGTACCCTTACCATGAGTTTTTACGTTTTGACAAATATGACTGTTTTGGTATTTGTTTACGTATTTGCCCATACAAATTACAATCAGCGCCCCTAGCGGATTGGGTCAGAACTTGGAAATTGTACGGGCCAATCATAGATTAGTAAAGATTACTCACGCCTAACAAGAAAATGTACCCAGTTTTGAGAATTGAAATAGTTGCGTAAAAAAGTTTTGCCACGTCTCCGTGCTAAAATGTCCATAAAATATTTGAAATAATTATTTATTTATTACGTAAATTACGTAATTATTACGTAAATTAGTTATATATTCGTAATTTTTCTCTAAAAATGTTGTTATTTGCCAAGGATTCAAAAAAAGAACTTACTAAAATAAGCCATTTGTGACTTCATTCAATTTCAAGGCGGCGAAGTATCTTTACTAATCTATGGGGCCAATATGTAAACAAATACCAAAACAGTCATATTTGTCAAAACGTAAAAACTCATGGTAAGGTACAGGTCGACTACACATTTGCTACTTCTAAATTATAAAAAATGTCCGAAGCCAACCAAATAGAAGACGAAAGTATCCGAGATAGTATTACAAATCAATAGAAATATTTTTCCTACTTCAGCTTATTACTAAAACTGCCTAGTGCGAACTGCGCCTAACCCTGAACTAGTTTGATGCCACTGTCAATATGTCATTGTGACTAGAAATCCAGTTGCCAGGAAAATTGCACTAATAAACGTATGTTTTATTAATCGCATGCAAGGAGAACATCCCTGGGGACACGGAATCGATTATAATAATCGATTAATCGATTTACTATACGACCATGTAGAGTTGATTGCTCCTGCAGGAATGCGGATCTCACGTGTAGTTGGACGGTTTTGTATTTCTGTCCGGTTTTGAAACGATTAACGGATTGAAAAATGCCGTTTTGAAGAATTTGAAGCTTACAGAAATGTAGGGCACAAATTAAATGTATACTTTCCTAAGTCATAATTATTTATCAAATTTTTTTTGCACTTCTAGTCTAGATTATTTTTTTGAAATAAATGAAAAACGCCGGTTAAGTACTAAAACCGAATGAAAATAATTTTAGTTGAAAATCTGAACGATTCTAATTTTACAAATTTTATATTTAAAAAAAATATTCGCGTTATAAAAAATATAACATTGTCTTAATATTTTTCATCTGGTTCTAGTTGTAAAATTGATCTCCTTATTATTCATTATTTATTTGATTATTTTCCGATTTTAGCATTATTATAATTAACAGTTATAGATAACTGTACTATTAAATAGCTAACTAATTAGACTTATAATTAGAAATTCTCGTTTATATTACTACAGAATAATTATAAATCATATTATGTGCCGTTTAATAGTTCCTCCCATGCCGATAATTATCTAAAATTGAAGTAGGAATAACGCATTCCACATGATAATAAGTCACTGCCGGTCATAAACATCTTAATGAAGTCCAAATAGGATAAGAGTTCTAAGGCTACAGGTGCGTTGCTAGCATTAAAGACTGAGTTAGGATGACTTATATAGTGTCTTGTGTTTTTTATTACATTGGACGTCTGAGAAATAAGATGGTCGCCGCATAGTAAGTCAGCCGTCATCCACGCCGTTCCACCAAAACACAGCCGCTTTACACCAGAAATAGGCGTAGCGATGATCCTCCTCGTCAAATCATACTCGTTCTACTACCTAGCTTATAAAAAGTATAAATATTCGTATTGGACGCAGGACAGCAGTGGAACATGAAAAGCAAGATACAGTAATTTTCGTATCCTTTAAACTGCATATAAGTCACCCATAAGTCGCGCGTAAAATACCGAAATTATCGATCGTTGGTCTATCACGCTCCCTATAATTCGAGACTACGGAAGTAGGTGTTTAGCCGATAATTTTTATGTAACGAGTTTCTTAAACAGCCACTTGTCCGGGCCAATTACACGTCCTTACGCAACTAACATCGGGACAATTTAATATTCATTACAGCGTTAACATGATTTATATCACATAACGTCTAATTTGCAATAATTTATTAGACGTCACACATATCACGGGGATTATATCGACGCTGCTTAATTTGTTTCGGCCGGGAGTTGATACTGTTGTTGTTGACCAATCTGATATTGGACAGATAGTGAAATAACTTAGTGGAGAGCACGACGCATAATCTGGATCCTATAAAATTGTATTTTATAGCATGAAAAAGTAATATGGAAAAAGATACAAGACATTTGTGTCAAAATATCTTATGACAATATATTTTGTATCGTGTGATACTGTTATATAATATACGTTGTTGTTACGAAGTCACGCTTCATTAAATGTCTAGGTACATCACGATCGACCCAATTGTACGACTGGACGACGACTGATACATCGATATCGACTCAATTACAGGTCGAATCGGCACTGATTTATGCGATAATGATGGAGGGCACTACCCATTCACATGGCCGTGTTATTCATGCGGAACACAGGAGTCATGTGGCTGTAATTACGGAATAGCCACTTCAAAATATCGCCGCTAGTTTCCATTGGGTTGTTCTGCTAGCGTATTTAACTTGATTTTAATACGAGGAAACCGTTTTAAAAATACGTTTTTCTAGCTTAAAGTTATTGTATTATTACTAATTTCTTACAATTGCAAATAAATTTTGATTTTGCTGATTGTTGGTGAAATTTGAAACTTTTTGTGATTCATTACACGTCTTCTTCATATGTAACACTAAATGGTTCAATCTAATTTTTTTTTAATTTGAAATTAATATTTTAAAATTATCAATTTGTTTTTTATCCTAAGAAACCTTTAGCTTAATATTTTTATGTAAAAATATACAATATAACAATGTATATTTTAATATAAATATGTACCTACCTATGTGTTGCTTTATTTAGTTAGTCTATCAAGTTTTATAAACTTGTCTTATAATTACTATATCTTTTTTTTTCAATTTTTGATTGTATTTTCCTTTCTCTCATACTTCGTCAAAACATTGTTTACCTTGAAGGGAATAGCCCGCGGCGTAATTTGCGGCAGCGCGTAATGAGACGGTGCGTGGTTTATGTCGTCCGCGCCGCGATTACCCACAATCATTATGCCACACGTAGCACCAAATGATATATCCAGCTTTACGTACTAGGATTCCATCACTGATTTTATTCGTGAGTTTTTATAATATTAAAGTACCAAATTAACATGCAGGCCATCTAGTAGTGAATGTTTCTTGCTGCTCATGAACATTTGTAACCAACTAACATGTAGAACAAGTGATCTACCTGTGATTATATAGTAGCTCCAGCCTTAATCGTACATAAGCGTAAGATTTCATTGTGTATGCGTTATTTAGTTTCTTTTCACCGCTTTTTCTCCATAACGAAACATCTTCGGAAGTGGTGGTATTGACGTTTAAAAATAAGTCTTTAATGAAACTAGTTTGAATAAAATATTTTGTTTAGATTTGATTTGAAGCTGACATCATATGCATTGCCACTCCTAAGAATTAAGATGATCGCCTCATGCAGAAGTCAGCCGGCCTTCACTCCCTTCGACAGTAAAACAGTTATGGAGTTGGTAACAGGTTATCAGCGAGTGGGCTGCATGTTCGTTTGGTACTTCAATTCAATAAAAAGTACCTATGACGGCCAAGCCACCAAAGTCGAACCGCAAAGGGTTTTACCACCTACAAACTAGGTTGATGGAGTAAGCCTTAATTGGACAATTATCACACTAGCATATTATACTAATACGCTAGTGTATATAATGACAAGCGGAAACACGACGTTAATGTCATACAGACCACTAAATATAGTGATAAGTTCGTCTCGAATACCGTCGCTAGTTGCGTGTATGGAAGTAGAACGAAGCAAATTATGCAAGAATTTTGGCAAATATTGCTTTCAAAGTATAAATATGGTAAATGTAAGTTTATATCGTTTACCATTTCAATTTTACGTCGTGCTTATTAATTCTGGAATTTTTAAATATTACTTTGAATTGTTGAAAAAATGTTAACTGTGTTTCCTTCCTTTCCTTCCTGAGGACCTGATTCCTGATGACTAAATTGGAATGCTTCGTGTATTTGTATCTCCCTTACCACACTTGTAAAACTCGAAACAGCAGCGCTAAGACTGCCGTTTTTAGGTAAAAATGAATGTGGTGAAGGCGCTTCTACAGAACCACCAAGGGTTCTTCCACCTTTTAAGGGCCGAACAATATCCTCTATAGAAGTTATGGTAACGCTCTTCTACAACCTATTTCTGTAAAACCGCTGTTATGTAAACTTGAGATACTTACAACGCAAAAACATTTCTTAGACGTTGCAAACCTTTTCCCTTTAAACTTCAAAACAATGTTTTTATGTAAAGTAACGGTTCTATAGCATCCGTTTTCGCATGGCTTGATGTCTTAATTACCGCGTTGCTAAGGAAAAGTATTCGTAATCGAAAAAACATTCAACCATCGTTTTTCGAAACCGAACGGATTGAACCGAAACTATTTATGTAAATTGAACCTTTTTCGCTCATTTTAATGACACATAATGCACCGTAAAATCGTAAATGTATCATTGTCAAAACTAAGTAACTGTTAACGAATAACGACTTTATTTTTCGGTCCGAAGTTTCGGATTGCCTCGACATTTCGTGTTACAGATCTCGGAATGAATTAAGGGGTTTTGGACACGCATTCGAAGCACTTTCACGAGGTAACCGTGCGAATCGAGGCTTTCTAGTTATAATCTATAACTGGATTATTGGAAAACATATTGAACAATAACAGAACGGTAGTCGGACCACGACCGCTGTGAACTGCGAACTGCGTGATGTAGAAACTATGGAAGCGGCATACTCTGTGTACGCACTTTTATAAAAAGTTTGTGCGTACTCGGCTGCCTTAATTTTGGAAAAGATACATTTTTTATACGAAAGTGAAAAAATTAGGTCTGCTGGGCTTTTATGTATAACTTATTTTATCTCGTGACAATGGTTGAACAATCACTAAGTAAGTCCTTATATTACATTGTAACTTCAAAACAAACATATTTGTTACCTATGTTATGGTATCTTTAATGACGTAAAAACGTTGAAAGAGCCGTTTTCATACATACTTTTCCGAGGCGTTCCAGCTTAGTCCTCAGGGGTAGCGGCGCATCTATGGCCGACCTCAGGTAGGAATATCTAATCCCATCTGGGGTTGATTACAGATGTCCATGGGCGGCAGTAGCCACTTACCATCAGGTGGACTGCATGCTCGTCTGCTATTCCTATAGTATAAAAAAAAACTTACATACGCGAAAAAAAAATTACCCTCCGCTGTGTGGCCAAGAAAACAACATGCTCTAAAGCAAATAAAAATAATAACATACAAACATTCCAAACAAAAGTTACGCAATTAAAACTAAACAAACACACTGTATACCTATCGAAACATGTATCACAAAGCAATTTCGATTGTCAAATCAACTTCATTAGCTTACGCAACCGACGACACTTTTGGCCTTATTGATTCCGTGTTAATATTATTTCCGTTTAGTCGTGAGACGTGACGGTCTGAAGTGAAACCACTTTTGTAATGAGCGACTATGCGCGGCGATTACTCGACTTTTTTTGTCCGAACAATACAATTGCGAAATTCGTGACGAATTCGACGTTGGTTTTGTGAGAACCGAACGATACGTTGTGACGTAATTATATTGACAAACTATCGCTATGTTTGATTAGCTTGTGTTACGTATTAGGCCATGGACAGACTGTCTACCTTCTTGTTAGCACTTTAATATTTAAACTTTGCCTCTGAATCGAAGGGTCCGAGGTTCAAATCTAGACACGCATCACTAGTTATCAAAGTAGTGCGCGTATTAGAAATTGAATATAAGTCATATTCAATTTCTAAAATTTTAAGTTTAAATTGTGAAAGTAAACATTGCGAGGATACACCTGAGAGTTCTTTAAAAAAAATCAGTAATGGGTTGACGACGAGTTAAGCACTACCGCAGACCTTGTCAGTGAAAATAACGAATATGAACTTTTTTATATATGCAGTATAGAGCTTCCTCCTGACGCTCCTTCTTCTCCTTCCTCCTCCTGCGCTATGACGTGGGGCTCTTCAAAAAGGTGCAAAAAGAGCTCTCCTTTAAAGCCGGCGATGCATTGGCGACTCCTCTGGTGTTGCAAATGTCCATAGGCGACGTTGACTACTTTCCATCAGGTAGCACGTCTGCTTAATCTTTAGGTTAATCAATAAAAAATAAAAAAGTATACGCACCTATCCTGTTATATCTGCACTTGACATAAGTTGTGCAACGAAGGCTCATCCGAGATTTCTTGTACTGAACTGAATAAGCATGATTATGTGTATACCAATCCATGCACGATACGAAAACAACATTATTGGGTACACTTCCATACTTTCTTTAAGAAACTCTGTGTGAACTTTTTGTCGCCTTCTATATTTTTGTCACGAGGCTTTGTCCGACTTTTTGGTCTCAGTTTTCAGCCTAAAAAGACAATAACCGCTCGCGAGTGCCCAGTCTAATATTGGCAAACTGTCAATCTGTTTACTTACGTGTCGCTAGAAAGTCACTGACCGAAATAATCATACGTTGATTTACAATAAAAAATAGACTCCCAGACTGCAACACCTTTTTCGGTGAGAATACAATGCATCCAATATTTGCAGGTGAATCGAGTCTTTCAGAAAATGAAATTGTGTATTATGTTTCGTCTGCGCTTTTAAAATGTGTGTTATTATTCTTATATGATTTTTCATGGGTGGATGCATTTACGAGGTGATTGTTCCGAATTGACAATTTAATCAAATACCTGGTTTTTATGTCAAAGAATTGACGATTTGTATTATAAAAGGCACTTGTAAAGTTACGTGAGTAATGAATACATGCAATTACTGATGTATTGTTGTTATTACAACTAGTAATCGAGACCTAATATTATTACTATTTCGTCATGTTTTAGAATATCATGAAACAAATCGAGTCACCACACAATTTCTTTACGATAGGTATCTAATTTAGTTTCTGTAAACACAATCATGTCATATATTAATTTAGAAATATTATTTATTATGTAGTTCTTTTTTATAATATAGGAGTAACAGACGAGCATGCAGCCCACCTGATGGTAAGTGGTTACTGCCGCCCATGGACATATGTAATCAACCCCAGATAGGATTATATATTCCTATCTGAGGTCAACCACAGATAGGCCGCTACCCCTGAGGACTAAGCTGGAACTCCTCGGAAAAGTATGTCTCGCTTACTAAACCCTTCAAACCAGAACACAGCAACATTTAACGCTGCTGTTATAGGTGGTGGCAGAAATAGGTGGTGCCGCCGGAGTCGAACCATATAGGGTTCTACCACCTTCTTATATATTGTATTTTATAAAGATGTATATTTTGTAACCGATACCAATTGAGATCAGGATAAGAACTAAATTCGAATGCCCCGTAGATCATTATCCCAACCTAAAGTCACTATAATAACAAAATTATACTACATAGTATAATCAAATTATTTTTCAAAATATTAAATGGTAAAGTCAGTAATTATTGTGGTAATATTTATTAAAATATGTCTATAATCTTGTTATCTCCTAACTCATTTCATGAAAAATCCTTAGCAGAATAGTCAAAATCAGTAAAATATTCGAAATAGAGCTAAACTGAACTAATTCGTAAACTAATCTTGTGAGACAACTTACTAACTTTGTGGGACAAAACCTGGCGCAGATTCCAGGAAAGGTCTAGATTCCAGCCAGTTAAGGCTTGCCATACCAAGCACAGATAATCAAAAGATTCATAAACAAGTGGCGCGTGCGCAATCACTCGATCTCGACCGTTTGTCAATGGCTGACAATTACGGCTGACACATTGACAAATTGAGACACTTGGGTTGACGAATTGTCAAATTGATGACTTCATTCGTATTATATTTTCATTCAATTTAATTAAAGTGCATTTAATATCTATTACTGAGTGGCATACCAATAGCTTGTATTTTTTTATATTTGGACCAGACGATGAAGCAGACGTGCTACCTGATGGAAAGTAGTTAATGTCGCCTACGGACATTTGCAACACCAGAGGAGTCACCAATGCATCGCCGGTTTTAAAGGAGAGCTCTTTTTGCACCTTTTGTGAAAAGCCCCATGTCGTAACGCTCCGGGAATACCCCGGGAGGAAGTTCATTCCACATCTTGCACGTCCGTGGCAAGAACGTCCGTGCAAACCGAACCGTAGAGGACCGTCACGAGTCCAGTTGGTGTGGATGGAACTTCATCCCTCGGCGAGTAGTGCGATGAAGGAATGGTGACGTAGACACCAGGTCAAATAGTTCCTGGGAACACTCACCATTGTAAACCCGGCACAACACGCGAAGAGAACTTATGTCCCTCCGGAAACTTAAAGGTTCTACCCGATCGGAAATCCTCGGATCGTTGACAATGACGTTGTATTATTGCGAAACTAATATGTTTATGTTTGAGTGTTAAAAACACCATGAGAAGATTTATATGCCCGAAAGTTCCCAATAAAATTATCCCAAAGGTTGCATTAATACGCACTTGATCAGTGCGGTTATACCGTTTACATTTCGAGTGTCACAGCTCAGCACAGGCCCAGCTGTGAAACAATACGGTTATTGCTAACTATGAATGTCCATTACATTATTTACCTTCAATAAAAATGTCTCCTTAGTCCCCTATACCCTTAAGGAATTATTATTAAGTTTTTCTTATGTTCTATTTCTATTTATATTATACCGGGAACTTCTGTGCAAAGCCCAATTACTAAAGTCAAATTCTAAAGGGTTTAAACTGTATAGTTTCGAAGGTGGTAGAACCCTCTGTGGTTCCTAACTGTCTAATAACAGCATTCTGGTTTAAAGTGTGGTAAAGAGAGACACAATTTTCCGAGGCGTTCCAGCTGAGTCTTCAGGAGCACTAGCACGTACAGATTGGCAACAGCTCAGGTGTGAATCTAATATTATCTCGGGCAAATTGCAGCAGCCACTTACCATCTTGTAGACTGCATGCTCGTCTACTATTCCTATACTATAAAAATATATCTTTACTACAATTATATTCGTACTGATAATATTAACTAGATAAAAACTATGTCATAGAAGTCCAAACCTACTGGACTGGTGGTGGCTTATCACGTATAAGTGGATGCAAACCAGGGGCCCGCTTGTACACGCACAATATGCAATCAGTTAATGCGCGTGCGCGTCTATAATGATACAGAGCGCATATGCTTAGGGCGTTAAGGCTGCTTAGAGGATGTTGGGGTAAGCAGTAGAAGCGCGATAGTGTAACAAGTCTTTTCATACATGACAGCAAAATATTCTTAATTTATCACCTGTTACATCATTGATATATAGAGAAAAATAGAACATGGTGAATTTTTTAATAGATATTTTTTTTTACCAGTTTAAATCGGAAGTTTCCGTGTGTTTTTATATGCTCCGGATCATTTGTATACCAAAAAATGTAATAACCTAGGAGGTTTTTTATCCTTTAGTTTATTCTCCCAAAAGATTTTATTCGTCTACTTATAAAAACTTTATGTGTATCTAAAATGTATACCGTTTTTACTTTATCTGATGACTAATTTCTTATTTCGCCAATGTTCCCCAGTCTCCCCTCTCGAGCCTCGACACAGATCCGAGTATAATTGCAGTAATCCAGCCGCTCAGTCGCACACGTCACAACATGTCCACGTAACCGTTGCGCAAGTGATTGAGCCGTTGTATGTAATTGTGTGTTTATGCCACTTCCACTCAGGTGCAGTGCTGCTGCAGGCGTTTTGTTATGTATGTCGATCCTGCTTTGAGGAGTAATTTTCTGGAGCTTAGAAAGTTTTGACATGTGTTCGGCCATGTCAGTATTTACTACTTTTAGTTTCTGACTTATTTATATAACGATTTCCTGGATCATGGAAAGTCCAAATGATCAATGGACATAAACTTAGACACAGACAGATTTTTGTTGGTTTACGATTACATTTCTAAGTTGAAGTAGCAAATCACGTGCAGTCTACCTGATTTTAAGTGGGACTGATTCCAATTAGAATCAAATCAAATCATTTTTTTTTAATTCAAAATAAGTTCTTTATAGAGCAATTTTTGAAAGTCAATACAACTACCACCACTTCACAAGGTGTTTCGTTATCGAAAAGAAGCGGCGAAAGAAACTCCATAACACACATCTTAAAAAAAATGTTTTTACAATGTTAAACTTAACCTAATGGTACATGTGGAGCTGGAACTACTTCAGACCACACCGTTTTTTCAGTCAGATAATCACTTAGTTTAGGTATAGTACGCTTTTTTACACAGCGTTTGTTTAAGAACATGTTTAAACTTTTTTTCTGTGAGATATAAGATGAGGTCGGGTATTTGAGTAGCGAATACAGTTACCCATGAAAGATCTAGCCACCTTATATAATCTATATTTAGTTATTGATCATTTATTTCTATTTCTAGTATTAAAGTTATGGTGGCTACTATTTTTTTCAAACATATCAGCAGTGTGTTTTCTTACAAACATTATATTTTCATAGATGTACCATGTACCGTCAATATGTTAATTTTGGGAAAAATTTCTGTACTAGAACTAGATCTATTAGAAATTAGAACTGAAGACCTATCTGAGGATCGCCATGGGTACTATCTGTACTAAAAGACTGCACCTATGGCTTAGTACTGACTAAGTTGGAACTTTTTGCCCCTTTCTTTTATCTGTCACACACAGGTCGCTCTGCACAACCCAAACATACTCTATAACGTTATTTATATGACAATCAGTATTCACATCTGTAGGTTAGTAATCAAACCATATCAAATGTTCTCACACCAAAACACCGTTGACAAAAATGACTGCTATCTTATAACAACCGACTTAGACCTTAGCACACACTTCGATATACGAAAATCGCATGTTTACCACACACCACTAATGGTCACCCATCCCATATATTACCGCGCCCAGGTTAACTTTGTAAAGCAGATATAATCTAAAAAATTCGCATCTATTTCTATTTACCTTAACTAAGAATAAAAGACAAGTTATTCAACAAACAAAGTATCTTTTATCACGCAATTTCGGTAAAAGTTACATCAAACAGACCACACGTCGGCCACCCGTCGGGAACGCCGCGGACAGTCCATCTGTCACGCACTACCTGAATTCCTTACGCGTTCCGCTCTGACACTGTTTAATGGTCACCCTACTGCCCGCTGTGTCACCATTTGTCAACATATGCTCCATTTAACCCCACTCCACCATTTTCGGTCTTAGGACCTTGTGGACAAGATTGTGTTTGCGTCACGAGTAAATAGTTGAATTGATTCGAACTGGATTATGTCACGTTTATGTGTATGGAGGTATGTCATGCTATACTGTAATTTATTGTAATGTTTGTTGCTTGCACTAGTTAGAGCACCTGGCGCGGATTGCCCTATCTTTCATTTGCTAGTATATCTGACGATTGTTATTAGAAATAAAGATTTTTTTCTGGCTTGTTCTTTACCAGATTGAATTACATTTTGAACAGTTTTATCGATATTTGAATTCATTCTTTTATTTTTATAGGTGGAGAATCGAACCGGAACACCTACACACAGTCGACACACCGAGCGTCCACACCGTGCAACTCGTTACAAAGGTAGGTAGCCTTTTTAATTAATACTTATAATTAATATTAATTTAAGCTTACTTTAATTGATTACGTAAATTGAGGTAATATTTTGTATTTTCTGGTAATCCTATATCTGGCCATAGCATACCTATACACCATTTAAATAAATACATTAATAAAACGCCCGAGATACTTGTAAACATATGTACCCATAGTTACTAGAATATACATAATATCTTGCTGAATATAGACTTGTGCTTACAGAAATACGCAGATTTACTTGTAGACAAGTAGAAAACCAGGTAAAAAACTCTTCTAAGACTTTGGTATACGAAAATCTTCACAAAATTTAAGTAAATCAAAATAAACAGACATATCAATAGATATATATTATATAGTTACATTCACACGAAACTCATTATCGCTAGGCAAATAAACAATGGAAAATGCTGCGTTACAGTTTTTCAGTCATATCCATAAAATACACGGTTTCTAGAATTCTACAATGAAAATTTCAGTCGATAAGCTTATACAGTTAAGATGAATTGTCTTTTCACATGACGCAATACGAGTACAACATGAAATAGAACCCGTCTTCGTACGTCTTTATAAGACACGAATACACAAAACAACACTACGGGTCACGGCTTCTTGACAAGAACAATCTCGGGCTCTAAACGTCAGCGCAAAAGGAAATCATAAATAATGTATGTAGCGTATCCACCGACCGCACTCGGAGACTTGCTACGCTCAATTTTTCCGACCTTAATCCTTCACGGAGCTCATTTACCCGAGTTTTAATCTCAATCTCACCTCATTACCGGCTCCCGAATACTCGGAATAGCCAATTTCGCCATTAATTACAAGCGGAGCCTCCCTTACCCTTCCTTTTTCGAGTAAAAATAAATTATAACTCATTTATCGTTACGCCGAAGTCGCCGGCTGAATAAATAGCTGTCACGTTGGCTCGCACACAGAAGACCGTGACGGTAGTAGTGACGTGACGTAAACGTTAACGGCGGGGAGGCCACGCCCATCGGCATGCGCACTGTGCACGTACGCCCATGTGGCCATGTGTGACGCACATACGATCACGTAACTGGGGCACATACACGTACATATGTGAAACATACGGTGGGCGTTCGCACGGGTGGGCGTGCCACATGTGAGTATGTACTGATGTGGGTGGAGATAACGCACCGCACGCCAATGTCGCAGACGGCGACTCGAAATAGTAATATCGCCGCAAATTAAACAGTGGAGTGGAAAGAAAATAAAAATTTCCCACCTGCGGCCGCAATTATCGGCGCGAGCCGCGGAAAATTGCGGAGCGAACGCCAAACTGACACTCGTGGAACTTCCTCAAAATAAAACTTGGGGAAAGTTGAACCGGAAAGGAAAGAAAACGCGAAAATAAAAAAGCCATTGACTCCGCAGCCCGGCCCTGAAACTTTCGGCTTTTAACATTCCCGCGGATGAAATCACGGCCGGGACTTTTCATCGCTCCAGGGATTTTCACTGCTTATTCCTGTCAACTAACTACTGGAATCTGTTTTCAATAGACGGAACCAGATATCTATAGCTATAGATACGAACTCTTAGTTTTTACATATTTGTGCTGCAGGCTTTAGAGATCTGTATAAAACATAAAGCACATTTTCTTTTAGATACTGCCGGTTTCAATTTATGCAAGCCTGGTACTTTATCAAACGTACCTATACCTTCTCAACATGATGTCAACGAGTTGTAAGAAATGACGTTTTGTATTTATGCATGCCTAACTACTGTTACGAAACTTATTTCTACTCATTTACTCATTTCAATTTCAATATTGACTGCTTCAATTTATGTACTCCTAGTATCCCATCTAAAAGATGGTAGCTTAAGTGCTATACGTTTTAACGTTACGAATGCCACATGAATGAAGTACCACATCACATTTAACACCTAATTAGAATCTAATCAGATCAAATCAGAATTTATTTTGCAGAAATAGGTGTGATGTTTGATGCTTTCGGAGTCCACAAAGGGTTCTACTTTTAGAACGTCCGTCACATTCGAGTTAGATCGTATGCCCTTTAGTCAGTTCTATCATGAAGTTGGGACCCAGTTATAGTCTGCGCCAAGTGCTAGTCCTCTGAAGTTGTTGCAAGCGGTTGCAGTCATACAATTTAATACGGCGACGCGATTCATTTCTATATTCAGAGCAGACTAGCAGTTTTACGCGGACTGTACCGAGTTACGACTATTTCCATAGTGGTACAGAGCTGCAGATTTCCACTCGCTACGAACCTGACATCCGTTCTTTAATATTCATCGAAGCTAAGCGGCTCTGCGTAAGCCGCTTTCCGCTTTGCTAGTAAGCAAGTATTTTATGTATCTTCAAGTTCTTTACAGAAGTATATCTTTTGGAAAAATATGGTATAAATATACAATAATAATTTATGGTTCGATTCAAAGGGCGCTGTTCTGGTTCTCAGTTGTGGTAACTGGTTCTCAATTGTCTACGAGGCATTTCCACTTTCAGAGGTAGCAAGTTATCTATGAAACATTACTTTTTCTATAGGTATTTTATAGCGTACTAGCATGAATTTTGGGTTCCACTAAAACTCTGATTGGAATACCGCCAATACTTATTTGGAAGTTATTAAAGTAATCGTCACTTACTAACCTTGAAGGAAAAAAGTCGTGAGGAAATCTACGTATACCTATAGGTACCTGGGGGTTCTAAAGTTGTCAATGTTCCCAAATCTACCCATCCATACTTCGCTAGTAAGTAATTTTAAGTTTTTTTATAGATTGAAGTTTTTTTATGATGTGAAATAGCAAACTTTGTGAGTGGTAGTTAGTCACTACTGCCGATGGACTTCTGTAACCAACCATACAAATCAGTTTTACTTAAAACCCCTGAGGAATGTAGTCGCGTCATATCCATCAGCCGGCCATCCAAGTTCTGTTTCACCCATGCCCGGTGGGCTAATCAGTGATAGAAACCATATAGGTAAATCTTGTTCAGTGCCTTTTGCAAGGGGTAATATGAACGTTCATTATTATTCGCGACAGTGAGACGAAAGCACGCTTTGGGTTACGTCATGAATCTGCTAGCTTCGTTCCGAGATAATGAACGAATACGATGAATGTGTTCTGTTGTACGTACAATTGTTTTACATTTGAGTAATTCATAATGTAGTTATGAAACACTTAAATACCAGTAAAGAATTGTCAAACCATTAATGTTCACCTGCTGGACACTGCAAAAGGGTCTAAATTGTCGTGCAATATTTACGATATTAAGTTGCTATTACTGGATGGGTCTACGACAAGTAAGGTGAGGTCCCTTGGTTGGTGCTGCTTTACGAAATAGGTGTGCTAGTAATGATGGCGACTTGCACTTTGCAATAATAAACATAAACAAAACAATACGAGACAACTCTAGAACAAAATGGACAGTCATTGGATCAATAATATAAGGCTAAGGATCCCCAGAGAACAGAGGCAGTAGGATGGTTGGAACGAAACACACCAGAGCTGGGCGGCAAGACCAGCACTTTTAAATAATGAACATAAGCAGAACAATACAAGACAACGCTAGAACAATATTGAGGGGACAGTCATTGGATCAATAATATATAGGCTAAGGATCCCCAGAGAACACAGGCAGTAGGATGGTTGGAACGAAACAAACCAGAGCTGGGTGGTGAAGACCAGACCAGTTAAATAATGAACATAAACAGAACAATACACGACAACGCTAGAACAATGTGGAGGGGACAGTCATTGGATCAATAATATATAGGCTAAGGATCCCCAGAGAACACAGGCAGTAGGATGGTTGGAACGAAAACAAATCAGTGCTGGGTGGCGCAAATTGAGCACGTACCCGTTCCGGCTAATTTTATTTTGCAATTACACCCCTACCCCCCACTCCCACGCTAATACAACATTCTTGGCGACGACGACTTGCTGACAGAGAGAACGGCGATACAGATTAATTATTTCTTTTTAGTTCGTAATTATTCTGTTAACGACATTATTAATGAGTGATACACTACAGCATAAGAGTTTATTTACATCAACAGACATAAAGTCAGACAAAAAGTAGGTATGCTCTTATACAATGTATGCTGAGGTATAAAAACGCACGGTGTGTGTTAAACAAATTTTTGCTTTACATTAAATTTAGTTGTACAGAAAATTTATCGTAACACGTTCGCGTAAACATGTGACACGCCTGTAAAAATATTGTATAAAAAAGGTATTGTCTGCTACGACAGGAGTCGGACATATTCAATGTTCGTAGATATAAATGGGGACATACCATGACTACTAATTATAAGGCGTAATAATGATAAGGCGTCATAATGCTAAGGTTCCAAATTGCAATTAAATCATTTGGATCATACATCTATCAATCGTGACTTCTTTAAGATACAGTCCAGCACTAGTTAGTTCCAATTTTACCTCATTATAATACAAGTGAACATCGACATTACAATACAAGTGAATATGAACTTGTGAAAATATAGACTTGTCAAATAAGACGGCTAACATGATTATATTCTCGCACACTAATGGCAATGCCAATAATTGGCATTGTAAGCAGATTGTAAGAAAAAGTCCATAAGGGTAGAAGCCGTTATGATTAATTTGACATAAATTATGCCATTGTGCTATGCGATAACCAATTGAATAATTAGTTTTTTAATATTTGATACATGCAAATTAAATTCATATTATAAAGATAAAAAGTGGAGTGCTCTTCTATTATGTACTTCATCATAAAATAATAACTCTATCACCGTTTTTTTAATCATAAATCGACATTATCATGTTATTCATCAGAATAAATTAGCTGAATCTTAGAACAATTTGATAAAATTTCACTAGAATCTTTTCATAAAAATTACCTACTATTAAACGTACCTGCAGACCAACAGACAGATAATAGATTTGTATTTGATCACAAAATTTTAAATTGCTATCTATTTGATTGACAACCAAAAAACTATTCATTATTACTTGAGACCAATTAGTCCCTTAATTAGGCCAATCGATTGCATGTTTCGGTACAAAATTTAAATAATTCCACAGACTATAAAATCTTCACAGGCCCTTTGTAGCGAAGGCTCTATCATCGCTTACTCTGCACCCCCACTGTAAAAAGGTTGTAAGAAGGCGGTGGACACCCCGCAGGGAGGCGATCGCCTCCGCAACCCTTTCGCTTTTACCCCCACACTACAGGGTGATTAAAAAAATAAAAATTAAGAAATAATACAGTTATTACTTGGTCTTGTTTCATTAACACTATTGTCTAGGCAAGAAGGACAAGAAGGAAATTATAGAAAAAAATGATATATTTTTAGTAAAATTTTCTCCAATAATACTTTAATTTTGCCCTATTTTTCGACAAAATTCTGCGACTTAAATAGTAATGAGCTGAATTGTTCTCCATACGGGTGCTATTTTATATGCGTTAACAATTGTCCCTAGTTCACTTTGATGGAATTCAGTCATGATTATTTTCTTATGAACACAAATATTATTACTCCCTTTACGGTAACGGTTCTTCTATAACAAAGCTTACATTAATAAGCCACAGTTTGCGCAAAAAAGGACGATGATTTAAGTTATTAATATTTTTGTAAAAAAAAGTAAAAATATTTAATTAAGCCCAAAACAAGAACACCCTGTGATCGCTAAGCGTCTCGCATTTCTTCGCCGCTTCTTAAAGTGTTTTACATACAACTCGCGCATCTGTGTGCGTCGGTATTTACTCACGCACAAGTGTGTGAGTCTACGCATTTTTGCCCCCTCCTCCCCTCCAAGAAAAATACCTTACCCCGTTCCCACCCACCCCCTTTGATGTACCGGTGCGCCTCGGGTAAAGAAGATATGAGACTTTTTCAAAAAGCTTAATTTAAATGAGTCGCTTGGGACGACTCAATGAGAATATTCCTTAATTTAAATACTATCTCGAGGGCCACTGACAACTTGGGAAGTGGGGGTAAAATGGACCATTTTAATTGGTATTGAATTTCGATTGGAGGATACTTGGAAGAGTTTCATCTGTTTTTTTTCATCAGTGTCTTTGTAGACCGTTTGTGGAGTAAATGGGAATTTTGCGATAAAGGGCTGTAATTCGTTTCAGATCGCTGTTCGATAGGTCTCGAGTGTTTCACATTCTAGTTTCGATTTACCTTGAGCGAAGGACTCGCCGATACAATGACAAATTTCTCATGAGGGAGAAATGGCAAATACCTACCAATGTATGAATGAGCAGTTTTATATTCTTGAACAGCACTAGTACTTATTTCTTGAGTTTTCTTGATAAAATATATACTTGGTCATCATCAACCCTTTCTTACTTATGAACTGGATCCTACCCCATGTTAAAATGAGACGGCTTTGCCCATAGACTTTGCACAACTCGCAAACATGTATTAAACACTGAATAAAAGAACTTTAATAAAATCAAAAATATACACGTACCGAAACAAAACTAAATTTTATGTCTACTCAAGATCTTTAAAAAGGGAACAAGTAGGTACTACAATCAACCAACGTTAGACTACTAATCTAAAAGAGTTATGTTTCATAATTGTCATCCTGAATAGTTAATCCAAATTAACTAAGATTTTTTAAACTAAAGTTTCTACGGTAACACCGCATAACGATAGGTTGATGCAACCAAAACATGTTTCATGAAAATTCATCAATAGAAAGAAGAAAGAAAGAAATAAGTATGCTACGTGTTCATTGTGCGTTATGACATGGGCAAAATTTGAAAATTGCGAAATCAATTTATCATACTTCCCACATGATGGAATAGTGATTATTATAAAACAAAAAATCCGACTGCTTCAAAATAATTTTAGGCACATGATGCCTATGTCTCTCCCACAATTTAAACGAATCCAATGACAATGATACCTCATAATTATGTTCAAATTCGTCAAGCCATTTGGGCTGTTAACATACCAAAGAACACACATACATACATACATAGAAGGTGGTAGAACCCTTTGTGCTTCGACTTCGGCGGCACCACCGCCACACCTATTTCCACCTAATAACAGCAGTGTTAGGCGCTGCTGTGTTTCGGTTTGAAGGGTGTGGTAAGGGAGACAGGCTTTTCCGAGGCGTTTCAGCTTAGTCCTCAGGGGTAGCGGCGCATCTGTGGCCGACCTCAGGTAGGAATATCTAATCTTATCTGGGGTTGATTACAGATGTCCATGGGCGGCAGTAGCCATTTACCATCAGGTGGACTGCATGCTCGTCTGCTACTCCTATATTATATAAAAAAAACATACATACAGACATAGACATACAAGCGCAAGAAACATTACCCTCCGTAGTTGGATAAAACAGCTGAACTACAGTATCAAGAGTACAAAATAATCGTTATACTGAAGCTGTAGAAAAGGATGGTTTCCTATTGTTTCTAGTGAAAACACAATGAGGGAAGAACCTTTTGAATACTGAAATAGTGCGCGATTTTCTTAACCCTGTCTTACATAGTCTGTTACAAAATTTATTAAGAAAGAAATCGGTGCCTACATTAAGAATTATACCTACATACGTGTTATTCTTTAATATATAATTATATAAATATATTCTTTAATAATATAGGAGTAGGAAATGATCTTGTAGTCTACCAAATGATAAGAGTTTACCGCCCATGAACATTTGTAATGAATCCCAAATGAGACTAGATTCCTATCTGAGGTTGTCCACAGATACGGTGCTAACCCAAAGCACTAAGTTACAACGCCTGGGATAAGTACGCCTCCCTTACCTTTCAAAGCTGAACACAGCAGTGATTAACACCGCGGTTATTACACAGAAATAGGTGTGGTGCAGCAGCAATGATAGCCTAGTGGTTAAGAAACTCGACCTCTCGATCGGGGGGTCCGAGGTTCAAGCCCCAGGCACGCACCTCTGATTTTTCAAAGTTATGTGCGTATTAGCAATTAATTATCACTTAACCTGCATACCTGAGAGATTAAAAAAAAATCTGAAAGGTATGTGAATTCTACCAATACGAACTTGGCCAGCTCGGTAGACTATGGCCTAATCCTTCTCATTATGAGAGGAGACCCGTGCCCAGCAGAGGGACAGTAATGGGTTGATGATGATATTGATGATGGTGAGGTATGGTGCCTTCTGAGTCGACCCAATAGAGATTTTCTACCATACAAAATGCTTTAACCACTTATATTTTAAGTTTAATTATTCGAATTTCAACCACAAGTAAAACAACACATTACAGTCCTAACATAAAACAAAATAGGTGGCAGAAAAGCGAGCCTAATTAATTTTTGACCCTACATAATGTACTGCGAAAGTCCGACTCACTCGGCGGCAATCAATACACGTCGTAAAAACAGTTTGAGAGATCTAACTCAACAACGTACCACTGAACGCTTTGGAGATATAAGACTTGAAGAACGTAAGATATAGAAATGCTTTTACTATTGTGGAGGTAGCATTACCTACGTTTGCCTTAAAACACTCCTAGTGTTAAACGAATCGTTCTTAAAAGTAGAGTTACTTCAGGCTAGCTAGATTCACCTACAAGAAACTTACTAAACAGCTAAGGACTGAAGACAACATATTTTTTTCGACTGACTACGAGTATCTGCGACATAGAACTTAATAATATATTTTTTGAACGCTTTCTACACTCACAACCTCACACTAGGATTCCCTGTATCATAGTATGGACACACACAAACACCCAGACCCAGAAACAGAAACCTAAATCATCATTTAGTTTTAGATATGTCTGACCGGGGGTCGAACCCGGGATCCTCTGCGCGTCAGACCGTTATAAATAAATAAATAATTTCTTTATTTCAGACCTTTTTTTTTTTTACAGTCCATAGATTTGGTTAGTACATATTTTCTTAAATCTATGTTAGTGTACAACAAATAAAAACACGTAAAAACACGGGGGTTAGTGTTAAAGACAACTTAGCCTATGTTAGTAAAGACAATTAAAACAAAAAACTTAAATTCTAAGTACACACACACTTGTTGGCTCGCGTGTGTACATCATTCCAGCGGGCCCAGAGAGGGCTGTCTGGTTTGCATACCAATGTGCTAAGGAGGGCGTTGGTGCTCCCCACAACCCGCTTCATCATCGACGCCATACGTTTGCGGACGATTGCGTAAAAGTCATCGATACGAGCCTCCGCAAACATGGCAGACGCACTACAGAAACGCGGCTTCCCCAACACCACCCTCAGCACATTGTTATACTGCACGCGCAGAGCTCTGAGGGTCCGCTGCTTATAGTTCGCCCACAGACTGCAGGTGTAAAAATTTTGGCAGTAAGCTCTAAAAAGTGACAGTTTTACCTGTTTACTGCAACGCTTAAATCTGCGGGCCAACATATTGCCTCGGACCGACATCGCCCTCCTCTCTCTTTCTATGTTCCTGTCGTCCCCAAGGCACTCGTCAACTATGTGGCCGAGGTACCTGAACTCAGCCACCTGCTTCAGTGGGAAGCCGCATAGTTGAAAGGTGGGTTTAAAGGTGGATTCTTTGTTTCTCCCCCTGAACACGAGAATCTCGCTCTTTTTCGCGTTATAGCTGAGTCCATTTACCTCGGCATACTCCTCACAGATTTTTAACAATCTCCGGAGGCCACTGACTGAGGGACTCAGCAGAACCATGTCGTCAGCATAACTGATGTTGTTGATAGAAAGTCCATCAATCGAGCATCCGACACCCGCCCCACTGAGCCTCTCTATCAGCTTGTTGACGTAGAGATTGAAAAGCCTCGGAGACGTCAGCCCACCTTGCCTTACTCCACAATCCAATTTGTAGGGGTCACTCATTGCGTCTCCCCACCTCACTACATTTGACTGATTGCCGTACCAGTATTGAAGCAATGATAATAGTTCCGGCCGTAGCCCTGTTTCAGTTCTGAGTTTGTGCCATAGAACTTTATAGGACACCAGGTCAAATGCTTTAGACAGGTCCAAAAAACACGCATAGACCTGCGTTTTTCTGTCAGTGTAGTACTGGACAGTCTGCTTGAGACACATAATCGCACTCTCAGTTGACAACTCGGGTTTGAAGCCAAATTGCGCGTCGTGGGTCTTCATAGATTTACTCAATTGTGTATCGAGCAAACTGTCCAGCACCTTCGCAATAATAGTCGCGAGGGAAATGGGCCTGTAGTTGGATCTGTCTGCCGCATCACCTGTTTTATCTTTTAACAGGGGTACAACCACCGTCTTCATCATTGCTTCCGGCAGATAACTATGGTCGATACACAGATTGTAGAGCTTAGCAAGGACCCCTAATATAATTATAGTGACCGCTCCGCCACGCGGGTCTTCAAATAAATCGATGTTTGATATGACCTACAGATCATAATAGCCACCTATATTACGACCAATATCAAATAATTGAATACTAGATTGTTACTTCCATGTAAAGTTGCTATCAATGTGTTAGAAAATTTTGTGGTAAGATTGTGGTGAAATATGTATATTAACTAGCTGACCCGGCAAACGTTGTGTTGCCATATAAATAAAAAAAAATTAAGGGTGAACAACCCTTATCACTTAGAGGTATGAAAAATAGGTAGTAGCCTATAGTGTGCGTAGGACTCATAGTTATATAAATATGTATCCTACACACACTACAAGCCGATTCTCAGACCTACTGAATATGCATATAAATTTTGGTGAAAATCGGTAAATCCGTTTCGGAGGAGTACGTTAACTAACATTGTGACACGAGAGTTTTATATATAAGATAGTCGTGGATGGCACTTATCTTTCCCATGTCCAGTCTATTCTTCTACCAAACGCAGATGCGAAGAGTTCTTTGCAACACTAACTTAAAATAACCACCACTGAGATTTTTATACTCGTTAGCAATTTTTTGTTCTGAAATGTAATATAAATGTTTATGTTAAAAATAAACATACCTACCTATGTTTTTTTTAATTATTTGTGTATCTATGTTTGCATCTATGAATGATTATATGATTCAGCCTGGTTTAAAAAAACACAAATTGAATATGTATAGGTAAGTGTAAAAACAGTAACTCTTCTAAAATAGTAAACATTTATAATTAGCGCAACAATTCCATCACATAAAAACAGCGCTGCGTAAAATATTACGTAATTCCGTAACAAATTCCAAGCAATCAATACACTGGCTAAAAACAATTTGGCTACGACCCCGTCCGTAATGAAACAAAGGACTTCTAAAACATGCTTACGATTTATGCGCGAGCAAAAATTCACTAACACAAGCAATTGGCACTACCACATTGATGAATTAGCTAGCGTCTGTGTTCGAGTTTGCTCGTTTTGTTTTTGTTTGTTGATAGTTCTGTTCTTTTTTTTCTTTTTTGTTGTACGTTTTGTGGGTATGTGTAATTATTCTGTTAATGTAGAACAATGAGATAAAGTTTTTGTTCCATAATGAATTAAATTCGAAAAATATTTTATTTTTTAACATATTGTTATTTTAGCGTAGTATCTTTTTAGCATATTATAAATAGAATATTGTCATTTTATTGCATCGATATTTCAATTTTTTAATACAAGTATTACAGAAATTGACGTGCAGAATAATATACCAAATGTAAACACATTTTTCAAAATTTTAATTGTATTTTTTGCCTTTTACCGAATTAGCGGCTATAATTATTGTAATAATCTATTTTAGATATAATTAAGCATTTTTAAGAAAATACATTTTTTTCATAGAAAATATTTCTAAGTAAGTTTCTGCGAAAGTAAGTGTTAATAGAACTTAAACGCTTGCAAACTTTTAAAATAACGAAAGCAACCCGCCAAAAATTCACAAAATAAAAATATTAGCACAAGCATTAAAAAACCAATTCAACAAACAAACAAACTGCGCTACAGCCATTAATGTTTTGTATTTAACGTCTATAGCCGTATATGTACAGGTGGGGGTGTTTCGCACCCCTTTCAACCCTTTCGGGCTCCGAACGTTTCTTCTCCTTCTTTACATTTATTTCTTATGGCCTGTTTCTTCTTCTTAAATTATAAAGCTCCCTGTCGTGGGAATCGTCTTGGTACTTGCAATTATATTATTATTTTTATTTATTAAATTTATGTTAAAGAGTATATATTTTGTTCTCGATGCGTAAAGCGGATATAAGTCTGCATACCTATATTTTTAACCGATTTTAGCACTTAGAATGTTGAATGCTAAAATTGATCAAATTTAAATAAAAACAATAAATGAAGTGTTGTATGAAAAAATGACATTTTATAACGATAACATCAACTGTAGATTGCAACTAGATATTTGTTAACATGGTGGATAATGGTTTAAAAGTCGACTGTTTAAAAGTTCCTTCCGTATTAGTACCTATCCATTAGTATAAAACAAATATGCTATAGACATCACTAGTTATGATTTCTTTATTAGTGACTTACCTAAATATTTAATTAAATTTGATTAATTAATTGAATAGCAAAACAATAAAGTATCAAACCGTACCAGTCGGACTATACAGGGAGCCGAAATGATGTTACAAAGGCGCGGAACTGGGCTAACACAAGTTTTCTATATTACTGTGCGTACCCGCCCCCCACCCCACCTGCCCAAAGGGTTGAAACCCACCTTTGAAGATGCGCAGAGCTTTTTCTATAATTCCTTCTCTTTAAACGATTCGAATTTCGTAATTCTCAAATTTCCAGCGGCAAAAAATAATTGGTCGCGCGGATTCTCACGTATTTTGTCGTTGTCCGTGCTTTAGTTTAGTCCCCCATTGCTCCAATGACGTCTTTCAGTTTTTGTGCTGGTTTGTCGAAGAAGTGTTGCAATCCTTTTTGAATATTTTGTAGCTTGTTTTCTTTCGAATTATTTTGTTACCTTATATCTGATTTTTTAAATGTTTTATTTTTCATCAATTTTGAAAAATAATATTATTTAACACATAGTTTGACGCCTCACGTTTCGAAGAAGTTATCATAGAGGTGACACGCAATGGGTTTTGGGTTTGATCCCCGGCTAGATAGAAAACTATGTCATGAATTTAGATCCCTTTTCTGGGCCTGGACTATATTAACTTTTGTTCGTATCCATGGCAATGAAATATAGAATCCTAATTGAGGCTAGGTATGTGTGTAGAAAGCTTTATTTTTTTTAACAAATAATCACAACATAGTTAATTATAAGTAATTAATTATAAAATACTTAGTTAATTATAATTGACAAGACGACATTTTGTTTTACTGTTTCGAATTTTAGAAAACAAAACAGAAAAACAACTTTGTCAAGAGTAGCCACATTGCTGATTCAGATAATTATAATGAACTCTCGCACATACCATTATAGCTTTTATTGTGTGAGGCATAAGACCGAAAATACCGTGAGGTTTAATTGGTTCAAGTGTTGAAAGTACATGTAGATATACCTTAAGAGGAGATTGTGTGATAGAACACGCGTGTCTCCCGCAAACGTTTAAGGAAGTGCTATGTTACTGTGGAGAGGGTTTAATAACTTTATTATAAAAAATATCTTCACAATATTTTTTCTTATAATTTTGTCTTACAAACAACATGGTAAAATCCCCTGCTTTATACAACATATTAAGGTCGCACTATACCATAATTATACGTGTATGTGACTAGGTTTATGTTAGTGTAAAATCAAAAAGACAGTTGAATTCAGAGCTCTAATATTTCACAACCCCGTGGTCACAATTAAAATTAATTAAACAACAGTCAAATTGATTAATACAATCGTAAATATGATCGTTTAATTAAGAAATTTACTGGCAATAAAAATATTGATATTTAATCATTTGGTATTTGCGCTACCTTTAAGTAAAGATATGTAAATGTGACCATAAATCCAATAAGTCCGTTTTGGGGTTGATGACAAATGTTCATCGGCAGTATTAACCACTCTTTAAGAGGTATGCTGGCTATTAATTCAATTTCATGTTAAAACATAGTTGAATATTGCATTTTTTCTTATTATTTATTTAGACAAAATATTTAACATCCAGAAATAGCTGTACATTTCCATCTCCACACAATCCTAGCCGGCTTGCGGTGGCACAATCTGTCTTATAGCTGTCACGAGCACCTATGTGCGTCTTGGCACGTTTCGGAACGTGTGCCCATACTGTATTGTTCTGCGTCTACTCTGTTGTTTTACTTACGTAACGTATCGACGTATTTTCGAATACCAATCTGTTTTAAAATTATAATTGGATTAATTGCTTAATATTAAAATAAAAAAATGATATAAAACCGGTTCCGGAAGGTTCCGGATTCGATGTTCAGATGAGCAAGTCAATGTTTATGTTTCTTTTTTGGATGTGGGTGTAAAATATGTAGAAGATAATTAAAAATATATATAAGATGATTTTATTGCGTTGTTAGATTATTGTTTATATATTTATTATAAAAAATAGTTTACCACGCTAACCTAGTCTAGATTTTTGCACTAAGTACACACTTTTGAAAACTTTTCAGGGATCCGTATGAAAAAAAAGGAAAACCATGCATCTGTCTATCAGCCAATTTGCTCTGAAAGTACTGAACTAAATTAGTTGAAATTTGATACTCATATGCGATTTTACTTTAATTTCAATTTATTCACCATATTTTATACTTCCTACTACATCTTATTCAAGGAACACTAACGTCCTTTAGCGATATAATTGAACCTGTACGATCAGTCTTGATTCTCGCTAATAAACGCAAACCGCGGAATCTCGATCCCCTACCCGTTAAACTCATGTCTAGTAATACCCGGGTTTAGATTATGCAAATCGCATACTGCAATCATCAGTCAAGTTCCCAATTACAGTCCTTATCACCGAACACACATTAACTACTACCCTGCATCAACCAGTTAGTTCAGAGACCGCGATTTAACGCCCCAACGCTTATGTGTTACACGTAAGAGCTATAATCGCGTGAAACACAGCTCCCGAAGCGTTAAACGCTTTTCGTTATCGCTTTTAGAGTGATGCCGCTGACGCGTGAAAAAATCGAGAAATGATCTTTTTTACGGAAAGTTGGTGACGTTTCCTTGTGTTTTGGAGATGTCTGTAGGGCGACGTCTGTCTGTACTTGCCTTTTTTGCCTACACAGAGCTGTACTCTGTGTGTTTCCAATTGCAACCGAAAATCAAAAACATAAATAAACCGTTTCCACATTAATTTATTTTCGGAATTGCTAAATTATTTTCAACGGAATATCACTAACAAAAATAACTACATAGAGGACCTAAGCTTTTTTTCCTAAAAATTAAGGACTCTTGATTAAAAACAGAAAATCCGGATTGTACTAAAATTTAGCTTCTGCATTACTAAAAGTAGACTAAAATTAAATAACTAAAAAAACTAAAATTTAGATTAACATAAATTTCCCAATTATTTAAATATTGGTTTTAAAATTTGAAAAATAATAGATTATTTAAATATTGGTTTTAAAATTTGAAAAATAATAGATTTACTTAGAAAATCACAGAAATAGGAGGAAATCGTTGTCACAAACACAATTATATTCGTAGTGTTATATTTTACAAAATATTTTTTAAAAACTCCATACAAGATCACGAAGTCTTATCCTTATCTTACATTTGTCTGTATGTGACACGCAATTTGTAATTATTGTCAACATCAACCAAATCATCTAAGCAGAGTATCTTCAACAAGACCCTTGGGTACATAATCTTTGGCATGTTGAAGGCACTTTGAAAAGTGCGAGTTTTGAAAAGTTTCAGCTAATGGGTTAAGAAGAGGGGTGGAGAGGAATTTTTGGGAATTTCAGATATAATTAGAGGAGCGATCGCATTAGCGACGTCACTTTTGTTTTATGGCCACGAGGGACTGTCACGACAGTTTGTGGAACTCCTTGACGGGTGATTTTTATTGGTACTCTTTGGTGTAATTTGAATTGATAAACTTGGCCAGTTTTGACATTACACTGAGGCTAAGTTGTAATGTAATGAGATGATTATTTATGCAAGTCTGTGTGGACTGTTGGCTTTTGAGTTATGTGATTTAATGTCGAATTTGTTATATTTTCTTTTTAAATTATAGGAGTAGCAGACAAGCATGCAGTCCACCTGATGGTAAGTGGCTACTGCCGCCCATGCACATCTGTAATCAACCCCAGACAGGATTAAATTCCTACCTGAGGTCGGCCACAGATGCGCTAAGATACACAGGAATAAGCTGGAAGGCATTAGAAAAGTATGTCTCCCGTACCACACCCTTCAAACCAGAACACAGCAGCGATTACATTTAAGATTATTAAATAAATAATTAATAAGTTTTTTTTGTTTTTAATTGTTTTATTATTTAAGATTTACTAAATAAAACTGTAACACTAATTGACAATAAACTTTTGAAAATTTAAAAATGTATAGGGGATAAATGATTTGAAATATAATAATTTATCCAACTTTAAATTGTATCATCAGAATATTGTAAATATAATAATTTTGCCAATTTCGTATCAAAATTTGAAAGAAAATATAATTAACCTGAACATAATAATATTTACTATGAACTCATGTGAAGTTCCTTAGAATACACCCAAAAAATATTTTTGAAATTAATCCCCTTCCAAGTTTAAATAGAAAATATAAGGTTATTTGCAAATAACATTAAAACACGCTCATTTCACACTCAGACGTAATAAACCGTCTTAAATACACTCAAAATTATCCGCTTACGTGAATTTACGGTGCAATAATTACAGAAATAATTAAGATTAAAAGCCACGTAGGTAAGAACTTTTAAATGCTCTTAAATTACGGCACACTAAACCGAAATCCATTATTTTTAACTTCACACGCAACGAGTTTTTAACTGACGTCTTAAGTCAAGTTTCTTCTCAACTATAACCGTCTTATAACTACTGCATTCTCAGTCCAAGAGTCTATTTCGACACCCACTTGAGAGAAAACAGTAAGAAATGAGAAATAAAACGGCGAGCTGCATAATGGTTGTAGACGCCGCTGCGGCTGTTGTCAGCGGCTTGCGGCTTGCGGCATGCGGCATGCGGCGGTAGAGATATGAATTTTTCATTTATTTTTATGAAATTGACGTAACCAACCTTGCAATATATTTGGAATTAGAACTCCAAATAGTATTTAATCCGAATTCATCACTCGATGTCCTACAAAAAATCGGTTACAGATGAAACGAAACGAGGAAACGAAATAAGACTGCCTCATGTAAATGTAGCTCTCTTATTTACTCCAGAACACATCGGCACTTTGTTATTTGTATGTAAGAAACAGATGTGTCGGTTACCGCTTCTGAAACTGTGGGTATTCATGACTATTGTCTGGTGTATCGAATAGACTAATTAATACCAACCAATTTGTGCGTGATAGCCTAGTGGTTAAGAAACGCGGCCTCTTCATCGACAGGTCCGAGGTTCAAATCCCAGGCACAGCACGCACCTCTGATTTTTCAGTTATGTGCGTATTTGAAGTTAATTATCACTTGCTTAAACGGAAGGAACTGAAGGAAAACATCGTGAAGAAACCTGCATACCTGAGAAAAAGAAAAGTTTTCAAAGGTATGTGAATTCTACCAATTCGCACTTTGCCAGCGCGGTGGACAAAGGCCTAATCCTTCTCATTCTGAGAGGAGACCCGTGCCCAGCAGTGGGACAATAATGGGTTGATGATAATAAATTAATACCAATCACTCTTTCAAGATCCCCTTCAAGTTCCATCATATTTCTTGACGTGATCCGCTTCAGGTAACTCAAGATTTACACGGAGTTGCTTACAAATGGACTTATTTAACATTAGGTCATTATTAACAACTTCTATCACTTTTTTTGCTTATATAAAGTACCAAGTGAGTAATAGGTCCTTTATATTAATTACGACCTAGCCTATTTTAAGACTAATGAGTAATTCTACGCTAACTTAAACTGCTAAATAACCATATAATGAAGGTGGCGTCCTTGACACTGCACTTCTTTGTTTTAACACAAAATTTCTATCACATTTTAATCATAACATACTCATACAAAGATTGTACGTTAGTACTTCCAAAACGCTAGCATAATTCCACATTTCAAACGACATCATGCATTCTGAATATTTTTCACCGTCTACCCAATAATTTGTGGACTAATAATATGCTAAAACCTCACGTAGTGGTACGGTGTGGTACCGTGGTTCGTGCATGGATTTTAATTATTGTCATGTACGGAATACGATCTAATAAATGTCATTAGAAAGGTACCTTGGCAAAAATGTGACGAATATTCAGGGAAATTCAGTATAGCTCTATGCCGTGGGGTTAAGGGTGGGTTTGGTGGTCCGTTTTCGTTTCGTTGGATCGAATTTATGATGGTTGTGACTCGTGTAGCACTAAACGCTGTTTCTTGAGGATATGTCCCGCTTCAGTACTGTATTGGTAAAATAAAATTAAACATGTAAAGTTACAATATTTAAAACAGTACACTTTGGGCCTTGGGACACAAAACCTTTAACTTTCGATAAAACATGTTTTTTTAAGAACTCAGCTTCTAATAAAGATATAACTTTATATTTAAAACTGAACACGAAACAATTATCAATTAGAAATGCTTGAAATAATTGCGTATGTAATGCTTCGTCACAATATTTGTTACCTTAAAATCTGCATAGTGATTAAAACTCATTACATAATAAAACATTAATATTTCCCAAAAAATCTTTTTGAAATAAAATATACCTATATTTATTTAAAAATTAAGTCCTATTTTGTATTCAAAATAAATGGTGACATGAGTTATGACGTAGTGGTATAATGGAATCGCAATGCCCGTGCGTGACAATGATGGTACCTTTAAACCGACCTAATGTTTCAGGTTTTATGTAGATGCAGACGTAGAATTAAAACGTAGATAGATCCCCAAAAATATATGTATCTTTAGTCGATTCTTCTAGTGACGTGATCAGTGTATCGGTTGCGCAAATGGTTCAGATTTAATTACGGACAATTTGGAAATTAAAACGATAAGTTAACAAATAATATATTTTTGTTGTTATTAATAGAAAAAAGTTATAAATATAAATTTAAATTATTACTCGCGTTTAAGTTTGAAATTTTAGATAATTAAAAAGTAGAATATGTTTACAAGGCAATATTTTGGTTACTACGTATAACTTAGTATTTTTCAAACATTTTTCTAACTAAAAAATATTGAATATCTGTGATACCTATTGCATTTTTATAAGATTGAAATAGCAAGCAGATCACTCATAGACGCCTACAACCAACTTCACGCAGACCACGGTTTCTACAAATGTACCAATTACAGATGAGTTACCAGTCTAGAGTACTTACATGGCTTACCCCTCATACACCTCAGCCGGCCTCCATACCCTTCCACCAAACAAGTAAAAACACAACAAATTCTGCGGAGCATTCCTTGAATTTAACTCCATGTATGCAAAACGCTTAACAAGTTTCGTGGAATGTAGAGACAAATGACGGTAATAATGCAATATTAATAAAAGCAACTAACTAGCAGGTACCGCCCCCGACTTCAACCTATTATAACGACTCTTTGTAACTCTGAACTTTTTACTTTAATTTTTTATCAAATAACATACTTTAAATAATTTGTAAAAATGAAGTCTGAATTTTTTACTTATGTTTCAGGGGTTTTTTTATATTAGCTTCTCTTTTAGTTTTTTTTTGATTTTCCTATGTTCACATTATGACTATGAAACTTTTCAAAAAATTTTAATTAGCAATATGTTGTCCCCAAAGTTGACACGCTATTGTCGCTCATATATTAGTTTACCTATTTCTGCTCCTGTGTCATCATTATAAGATCCCACAACTGATCACGGGGTTAGCGGTGGGACATTATAATGAGGGGCCCGTGTCCATTCCTACAACTAATCCAAGGCATACCCCATCATATGTGTACCTGCGAGGTACCAAAGCCACACATTTCTAACGTAAAGTAGTTCTAAATTACGAGGCAACTATCTCAGTTTTTAGGTGTATATGTCGGCTTCAGGTAAAACTTTTTCCGTATGGATTTGAACACAGATGTGAGTGTCAGCAGTGACCACATACCGTCAAGTAGACTGTAAGTTCATTCGCTACTCAAACCTCATAAAAATATGAACAAGCAATCATTTCACAGTACATGATAAGTACTTCCTACAAACTATCGGAGCTACACTCAAAACTAGTGTTGTACAGAATCGATAACCGATAAAGCGTCGCATCGGTCTCCGGCCAATTAGCGATACAAATGGCGAACAGCACTGAATCGGTACTGCAAAAAACCGGAAAAACCGGAATTAGAGCATTCAAGTTGATTTTTTTGTACTTAATAGCAAATAATAGGGTATGCAGTTTGCTCGTAGATTTTCATACTTTAATGCGTATAAATTGGTGGTTTGTTTGGTTCTGTATAGAAAGGAACTCCATTTATTAGGATCATGTTTGTCCATCTATACTACCTTTAAATGGTTGTATTTGATCTGTACCTTCACCTTTTCCTGTACCTTTACCTCGTGTAAATTTTAAAAGGTACATATATTCCTTTTAATTTACACATAATATGTGCTATTATGGAGGTCCTCATAACTATACCGTGTACTTTTTTAATAATGTATCTAGGATTTTAGTGAAAAAAGAAACAGTAACAAAAATCTCTAACCACGAATCTTGCTTTAACACTTTCTCCTCTCATAATGGAATGGATTAAAGTCATACTCTAATGTGGCCAAGTTTATCTCAGAAGAGATTATGTACCACTTTCAAGTACCTACGTAGTGTTTATATATTATTTTCCATGAGGTTTGTAAAAAATGAACATTTTTAATGTGTCTTCCAACGATTTTTACTCTGTCTATAATAAAATACCCGACCACGTTTTGCATCTCACAGAAAAAAAAAATCAAACATGTGATTAAATTAACCCAATGTAAAAAATCGTACTATAAACTAAGTGATTCTTTGACTGACAAAACGGCGTGGTCTGAAGTAGTTCCAGCTCCACATGTACCATTAAGTTAAGTTGAACATTGTAAAAAACCATTTTTTTTTTAAGATGTGTGTTATGGAGTTTCTTTCGCCGCTTCTTCTCTATAACGAAACACCTTGTGAAGCGGTGGTAGTTGTATTCAAAAAGTGCTCTGTAAAGAACCTGTATTTCGAATAAAACAATTTATATTTGATTTGGTTTTTTAGTAAATCAAAAAATCATCAATATTTTCACTTCAAGTCAGTCCGAAATGAAAACGTAAAAATCGCAATTACACATCCATCTCATCAGACAATTAGGGGACCTCATTAGACCCGTCCCCATATTAGACCCGTAATGAATGTTGACGTGAACATAATTACCGAGAACACGGAAAAATCTAATCTTGCACGCACACCACTAGAGATTCACACACACACACACACATATAAAAACACACAAATCCCCTGCAATATATGGGATGTCTATGTGTTGGTATTGTAAAGTCTTAAAAATGAGAGGACGGAGGAATCTTTAAAGGGTAGGACTTAAGTAGGGGTGCCTTCCTGACTTACCCCCTGAGGGGGTAAACGCTTTATACGGCCTACTGCGTTGTCCGTTGTTTTGGCTCAATATTCGAATTGCGATAAAGGTGGGTTAAGTGTTATTTTACGGAATTAATTTAGTTGTAATAAGCTTTTTTTGGGATAAGGCGGTTTATGACCATTGGGGTAAAGATACGAAATTAAAAAGTGTGCCGTAAAGTGTGTATGAAACGTAACGTATAATTGTTTTAAGTCATTGATTTTTTTAATGTAATATTTAGACTATTCAGCTTACGGTTCATCGCGTACCTACATTCGGTGCTTTAAATGATCTTCGTCCTTTTCGAGAATACTATCAAATTTAACTTTTTTTTTTTATAATATAGGAGTAGCAGACGAGCTTGCAGTCCACCTGATGGTAAGTGGCTACTGCCGCCCATGGACACCTGTAATCAACCCCAGATAGGATTAAACACAGCAGCGCCTAACACTGCTGTTATTAGGTAGAAATAGGTGTGGCGGTGGTGCCGCCGGAGTCGAACCGCAAAGGGTTCTACCGCCTTTAAGCTCTTCAAAAATTAACAAAAATAGCTCTCCTTCGAAGCTTTTCATGCATTGGCGATTTTCCTGTCGTTGCAAACGTGACTACTTTTCACCTAGAGTCCATCTGTCTTATAGCTAAATTTAAATTTTAAAAATGTACACTAATCTGAAATATTATTAATAATAAGAACATTTCGGTCACCTTTTTGAAAATAGAAAAAGCTTCTTCTACTAACGTGCCTAAATTAAGCTTTAAATCGATGCCTAGCTTGATACACAGCATCTTTGAAGAAAAAAGGCCTTATGACAAATTACAATAAGTAGTTCACAACGTATGTGGCAACCACAGACTTAGTCTATGGTGGTAACAAATAAACAAAACATACATCAATCAAAATCGAAACCACTTTGGCTTCGTCGTCGAGTAAAAATAACATCGCAAGGATCCTTACTAATATTATAAATCCGAAAGTAACTCTGTCTGACTGTCTGTCTGTCTGGTTGTCTCTTCTTCACGCCTAAACCACTGAACCGATTTTAATGGAATTTTGTACAAAGATAGTCTGAGACCCGAAAGGACATAGGATAGTTTTTATCCCGGAAATCCCACGGGAACTAGGGATGGCGATCTAAGATCGATTAATCGGAGAATCGATCTTTTGGACCAAAAAAATCGATTGTTTTAATCGATATTAGTAAGAATTTAATCGTAAACTATGCATTTGATCAAGTGATGATCTTTAGCAAAGTTGAAGGTACGAATTTTCAGTTTTATGTATGTATGTATGTATGTATGTATGTATGTATGTATGTATGTAGTATGTTATATTTATTAACGCGGGCGAAGCCGCGGGCAAAAACTAGTTGTTTTATAAAATCCTTGTACCAAATACAGTACACCAAATCAAAACCATAGTAAACCAAACAGTACAATTTTCCGTCGTAAACATGATAAATGTTGAGTGGATTACAAAACATGCATATTTAGCATAGCACACAATCTACTTATCCTGTTAGCCGTAAATATAAGGCAGGCTTCGATTACCAGATATGTAATCATGATACGGATCACTGGTTCAGAAATTCTACAGAATTTAGATTTAGATAGGTTTCGTTATGAGAAATATTACGGTGTTTACTTGAAACAATTAAAATTATTACTAACTAGTCGCATAGAGTATGTAATGAAGATAAAATTTACGCTTTAAACACATAGAAATAAACAGAATCAATGAGAAAAATACTACTAATAAGTCAATACTAATACTGTTTGTTTCACGGCCATTCGTGAAACCATTATCCCACTGCCGGGCTTGGGTCTGATTGAGAATGGCGTAAGTCATAGTAAATAACTAAATAAATAGTCGACCACGTCGTTCAACTCAGAATTAGTAGAATTCACACGTTCTTAAAAACTTCATTTTTCTGAACATTCAAACGTGTATATTGCATTAAGACGTTTTCCTTCACCGTTTAATCAAACGATAATTTTGATCGAAAACTCGGAAAAGTAGTTCTCCTTTACCACACCCTTCAAACCAGCCCAGGAGTGCTTAACACTGCCGTTATAGGTATAACGTACGTGCCGCTGGACCACAAAAAGCTTTAACACCTTAAGCATCCCGTCACTATCACCACTAATGTCCCACTACCGAACATGGGTCTTCTCTCAAAGCGAGATGGCCATAGTCTTCACGCATCCTTGAGTACTTACTTCCTTTTTAGAAAACTTGTACGTGTAGGTATCCTCACGACGTTTTCTTCACAATTTAATAATAGTGATAAATAATTTCTAAGATGTTCAACTTAACAAATCAGAGGTGCTTGGTTAAGTACCTCGAAACTCTCTATTGAGACCCCGGGACGGCTTACAACAGCAACTACTTACACAAATATAATATTCGTCAATTTCGCTATTCCATCCACAAACACCTTGAAACCTATATTTATTTATCAAGTATTCGCCGTTCGATTACGAGATATGTAATCGCGATACGGATCGCCACTCGCAAACGTCCACATAAACCTTTCAAAGGTTTCGTAGCCGCTCGTAAAGCAGCCATTAAATATTGTATGGAGATTACTGTTATTAAAAGGTATCTGGTGTTGCCATAATGCTGCTTGTGGAACTGATGGTAGAGTAAAGTAAATAAAATTAATTTGAGCTGTAACTTTGTTTGTTTAAGCTAAAGTATTGGATATTTTTGTTAACCATGTTTATTTATGATTTAGAAGTAGCAGACAAGCCCATCTGATGGTAAGTGGTTACTGCGGTCCATGGACACCTGTAATAAATACCCGTTAAGATTATTAAGATTAGATGCCTACATGAGGATAGCAGTAGGTTGGTGTTGCTACCCCTGAAGACAAAGCAGGAATGCTTCGGGTAAGCATGCCTCCGTTACCACACCTTTCAAACTTAACTATAGAAGCGCTTAACATTGCCTAATTATGTGTATTGCTATTAAATATGTTCAGCCGTGGTACCTCCGGAGTTCAGCTTTCGAAGTCAAAATATTAAAAATATTTGCGGACCTCTATTACGCTTGGGGCACTCTACCTCAAGCCTTAGTAAATCTGATCAAACTAATATGTATGGCAGAAAGCAACGCATCTGTGGGAATGAATACTATCATCAGGATTAATTACAAAAAAAAATTTTCACGAGATATTAATAAACTACAAAGTATTAAATATTCATAATAGTCTTTAATATGAAGAAATCTCCATTCTAAATAATAGTTTCCCCATTCTCAATTCATTAAATAATCCAGTTCCACAACAATGGAATTGTTAGGGATGTCAATCGTTTTGCGGCCAACAAGAAATCTCTCGTCAAAGTGGACATTGGACATTAGTTGGCTGGACTATAAAACTGGTTAAATACCTATGTGTATTGTTATAAGCGTAACAATAGGTTTAATTTGAAGCGCTTAAAGATATGTTGTAAGGAAACTGTACTGTTATAATATAAATCCTTCGTTTGTCGCTGATTATATGATGGTGACACCAGTACTAGTAAACTTATGTGTTTAAATACTTGTGTATGTGTTTTATTTCATTTAATAACGATGAGACGGGTATATGATTAGGGATCCATGCTGTAATCTGTTTGCTATATTGTTATATGCTACTATGCATGCTGTTGCATGATGCTATGTTCTGGTAAAGGGTGTGGCAAGAGAGACATACAAAGGGTTTTTACTTTAGTGTAACAAAATCTTGGTGATAGATTTTAAATAGTTTAAATTATGGCATTTTATGGACTAAAGATCGAAAGTCGATAATTTCTGTCGACTTTCGAATTTTGAAAGGTTTCCCCCTCATAAAAAAGGTATTTATTACAAAGTATTGGTGCAATATTCATCAGTAATAGTCTTTAATATGTAGAAATATCTCCATTCTAAATAATGGTTTCCCCATTCTCAATTCATTAAATAATCCAGTTCCACAACAATGGAATTGTTAGGGATGTCAATCGTTTTGCGGCCAACAAGAAATCTCTCGTCAAAGTGGACATTGGACATTAGTTGGCTGGACTATAAAACTGGTTAAATACCTATGTGTATTGTTATAAGCGTAACAATAGGTTTAATTTGAAGCGCTTAAAGATATGTTGTAAGGAAACTGTACTGTTATAATATAAATCCTTCGTTTGTCGCTATGATTATATGATGGTGACACCAGTACTAGTAAACTTATGTGTTTAAATACTTGTGTATGTGTTTTATTTCATTTAATAACGATGAGACGGGTATATGATTAGGGATCCATGCTGTAATCTGTTTGCTATATTGTTATATGCTACTATGCATGCTGTTGCATGATGCTATGTTCTGGTAAAGGGTGTGGCAAGAGAGACATACAAAGGGTTTTTACTTTAGTGTAACAAAATCTTGGTGATAGATTTTAAATAGTTTAAATTATGGCATTTTATGGACTAAAGATCGAAAGTCGATAATTTCTGTCGACTTTCGAATTTTGAAAGGTTTCCCCCTCATAAAAAAGGTATTTATTACAAAGTATTGGTGCAATATTCATCAGTAATAGTCTTTAATATGTAGAAATATCTCCATTCTAAATAATGGTTTCCCCATTCTCAATTCATTAAATAATCCAGTTCCACAACAATGGAATTGTTAGGGATGTCAATCGTTTTGCGGCCAACAAGAAGTCTCTCGTCAAAGTGGACATTGGACATTAGTTGGCTGGACTATAAAACTGGTTATTAAATACCTATGTGTATTGTTATAAACGTAACAATAGGTTTAATTTGAAGCGCTTAAAGATATGTTGTAAGGTATTAAAATTGTCATCTACTCGATCAATTCCAATTCAACCAACAACTTTCGTTTGTCCCTTCGAGTGATTATGAAGTAACTTTTGTGCTTAAATGTTAAGCACATTTTTTGTAGTTTTATTTGATTTAATTGTAAAACAGTTGTTTCATTCTAATCATATACTCACATTGTTGTGAGTATATGATTAGAATGAAACAACTGTTTTACTACCAAGCAAACAATATTTCGCACGAATATATAGAATACACTGGAGTTACTTCTAAGAACTCCATACTCTTATTTATATCTACCTTATGCTTCTGTGTTCTGGTTGAAAAATGTGACATGAAAGACATACAAGGCGTTTATACTTTAATGTACCAAAATCGAGGACATAGATTTTAGAACTATAGTTCCACTTTATATATTACTCGTAAATATCGAAAGTCGACAATTTCTGCCTACTAGACATTGTCTCTATCTTTAGTAGACGAAAATGTAATAGATTAATGTTTAAAAGTTTCCTAAAAACACCTTATATTCAGGTGAAATGCATGCTCGTTTTTTTCATTACAAGAAGATAGAGTCAGCAACGTGTGCAAACAAATGACGTTCAATATGCGGTTACCGTACGCAACACAAACAAGGGTTGATTTTCGCACCCACATGAGACACATTCCCGACACGTAATGCCTTACTGACTGTACTTTTCATTTATTTTGTGTTTAAACTTTGTTCTTCACTGCGCTTTCGTTGTGTTTTCATTTAAAAAATATAGGTTTCTGTGCGACTTCGGTCTAAGACCAATTTTTTATAATATTTTTATTATTTGTTATCTTATCATTATGAAAATTTAAAGTGCCTATCAAGTGTTTAATAGATTGAGTCATATAACGGACGAATATCGAAGGCTTAGTTTATTACTACGATCCCGTTTTCAACTCTTGAGTACAGTACCCTTACCATGAGTTTTTACGTTTTGACAAATATTACTGTTTTGGTATTTGTTTACGTATTTGCCCATACAATTTCCAATCAGCGCCCTTAGCGGATTATATCAGAACTTGGAAATCGTAAAAACTGATGGTAAGGGTAAGATGGTAAGGTTAAGATCCCTAAAAACTCACAAAGTATCAGCGTTATCATTATAAAAATCAATAAACAAATATTATAGCTAATTATTAACAAAAGTAAGTATCGACTTTAGCTTTTGACAAACATAACTTGAAATTAAATTTTAATATATTATTGAATGGCTCGTTTCCGAAGTGCCACGCGTGGGCGTTTCCACGATTGTGATCTATCTGAGGTTGCGACGCAGACAAATGTGAAGCTGGCTAACAAAACTGCGCTTCATTGTTAACTATTACTGTACTGTAAAATTAAGTATAGTTAAGTATACTACTAGAAAGAAATAAAGAAACATTTTACACAAATAACACAAAGAGACAAAATATTAAAAAAAAAAACATAAAACGTAAAGCAAAAGAAAAAACAACAACTACTACTACTACTACTATCTTCTCTATAACGAAATACATTGTGAAATGGCGGTAGATGCATTGACATTAAAAAAAAGTCTGTAAAGAATCTATTTTAATAAAAAAATGATTTGATTTGATATATAGTTAGGTATGACTATAATAGCTGCATTGAGTGGTGGTTGAAACTCGGCCTCCCGATCGACGGGTCCGAGGTACAAATCCATGTACTTTGATTTTTCTAAATTTTCTGCGTATTAGGAATTAATTATCACTTGCTTTAACGGTAAGAAAAACAACAAGAAAAAGTCGTGAGTAACCGTGCATACCTGAGAGATTTATAAAAAGGTGTATTAAGTTTACCAATACGCACTTGACCAGCGCGGTGGAGTATGGCCTAATCCCTCTCATTCTAGGAGGAAACACGTGCCCTTATATCGTTAGTGTCATGAACACATACATACATGCATAAATGAACACACAGACACCCAATTCCAGATTTCCAAACATCTAAATTCACCATTCTGATCGGAACCCGCAACCCTCTGCGCATCAGACTGGTAGAAATGTATACTTATTTAGGACTTACTCTTACAAATGTATACTCATTTAGGTACTCATAGAACCTCATAAAAATAATTAGCTCAACACTCGTGGTCTCTACCGGCTATGGAAGTAGGAATTATGTTAAATGTCTTTAGATGGGTATGACCACTTGTAACCGTTTTCTTCGCATTAAAAATAGAACGACGGCATACAAAATTATACGGGTAGAAACCATAAAGAAATTTAAGAAAGCACCTATTTCTCTAATCATATAGCTAACATTAATTATGGAGCTAGGTCTGCTATAGCTGCTAACAAATATAGAAGAAAAAAATATGCCGAATTCCACATCTAAGATGTTTACGAGCAAGGCTCAGTTTTACTTATAATTATAAAGAAATATTTCTCAAAGGGTTGTCTTTGGCTCGAATGTCAAAGAATTAATTAACGAGTAGGGAATAGAACCCGAATCGAGGGCGTCGGTACAAACAAAATAACAAATGAGTCGATCAACAAAACAATTGGTCAGCCCCTCTGTATTCATAGTGAACAATAGCGGGGAATTTGTATAAATATTGATATTTTCGCTTTTTACTTTCCAAAAATATAGTTAAGGGGGTATATTTGTGATCTAAGAAATGGTTTTGAACGTATTAAGATCTCATTTCGTGCAAGGATGTTAAAGATATGAATGAATATTAAAAGTATATTTTTGCCATAAGAGCCCTAAGATGCTCCTTAAAGTCAGTTAAATTAAAACATTTTATTAATCAAGGAATACTTTTTATTGGTCGTCTAAAATATTTCAAGACGTGCAGGGCGTCTGTTATCCATTTTAATTCACAAAACTTAATTACAATAACTTAATTATTTTACAGAAAACGAACAAAGCACAAACAAATACGCCCCAAATAAAAACGGGGAGAGTCGGGTTAAAGCGGCATCTCGAAATATTTAGGCCGAACGCTGAATTTTAAAGGCGGCAATTTGAACCTACACTCTTATCCTGATCACAGGATAATTTATCTTAACGAAAGAAAGGGGTGGGTTGGGGTGGTCCCAAAAATTGGGTAAAAATGTTGCCAGCTAGCGATTAAACCGTCGGGGGGATGCGTTGTATTAATCACCACCCGCGAGCAGTCGTCTTCGAGGATTTCGCGGGAATGTATAGAGTTGATACAACCCCCATTAATTAAGCTAACATCAAAGATCATTTAAAAAAAGTAACTGTAAATATACATTGTATCTTATCAATGTTTGCTTCATAATATATCATATCTTAGAACATGCTACATACTTCGGAAACTAATAAAAATACATTTTACTTTTTAAATACATTCATCACTGTGTCACAATAATATTTTTGTCTGCTATTATCCTGTTGATTAATATAGTTTTTATTACTTATTTTTTGACCGTTGCAACGTTGTCATCAGCTTTTTTTGGTTAGCAACAAACATTTTTATTGGTGGTAATAACAGCTTTATATAATTACCAAAGTTACCCTGTCCTGCGTAGAACGCGGGGTGGCCACCTTGGCTTTGTTTTAATATTTTCGCAGCATTATGAAGGGTTTCCTTGCTTTCAAATAATTTTGGCTTCTGCTCCTGAAGTTTTGATAAAAGTTTCATTCTATCAATAATTAACGGGTACAATTCCGAGTTTGCTGATGCGATTATAAAGGTTGTGGTTTTTGAGTTATCTACTTTTTCATTTGTCCTACTAGGGTCCATTGTTTTTAGAAAATACGGCATAATTTTGTTATACGCCTAAATTATTTTCGGTTTTAAAGTCTTTTATAAAGTCATGTACTGTTTCGACCATAATCTTTTTATTATTCTCAGGAAATCTATACTCATTCACAATCATTGATATTACGCACACTTACAACAATTAAAAGTGTTTAACGCTTTGTGGTGCACCGCTACCCCTGAGGACTCAGCTGGAAAGTTTCAGAAAAGTATGTCTCTGTTACGACACCCTTCAAAGACGAATACAATAGCGCTTAAAGTAGTGTTAAGATATTATTAGATAAAAACATGTGTGGCAATGGTGCCGATATCGAAGCACAAAGTGTGCCACCTTCAAAACCTAATCTTCTCCATGGAGTGCATTTCAGATGTCAGCGTTATTTTGATAATTAATTTGTAAAATAACCACTTTATAAAATTAGAGGCATGTGCCAAAGATTCAAATCCTGGACACCCAGCCTGAACCCAAATTCCAAACCATACAAACAAACACTCATACAAAACTCTATCAATGAATAAAATCATAGAATAACTAACATAAAATTATCATTCGGCTTACATTTTCAATCCTAATTCTGAGTCTATTTATATTTCTCGCTGTCTAATTAAAAACACAGCAGAGGTAATCGCGTTAAAATATTGTTTAGATATTAAGTTGTTTACGTCTAAAATATTAATGAAGTGATTTCGCTACATTTTCAGAATTAATATAATGTAAGTGTTTATAAAAATAGCGTAATATTTATTACGTTTGATGCTAAATTGTATAAACTGCATACGTGACAATTTTTAACGACTCCTATCTACTCTAATAACTGAAACTGATGGCGTAGTTTACCCTCATTTAGGTACTAAAGGTTACCCATCCAACTATCGATCAGTCACATCATTATGATCATACTCTCAAGGAAACGTCCTCAACTGTTTACTGTCCATCTTCTGTGCACTTGCCTCCTGCGAGGGCGTAGTCCGCCACACTGGCCAAGTGCAAATTGGACTTCACACACCTTTGACAACTTTTTTTATTAAGATTAAGATCTTAGTCGTATAGGTTTTGTTTCGTGTCGCCCTTCACTTTTATAGCAAGTGGTAATTAATTTCTAATTTACATCATTTTGAAAAATCGGAGATACCGGGGTTTTAGACCTCGGTCCCCCTGATCGAAATCGCGTTTCACTCATTAGCCTATCGCTGCTTGCTGTTAAAAAACCAATCATTCAATTCTCGCACATATAAGACTGACGCAGAGTTCCAAGTCTTAATGTTTAGACAGAAACATCTAAATGATGATGGAAGATTTCCATCACCCATTTATATTTATGTAAGATTATAGGTGTGGAAAGCGTCACTTCAATTTTTACATCAATACCTATTAGAATAACAAATACCCAATATCAACAATATAAAAATATTAATAAAAAAGCATTTGCATAGAGCCGTTAGTGACATACACGACCGGGTAAGTCGGGTAACATTAGCATGATGTAAGGAAGAATGGAGAACTTCCGCGAAATTTGTCCGCCCAAATGACGACGCTTGTTTTTTATGTTGCTGCTTATAATTCTAGCGATGTCAGGGTGGATAAGACGTTGCTCATCATTACCGTGTAATATATAGTAGATTTTTTTTATTTGTTTTGTAAGAGCACATTAAACTGTTGGTTAGTTATGACTATTCGAAGGTGATTGTTAATTTGCGTTAGAAGCCTTGTATGTGACTTGAAAACATATTTTTCTTCACTAGTCCGCATAAGAGGTAGACTTTGCTGTAGGCCTTCTACAGGTGCAACAAAGTCTGAGTGAAGAATAGTAAGTGTTAAAATTGCTTATAAATGTACTTAAAATATGTTATAAAATTATAGTTATGTTTATTATACTCTTTGAATTGAAGAATCTCGTATATCTTACTAAGCACTTTTTTATTTTTTATGAAATACAAAATAAAAGATCAGCTATATTTTGCTACAATTTGTATCGATCAAACACAAAGAATCTTAATTTTGTCTCAATGCCCTATTTACAACCAATGTCAACTCAATCATAGTCGTATCTCAAACTACTTTAAAGCCTTTGTAGTTACATAGTACAGTAAATTGCAGCTAGAGGAAGCTATTCTTCTTACATTAAAAACCAAAAAGTAAATTTACTACGATTCCCATAATCCGTGACTACTGTTCCCCGGTGTCCTCACTAGACCCCACTGAAATCAATTATCAAGACCGAAAAATTGTACTTAGCAAAACTGGCGCTCTTCCAAAGTCATGTCCACATAACCACAACGCACCCTAACAAACTTATTAAGATTTCTTTTCTTTTTACTCTACGCGGTTAGCGACGTATGACGCAAGCTAGCGGCCGCAGTGGGGGGTTCCCCCCACCACGCATGGCCGCGTCCATGATTTAAGCACAGGGATAAGAATGAAATTAAAAATACATCCGCGCCCGCTCCTTAGGGTGCCAGGGAGACATATATGCAAATGAACCCCACTCCACCCTCATAAGATAGGGGGGCATTTTTTGTTAGGATGCTATTAATTTGGGGTGTAACTTACTAAGTATAGATGTATGTACACAAGTAGGTATGTGCGTCTGTGCGTCCCCCGCGATTCTTTCCCGAGTTTCTTCCGTTAAATTATGTCGGATACAAGATTATGAACGGTAATGCGTGCAGTAATTTCGTGGAGTTTTTCTTTAATAAATTGTTTCTCTGATGTAGGTAATCAGATTTTGTGGGGCCTACACATGTGCCTTATTATTTTCTTTACATTACGTTACTTTACTTTTAAAATAAGAGAATTCATTCCAACTTAATCCTCGAGGATATCAACGTAACTGTAGTCAATCTCAAGTAGATTCCCGAGGAAGATATTGACCACTTTGCGCACTGTATCCCATCTATATTGCTACTTCTGAAGACCTAGTTCGTATGACTAGTACTATTTTTCCTTACCTTCGTAACTTAACACAACATCTTTGAATCACTTTTGAATTAAAGGAAGAAATAGTTGTTACCTCAAAGTTTTATACAATGCACGAATATTTTATACTAATTATCATATAAGTTAAATTACACTAAGAATACAAACACTAATCTCCTAGATTGTTAGTGGAATTGCAATTTGGTCTAGAAGTCAAGATGCAATGCTTCGTAAGCCATTAAGAACTACTATCTCAGAAGCTTTACTTAGAAATAGCCTACGTGCAACTAACATAGTTAAACTGGTTTCAGAACATTTACTACTACATTAGGCAGAAGTAACCTAATGATAGCTTTAACTTATTGTGCTGATAATCCGAGGTTCGAATCCAAAGCATACACTACAAATAAAAATAAAATATTAAAAAATATGAGAAACTGAACATGAAAGATGGTACAAATAATATTATCGATTCAGGCGACACTACAGCTACCACGGAGAGCTATACTGTTTTTTTAGTAATAAAGTTTCGATATTCTAGAAAGACGAATATGGTAAGGCACCTTTACATGACGCACTTCAACTTAGGCTTCAAGTAGCAATGCCTCGCTAACCTTCTTCAGGATAAACTTAATGTTTAATTATAGATGTTTATGGCCACATATTGTCAGTAGACTGCTTGCTGCTTCAATTTTATTAAAAATATGCAATTTATCTTTACAAATATTTGTATTATCAACATGCAAATCTTTCTTCATACGTAAATGATTCACGTTTGTCATCATGCTCTAAGGGAAGACATTTCATCAATTTTCTATTTTCCAAGCTCCATAAAATACCCATTGTGCAATCTAACACAATCGATGCCTAAGGGGCCTGGAGTACCTCATCGCGCACACACGTTCGACATTCATTGAGATGATTTAGCGATTTCCGAAAAGTTTAGAGGGTGGAACACCTGATTCTGTTGGGAATATTCGGTTTTGGGAAATTAGATGGAGAGATTATTGGAGTACCGGAAAATAGGATTTTTTTTACTTTGCTTCTCAATATGATTATGGAATAGTCGATCATAACTACTAATAGTCTATAAAAAGTGATGTGAGTTATTAAGGGAAGACTAGTAAAATTCCATAGAATCATGGTGACGAATGAGACAATTTTCATAACATAGGATCAATCCAACTCCTATCATCCTACAACCCAAAATATAGCAAATTAAGTAGAATAAGGCATAACACTAACTGAAAGTAAATTAAGTACAATATTTTTTATGTAAGACAAATAAAAGCAATGGACCAAAAATACAACATAACGTGACGTCTGAAAGTTATGATTGGAAACTTTTCGATGACGTCTATTAAAAGCCAACAAAATGCAAAATATTTTTCAATAACCTATTACGAGAATATTTAATACTCGTAACAAATATTACTGAAGATCATCAATAAAAGTAGCTTGAAGAATGAGTGTAATATATCACTAAGTGTCTTTGATAAACTTAATACTGCAGTCATTATAATTAACGAGAAACATTATCGTTACTCAAGTAACAACTTTTCTTTGACATAAGAGTAATAAACATTCAATGTTATAAATTCTGATGAGCAAGTTATTATATTTTAGATTATTGTTATATTAAAACTTTTAAATTGTGAATCGTCATCAGCATTGTCAACGTCATGTAAGGGAGAATAGATATATCTTGATATATGTATATCTACAATCATAATTGGTCGTTTATGAGCATAATCTTTTGTGTGGGATATACATTAACCAGCATAGTAGTTGATGGGTTAAACTATTCTCATTCTCAAAAACATCAATACAAGTAAAAGTAACAGTTTGTTGGTAATAATTATGGAAAATATACCGCAAATCAAATATTAATAAAAATCCCTAAAACTTTTAAAACGTCGTTCTTTGAGCACAATATTTGCTTCGGAATTTTCATATGAGCTTGTAATTTCTGGCGGGGGTTTAAAAATACGCCTATGAACTTTGGCTGGTTCACGCCTCGCATACCAAAGGGCAGATCGATGCTTGTCAAACAATAAATGTCACGTCCACTCCCTTATGTTAATTTGCCACCAATGTTTGCGCCAACACGGCCAACTATGGACTCTATGGCTTACGACATAACAGTGGTGTTGGACGCAAAGCGAATGTTGGCAATTCTTCCCGATTTTTCTTTGAGGTGAGAACGTTGCCCTAATTTTTCATGAAGGAAATGTTGTGCGATATTGAGACAAAGGTTCCGCCATTATGAGTTTACAAATGTGATTGTGTGTGTAAGTGCGTATTGTAAGGATTTTAAGAGCTGATTGTTTTTGTGTTTTTAATTATTTTAGATACAAGTTCATCCATTGCTTGGTTGTCTACAAGAATGTGGATGTAGGCTTAATATATCGTAGAGAACTTTCAAGCTTATAGCGTTCCTCGTATTTGCTTTTACCGTTGAAGCGAGTAATAACAATAAATACTAAAACTAATGAGTTATTATACTAGTTACTAATTACTAAACGAAATACCGCTTATGGAATTGTGAAGTCATAAATGTTGATATTAGTATATTTATCGTGTAGTATATGAAAAAACAGTAGTCGAGTAAAATATACAGATTTATAATAATTAAAGATGTAAGTACAGATGTGGACAAAAACTAATTATAAAAAAACGCTTTCTACACTCACAGCCCCACGCTATGATTCCCTGTTTCGTGCCATGGACACACACATAGACATATACACAAACACCCAGACCCAGAAACAGTAATCTAAATTCATCATTTAGATATCTGTCTGGCCGGGGATCGAACCCGGAACCCTTTGCGCGTCAGACCGGTATAGTGGCCGCTTCGCCACGCGGGTCGTCAATAATTAGTTACGCCTTTATAATTTTACGCCTTTTGTGTCTATTTTTTTAATTCGACCATAGAATTTTGCTTAACTTCACACAAATTACGTAAGTTTTTTATTTTTACTTCAACTCCAATACAGTGTAAACTGGCATAAACGGCAGGTGTCCGAAATGTATCGGACAGTAAAATGCAAATATCACCAACTTCATTATAAACTATTCAATGCTAGATTTGTTACGTGGACAATCGCAGGCCTCGATTGTAAGGCGGAGCACCCACGGTTTATATGCTTGTGGGTCTAGCGCGAGAAATATCGTGTTTTACTGATATTGATAAAAATGACACAGGAAAAATATAGGATATTCCATCATTCTAATAAAAAATATAATAATGTAAAACTTAATAATATGTACAGAGTTATCAGAATTTCCTCTTATTTAAGTATATCTGTATAACAGGAAAACTAAAATGGCGATTCTTATAACTTAAATGAAAAATTAACAATATTAGCAGACGATTGTCATATACATGAGTCGATGATCATCAGTGTTGTACAACTGACAAATAAGTCCTTACTGTCATGTCGATAAATATGTCATTCACTTTGTCAAAACTAGGATCTATAACCTTTTTCTAACCGACACACTTGGCGAATTTGACAAACTATTGTATCAAATATATCACACACAGATATTTCTGCTTTATAACAGCCAACCAGCGCTTTTATATATCGGTCCATAAATTTCACTTTTTTAGAAAAAATACGTATGCAAGTTTTTAAGAAATTTCTTTACCATTACCCCACGATCGATTCGTTTCGAAACTCGTCCAAGCTCGCCCCAAAACGCATGACATGCGGCAGTTTGTCAGAATCGCAATCAGACGCATAGAAAACGCGGCGTGTCTCCAATCCATGATTAATGCCTTTCTTAATTACTAAGTTATCGTTCGGGGCTACATGTGTTCCCGTTTTAATTTATCGACTTTTGCGTTTGTTTTTGGGGTGTACGCGGTTACCACGCGCTTAAAATTGACACGCGATATTTTTTTTATATTCCTGTGGTGATATATTAATCATTTTTGAACATAAATTAGACACACATTTGGAGACATAACTGAATTTGAGAAGTTCTAGACAATAGGAAAAAAAAATATTGAAGGTGGTAGTGCCCTTTGTGGTTCGACTTCGGCGGCGCCACCGCCACACCTATTTTTGCCTAATAACAGCAGTGTTAGGCGCTGCTGTGTTCTGTTTTGAAGGGTGTGGTAAAGGAGACAGACTTTTCCAAGGCGTTCCATCTTAGTCCTCAGAGGTGACGCATCTGTGGCCGACCTCAGGTAGGAATATCCGATGGGGTTGATTACAGATGTCCATGGGCGGCAGTAGCCACTTACGATCAGGTGGACTGCATGCTCGTCTGCTACTCTTATAGTATAAAAAAAAAAAACAAAAAAAAAAGTTTTTATCAGGTGTCTAATATATGCCTAAGATTTAGCAAACAAAGCTAGACATAATTTTCCACAAAATATTAATTAAGATTTTCCCAAAATAAATAATTTAAACAATCGTCAAGCCTGTCCTCAGGCTAGGTAATTATAAGATATAATTCACATTATTCTTATTTGTTGAGACAGACATTGAATATGTAATCAAAACACTGTTGTTTCTCGCTTTAGTTATTCTAGGCCGTTAAAGCTATTTCGAATCTTACAAATACAGTGATAATGTTATCCAGGACTGTCAGAACTACTCCGTTAATATATGGACACTATTATTCCTATCCCATTAAATTATTTGTCTTTAGTAGTATCGCAACTGTTACCTGTTACGCAAGTTTGGGCTTTTAAAGTAAATATGACTTGCTTTTTATGTTTAACTACGAAATCATCATTATCAACAACCTGTTACTGTTCTGCTAGGCTCTCATTTTGAGAGGAGACGATACTCAAAATGAAAAGGATTAGGCATTAGACCACCCCGTTGGCCAAGCGTATTCACATATTTTTTGAGATTTTTTTAAGAAGATCTGTTAGGTGTACCAGTTTCTTCACGGTGTTTTCCTTCATTGTTCACACAAGTGATAGTTAATGATACACACGTAAGTTTGAGAAATTAAAAGTGTGTGCCTAGATTTGAACCTTAGACCCCTTGATTAAAAGGCCGCGATTCATTACAGATGTTCGTAGACGATCCATGATTTTTTACCATAATGAGCACTTTTGCTGCATGTAATAATTACCATGTACATACCAATTTCAGATAACTCAGAGCTTACTTGCCTTTGGACTACTGTATCCACGAGATCTTAGCTCTCCTTAATTTTATTCAAGCGCCCGAAAATCAGGGAGAAAAAACTTAAACCGTCACCTCCAGTTAATACACACTCGTGTCACGTTCCTCGCTCATTTGGAGGCCTTCATCGATCGGAGACAAAGCCTCGGCAGCCCCGATAAACGAATTAAGGAAATGGGAGATTTTTTATCTGGGCCGCCGCGAGGGTGGGCCGACACGCGTCGTAAAACGCAGCAATACTTTCTTATGCAAAGTCCCTTCGCGACGATAATTAGGTGAAGCTATAGATGTGTACTTTATGCTTGGGTGTGTGCGTTTTGTTTTTAATTTTGGGGCGCGGGGCCGATTAGGGCCGCACGTAAATGTCACTGACATCGGCGATGCCTGCAATTATTTCTTTTGCGTTCATACTCGTACTATCAGTATTACATCGAGTGCATAGAAAGTCTTTTTTGTAGATTTTTCATACATTTTTAAATTATATGCATAGGATATGAAGGGATCATAAGACATTTTTTGGAAATTGCGCGACCAGTTTGATGACCACGATTAGACTTTGAGAAAGGAATACGATTTACCTGTTGCTAAGTGATTATTGCAGTCCATCTGATACTACGTGGCTACTATGCCCATGGACGTCTGTAATCAACTCCAGATAAGATTATAATCAAACCTGAGGATAGCCAGAGATGCTTTGCTACCCCCGAGTACTCCTTTAAATCATTTGAATGATTTAAAGGAGTCCTTAGACAGAGTAGACATAGTAGCGCGTAGTCCAGACACAGTAGCGCTTAGCATTTCTGTTATAAAGCAAAAATAGGTAACAGTGTCGAACCACAAAGTTCTACCACGTTCATAAGTAATTCTAACCAACATTTTATTATGATCATTTTTATTATTTTTTTTTTTAGTATAGTTGTACCGACTTTAATTTTTTTGCACATCCCTAAGGTTGACTGGGAGAAAATGCTATTTAGCATTAAGTCCGCCCTTTGCACTGGCCCGCCCGCACTGTTTTTAACATGGTCATTGAAGAGTAAATAAATAAATAAATAAACATAACTAGTTAAAACAATCTTAAGACATTAGAAGGTACATCAGCATCCCCTTTCCATATAACATGTAGCAACAAAAACAAAAAACAGGAGCGTAACTTAATATCATCCCGGGATATCAACACCAACACAGACATAAGAAATTACAATCGTTCGTAATGAACGGGCGAACACCCAGCCCCGCACATGTCGTTCCCAATTACTTGGATCTAGTAGTTTTGATAGTTGTAGTTTTAATAACATAGTAACAATTGTGAGCAAATGAAAAAATATAGCACTCAAATGACAGTTTATTTGTCATTATAATAGACATATCGCTGCTTTGCAAAAATAATGGCACAAGTAAAAAAGGTAAATGTCCAGGACTCCAGGTGAGCCAGTTTAAAATTAAACAATGTTTTTTTTCGAATTTTTTTATTTAAATGAGAATTAAAATAATGATAAAAACAATTATAAGCAGCTATGTATGAACCACAGTACTGTTAGGACACATTAAAATATGAAATATTTGGGATTAAATTGTATCTTTAACAGAAAAATGAATTTTGAGTTGTGCCATTATTATTGCAAAGCAGCGATATGTTGGTAACAGGACAGGGGTTTGTATATATTTGTAGTATATGAATGTAAAGTATTTTACCTTCAAATATTACACTTATTCGCTAACATAATGTATTTTTTTATAATCTAGTAGTAGCAGACGACCAAGCAGTCCACCTGATGATAAGTGCCTACTGCCGCCCATGGACATGTGTAATCAAACCCAGGTAGGATAAGATATTCCTACCTGAGGTCCACAGATGCGCCGCTTCCCCTGAGAACTAAGCCTCGCCTCGGAAAAGTATATCTCCTTTAACACACCCTTCAAAACAGAACACAGCACCGTTTAACACTGCTGTTATGAGGCAGAAATAGGTGTGGCGGTGGTGCCGCCGGAGTCGAACCACAAAGGGTTCTACCACCGTCAACTTATAATCGACTAAGTAATTATAAATGAATGAACTATTCAAATTAGCGTTAACCTCCATTATTTTTTATTACGAACATTATTTTGTTAATTCCATAATAAATATACTCTTATATTCAAAACCTTTGTTTTCAAATCTTAATATACATCTTAGAGCTTAATGCAAAGTAAAGATCAGAGGTGAATTAGATTACTGACTCGATCTAGTTCAGTAACTATCAGATTGAACATTATAATCTGGACTTATTATGATATTGTTACTGTTCTTAAATGTAATATCAAATGGCGAACATAAAATATAAAAACGAAATTTTAACAAATGTGTTCTACAAATATGTTTTTTTTTTTATATTGTGTTGTATAGTTTTAGTAACTTCATGTAATTTTATACTATAATAGTTACAACTTTTTCTTTTGAAATTACCTGAAATATTGGTGTACCTGTAAATGGCATTCATAAATAATGTCCTATTATTTTATTAAGGGGCATTTTATCTTTTTGCATTTTACAACAGTCATACGTTTTCTTTAACGCATCTGAACAAACAATCAAAAATATAATACTATAAATAATTATACTAACGAATTAAAAAATCATAATCTCATTTTCCGATATAAATAACATTACTATACAAAACTAGCTAACCCGGCAAACGTTGTGTTGCCATATAAATAAAAAAATGTAAGGGTGAACAACCCTTATCACTTAGGGGTATGAAAAATAGATAGTAGCCGATTCTCAGACCTACTGAATATACATATAAAATTTGGTGAAAATCAGTAAAGCCGTTTCGGAGAAGTATGGAAACTAACATGTGACACGAGAATTTTATATATAAGATAACATTACAAAATAACATAACGTGAGGACGATAAATAAAAAAAGTTACGCGTCTTAAAAGTACCAAGACCGCTCGCCCTTGTCTTACACTTTTAATTTTCCCTCCTTAAAAATGGGTGGGCAGTGTTTTCGTGTGTGGCAGCCACCCCAGGGGTGGGTAATCAAGGCACGCAATCTTCGGCGAACCCTTAAAAACTTTAAAACTCATCGCCGCTCGCCGGAATCACATATACGAATATCTATCTACATTCTACATATAGGTTCTTGCGAATTTGATCTTACGTAGTAGGTACTTGTTTTATTTATGTACGTAACCAGTGTGATGGACGGGTCACCATACCGGTTTGATACACAGAGTCCACGGTTCATTTCCTGGCCAAATACATATTTTTAATGACAATTCTAGATCTGGACGTTTCTGTATTTGTCTTTGTTTATTGTGGTACAAATGACAAAGAAAATATCCTAGTGTGGAGCTATGAGTGTAGAAGGCGTTATTAAAAAATTATAAACCATAAAATGTTCACAGTACGCCCACGCATATATGACCTTGAAGAAGAACTCTGTACGAAGAACTTGTACGTTTTACGCATCTGGACACAGATATAAATGAGTGACCGTAACGCAATGAAGAGGGTTCAAAATTTTACTACCGGTTGATTTAATATTTTAAGGAAAAAAGTTTTTACCACTAGGTCTGGGTGTTTGCGTTCTTATTTTGACATATCATATTATTATCCTAATGTGTGTACAAAATATTTAAATGAATTAACAATTGTATAGAGGCATCCTTACTCGAGGCGTTCCAAATTAGACCTCAAGAGTAGCAATGCGTAGGACATTTAACTTATGTGAGGTTAATTACAGATGTCCATCGGCGGCAGTAGCCACTTACGATCAGGTGGACTGCATGCTCGTTTACTACATATGAGCTTTATATGAATATATTGAGTTCAACAAGCTAGTTTGCAACCATAGGGCTACTAAAGTATCCTTAACTAATGAATGCGATCCTAATGAAGAAAAAATGAAAAAATATCTTAAGTACATGAAAGACATTGACCTAAAAACCAGAGATTTTGGTATGTTTAAAAGACAAACATTCAACTTGAATTCATATTCCGACAGGAATTCAAATATCGAGAAGCTCCCCACATGCGTCACGTATGCACGACTATCCAAATAAAAACTCGGCAATCGATATTGCAAAACAAAAGAGTAACCCTCGAAAACGCTAAAATCGATGCGAAGAAGTGTCATTAAAGAACCCCCAAAAATTAAAACCCCTGCTTGATCACAACCCTGCTGGCTAATGCAAATTACGGTTGAATGCGGCGTGCGTTGTGCGTCGTGCGTCGTGCGTTATGGGTCGTGCGTCATGCGTTGTGCGTCGAGCGTCGTGCGTTATGCGTTGTGCGTTTTGCGTTGTACACTGTGCGTCATGCTTTATACGTTATGCGTTATACATCCTAAGTTTGTAATAATATAAATATTTTGCGTATAAACATTGGCAATGAGATGCTTGTCAAAACAATAAGATAGGTAAACAACTAAATTTAAGTACAAATAGTATGTAACTCGAAGTATGAGTTTCCAGTGTAAAACTTAGAAACGAAAAATATATCTAACAAGTGGTCAAACAAGTTGAGATATATACAATATACCCGTGAGATATACGGTAAATTACAGATTTTTACAAAAGCGTTACTATATAACAAATAGGTACTTTTTCTACTTACCTATCTATTTAAAATTCCTAAATACCTATATAAATTACAAAGATAACATAAATTATGTATAAGTGAACATCTCTAAAACTACTATATAATTGTGTGTACAATAAATAAATTAAGTCTATTTATTAAAGTAAAGCTCGAAAGTGATCCTATGCGCTTCGCCGTCAAAGAGTCGCATTGGCCGCAGCCGGAAGCCGCAAGCCGCATACAAACTCACACATGTATGATAATGAACTATTCACGGGGGCCCTCATTCGTTTCACAAAGTTTTTTATTACGTAATTTGGGTGTGCGGAACTCGGAAGAAATGTTTTTAGCGAACCCAATAGTTCATATACGAGTAATTTAAATCAAGCATCATAAATTAAATAAATAAATTATTTAAAATATATCATAAAATATTATCTGACTACTAAATGAAGGGAACGTTAAGTAGAGTTCACACAAAACATTGTTTCGTGCAATTACAATATGTATATTGCTAATCATATTGCACCGATGCGAAGTAAATTAGATATAGGAAAGTAAACTTATTAGTTGCGCTTAATGAATGATATTGTATTTAACAGATTATCTGAAGAAGATAATAGAACAGTGCTTGATTTAGTAAGAATGGAGCCACTATAAATACGCACTGCACATCCGTTAATATTTCTTTAGGTCATAGATGAAGTATTAATTATATTAATGTAATATTTTTTTTTTTTATATTTGAACCTGACGATAAAGCAGACGTGCTACCTGATGGAAAGTAGTCAACGTCGCCTATGGACATTTGCAACACCAGAGGAGTCGCCAATGCATCGCCGGATTTGAAGGAGAGCTCTTTTTGCACCTTTTTTGAAGAGCCCCATGTCATAGCGCTCCGGGAATACCTCAGAAGGAAGTTCATTCCACATGTTGCACGTCCAAGTCCAATATATAGTATAAGGATTAACTCTCTTAATTATGCAATATCAGTATGATTAAACATATGTCACTATTATTAAAACATAATAAATAGTGTAAGGATTAACTCTCTTTATTATGTCTACGCAATATCAGTATGATTGAAATGTATCTATTATCAAAACATTTTCAGTACTCATTAAAAAGTTGATCTTACTGCAGTTGCCACCACAAGTCCTACGTTGTCTCTCTTATTCACATAAATGTTCTCTCCCTTCGACAAAAATCACATAAAAATATATTCTTCTGTATTCTATACTAGCTGACCCGGCAAACTTTGTACCGCCTCAAAATCTATTAATCAAATATATTTCATATAAAATATAGCCTATGTTACTCGTGGATAATGTAGCTTTCGAATGGTGAAAGATTTATTAAAATCGGTCTAGTAGTTTTTGAGCCTATTGATTACAAAAAAAACATACAAACAAAGTTTTACTCTTTATAACATTAGTGTAGATTTCTGTCTTCTTCATGAATGAAGAAGCTGTCGCTTCGTCTCTCTTCTCTGTACTACAAGCTTGTAAACATTACGAAAATATTTTTTTGATAAACCTACGCTTTATGGTAAAATAAACACATTTTACGCATATTTTAAAGCTATAGCAATTAAATATGGGCGAATCGCGATTCAACTTTATGGCCAATAAAGACCACGCAACGCCACCAAATTATACGCTAATGTGGTCATAATTTAACGTGTCGCAAATGAAATTTCAATATTTAGAGGGTATCGGTTTTTCATAATATTAACTGAGTTTTAGGTTTTTATCGAGGTTAGAGAGCGAGTTTATTTTCAAGATTCATTTTCATAATTATAATAAACTTTATAATATAATGTAGTTTTATAACTAGGTAATTAAGTTTTATAAACTAGGTATAACCACATATTTTTCAATATACTAACTGTAGTATCTATAGTATCATTTACTAGCCTTCTAAATATATATTATACATACATACATACATATATCTATTATAAGTGAAAATTTATTTGTATCTCTTGTTTCGTTTACTAATTATATTTCAGAATTATGTGCAAAATAACAAATAATTATTATTTTACATACATCACGAGTAAATGCACGTAATAATAAGATCTTTATAAAAAATCTCAAAAGTCAGTGAAGTATCCATAAGTGTCCAGCATGGTGGATTATGAACTATTATGGTCAAACCATTCTCGGTCTTAAAGTAGGACAACGCCCAGTAGTAAAACAGTAATGGGTTGATAATGAAACGAACTGCTAAGTAATTACAAATCTAAAGAACATTAGGAATACCGTTAAGAAGACTTCAGCCCACCGTTTTTTGTTTCAAGGCTGTAGCAGACATTTGATAACGCGAACCCGTTCGAAAATATAATTAATACAAATTAGACAACCGAACGCGAAGCGGCGATGAGCCCCCCTAACCACCCTCTAAAAATTTAATTCATCACACCGCTCCTGAGACATATCTCCTTGCTTGTCCCGTCCCCTTTCTTCCGCCATTCTTTGCTTTCTTACACGCTTTTTCAAGAGCAAGACGGATAGATACAACCTGTATATCCTTCGACTGCGATCGTTCCAAAGTCAACCTTAAGAGTTCCGAATAAAATTCGACTCCCAATAGCATCTGAGTTCACTTAAGATGTTCCACGTAATCCGATACACACAGGCTGTTTCATTCGTTCGCATTGAAAGCTTTAAACAAATAAATGTGCGACGCGAGATAAGATTTTGCTGGCTGTACCGCGATCATTAAGATGTGTCTATTCAGTGCGGGTCAATGTCCTGTTACAATACCTATCACACTAATGGGAAACTTTTAAGAGAACTATTCGGATATTGTAACTTTTAACGTACTCGATATAGATCAAGATTTAGGATATTGAATTCAAGATTAACGAAGGGGTAACAAAAAAATCTTGGTTGTAAATATTTTAGTTATTAATATTTTATGAGTAGTGTTAGTGACATGTTTTTATGTTAAACTGGTGTTGACATTAAAACTATATATTTCTGGAAATGTGATTCTAACAGCATGGTCATTAATTCATTAACTGACGACAAATTAGCTTCTTTATTCGTGATCACTTCCACTTCACCTATTGCATCTTCTTTACCCTTAACATTTCCAATCGTATGACAAAAAAGGCACAAATAAACAGCTTTCACACTATTATTCACCATTTATAAATAGGGTTAAGTGGTCAGAAAAATAAGTCTTGACACGTATTAAAAACAGTACAATTAGGTTCGTATTATCACCTTTTTTTATACATTGTAAGTTCTAAATTAATAAAAATTGCAACTAAGCTGAAATTACATACTGAAAGTTACCATCATTTTCTATACGGCATCCAAAAGTTTTGCGAAGTTAACGGACAATAAACGGGCTAAATTATTTTTACGCGGCTGACACGACGGCGCAAGTCCAAATGTACGAAACTGTAGTTAAATTTTGCATAAACTTATTAGTTACTTGCTATCTGACGTGTGTAATTTGTTTTTAGATTATAATAATACAAATAAACACTAGACATTTAATTTTCATTTTAAGAAATGTAAATGCGCTGAAACTTATATGATACTTTATGGAAAATTAACACAATATCAAACATTGATATTGCACTTTATATTGCCCATATTGATCGTATTGCTTTTACTTGCATTATTGCGTATAAATAATTACATGTAGGTACGCTTTATCTAAAATGGGTTATGTAATATTGCTATAGTTTATACGAGTATTTATATTGCGTGGAAGCAATATCAGAATAAAGGTATTTTTATTCAATATGTCTACTTAACTACGATCTACTCATTTTAAAGTTTAATTAATTATCTTGTTTAGCCCTTTGTGTAAGAAACAGTTAAAGGTTTTTTCATCATATAGATACTTGTAAGAGTAACTTAAAATTGTTTTCCCCAACTAATATCAAGAATCGACGCAAACTGAAGTTAAGATACCGCAAAATGTAAAAACTCTTTTAGAAAACGACTACCACTCCTTATCAGAGCAACCGCTTTCAATTAACCAGTAAATAAGTCTTATGTACATACTAACTCTTCACATAATGAGTTAATAACACAACACATACACGCGCAACAAACGGAAAATTGCGAACACATAAACAGAATCGCACCCACACAATCAAAGAACCGAAGCGTACATAAAACGCGTCTTTCTTCTTGTATTCTTAATTAGCGTGTTGGGTCTATCCGTCCCGTTCTCTCCCGTAGTGTTAATTAGTAGCCCGTCTCTGTCCCGCTTTCTTAATACATTCTTCCTCTCCGCGGTGTTTCTTTACGTTTTTATTTGTGTGCGTGTCTGTGTGCGGTGGTGTTTAATTTACATATACTTGTATGTCAGTGTACGGCGGATGACAAAATGGCTTTTCTGGAAGAAAATTATGGTCGCGTGGGAATATTTCGCTATCCTTATTGTGATTGTTTAGTAAATAATATTTGAATTGAAACATTACACAGCATGAGTAATGTAATGCAAGCAGTGGAGCTAACTATACATACATAGATACTATACTTTGATTAAAGATTAATCCTTCTTTACACTATTATGTATGTTTTTCTTACTTTATTTTGATCTACTTTGTATAACAGATTATGCAATTCATCTAATAAAATACCAATGCATAAATTGTACTGGTGGGTCTAGAAGAATAAAATTCAGAAAAAAAAATTAACGATTTTTTAAGTATGTAGATGAGCACCAAAGGATGTTTGATCATCCACCCCTTAATAGAACAAAAAAGCTAGTCAAAATCGTTCAAAATTTATGACTAGATTGGTCTAAATACAGGAGAAGGGGGTAAATAGGGCCATCAAGAAATAAATTTGTCATCATCTCAAGCCGTCCAACTCCTCAGCCACCCGTACCCGGGCGTTTTATACGAATGTGGGTCCGCGAAAGGGTGTCAGCGGAGGGGGGCGCGTACACATAAACACTTATAAAAGTTTTTTGACAACAACCACCCCTCTCTCCCCGATTCGCTAATTTATGTTGCTTTTTTAATCAATACCGCTGCACGTTATAGATTCTATCGGTAACGTTTGAAGTAAATGATGCTGGTGTATTAAAAGTTGCGTATTGATTGTTTTGATTCTAATTAGTGTCTTCGTACCGTGGCGTAGAATATAGACGGCTGTGTAATATGACTTCTTGTAATATAAACGTAATTTGAATACATTGAGGAATTGAATAGTTTATGCAAAATACATTCTTTTTTTATAATATCGGAGTAGCAGACGAGCATGCAGTCCACCTGATGGTAAGTGGCTACTGCCGCCCATGGACATCTGTAATCAACCCCAGATAGGAATAGATATCCCTACCTGAGGTCGGCCACAGATGCGCTGCTACCCCTGAGGACTAAGCTGGAACGCCTCGAAAAAGTATGTCTCCCTTACCACACCCTTCAAAACGGAAAACAGCAGCGCCTAACACTGCTATTATTAGGCAGAAATAGGTGTGGCGGTGGTGCCGCCGGAGTCGAACCACAAAGGGTCCTACCACCTTAAATGAGCAATAAATTATTTATTTTGAGCAATAAATTATTTATTGCTCATTACAATATTTATATTTTTTTAATCAACAGTCAATGCTTATCGAGTCACAGAAGTTTATAACGCAGCCACCAGTAGCCAAATTTCCCCGATTGTAAAATAATTAATTATTATTATAGGTAATGGAATAACACAATATTGTGAGGGATATATACAATATCATCTTAAATAGGCAGTACTTTATCCATGAAAACTTAGGAGTTTATTTTAACTTGATGCAAATAAACCGTCTTTGTTAGTGCCATTAATTTCATGCAATTTTTAACATGAAGCGATAAACATAATAAATAACGTTATTATATTTCTGAGTTATTATTTAGATGTGTCGTAATATTACGTATACATATTGACTTATTGTATTTTTTGTAAATGTGTAATATTATTATAGTAATTACAAACTCTTCTCTTCTCTTAATTATCAATCTAAGTGAAATTCTTTTTCTGTTATACTTTGTACTGTGGGTTGCATTATCTAAAAATATCAACCAACTTTAAAAATCACGAGCTCTTACAAAATTTCAGTGATAAGTCAAATTTGCATAATCCCATTATTTTTATCGTTATCCAATAACGTTAACCAGATAAGTGCGTATCGGATGAAATATTACATTTCACGTGACGCTTAAGTCGTCAATCTCGCCGTTAAAAATAAAGTTATACGCAATTTTACGTTTCGCCAACCCCAAACGTATGACGTTAAAATCCGCATACCAACAAACACATCTACGTATACATCGGCTAAAGAATTTTACATCTTATACTCTTGAAATAAAGGTCTGTCATACTGCAGATTTATTTTGTCAACATGCTTATGTCACAAAGATTCGTTGCGTAATATTACGACAAGATAAACCGTGTGGAGTTGCCTTAAGGATGTTATAGATGGTACAGTGATGTTTGTAAGGCTGTTAACACACCGAGTGATGGATGGTTGTTCGCACGCGTGACGTGTCTGTCACGCCGAGGTTTCGGTGACGTGTGATTTAATTCTTCGTTTGGGGCTGATTTTGAATTCACAGGCTTTTTATTTGCAAACATCTGTCTGTTTAGAAGCTTGTTTTGTACAGTCTTGGTCTGTTCTACTTCTGGAATTTCTAGCGTCTTAAATTATGTTTCAATTGTATTAAAGAGTAATATTACTGGGCATTGAATATTTATATTCAATTCAGAACTACGTTTAGAAGGGTTCTATATTGAGAAGCTGGATTTATTCAGGGTACATGTGCCTTTGTTTCTCTTGGCCCTTTCAGTATGTAGATTTTCACATAGTAATTAGTTAAGGAAAATTGTAGCAACTCTTAAGATATATCTTAATTTTTTTTGTGATTCTTCCCTGACGCATCACCGTCACACATATAGTCTTTTATGATGAAGTAAATCTTATAAGATGTCACTTTCTACTGAAGTCTGGAGCAAACTTCACAATGCTCCACTGCGAGTTTGCAGAGGTAGGTACTTAAGATTATACTAATCCTTGAATAGTATTAAAATCTAACTTGCATATCGTTGTACTGGTAATTTAGAAAGCTCACACTAACGATCTAAGCCATTTTACATACATATAATTGCATTTGACAGAATTGTGACCACTTTATCTAAACGTACGAGGCACATGTCATTAGTGTCCGCTTCGTTGCATGAATGTACCCTAAAGAGTAGACTTCCAAGCAGAAAACATGATGCAGAGATATTTTAAGCTTTAATTGTGAGTTTTAGCCCCCAAAATACAAAGCAAATGATTGCTTTATTTGGCCTTTATCCATTTGCAGAGTAGCCCGTGTTTCTGTTATAACAGCAATCGTGCTGCTGGTTATTGTTTCAGGAGAAACGAGGCATTCCAACTTAGTTCTTAAGAACCGCTCTTTTAACAGTATGGATCTCAATAATCATCGTCATGTAGTATGAGGAACTCTTTGATCTGGTGCCTGCGTCGCCTTTCCTCGCACCACTCGCCGAAGGATGAAGTTCCATCCATATCAACATATCAACGGTTCGGTTTTAACGTTCATTTTTGCCGCGTACGTGCTAAATGTGGAATGAACTTCCTCCTGAGGTATTCCCTCAGGACTATGACCTGGAGTTCTTCAAGAGGGGTGTAAAAAGAGCTCACCGTCAAAGCCGGCGATGCATTGGCGACTCCTCTGGTGTTGCAAATGTCCTTAGGCGACGGTGACTGCTTTCCATCAGGTAGCCCGTCTGCCTTATCGTTAGGCTAAAACAACTGTCTAGTGAACAGCAAGCTACTACGACGAGCGCAACGATGGTATGGTGACGACGCGCGTGGCGGAGCGGTCACCATACTGGTCTGACGCGCAAAGGGTTCCGGGTTTGAACCCCGGCCAGACAGGTATCGGAATGATAAATTTAGATATATGTTTTGGTTCTGGGTGTGTATTCGTCTTTGTGTGTGTCCATGGCACCCACGGTACAGGGTGTTCTAGTGTAGGGCTGTAAGCGTAGAAAGCGTTTACGCTACTAATTTAATACAATCAAAAAGAAAATGAGTTGCATTCTCACTTTAATATTAAAATTAAATTAAAATAACAATTATTAAAATAACATGATTATTCTTTTAATTATAAAATAATTTCCGTAAATATTTATACTTCAACATTCCTTAGGCCGTTTCAGATTGAGTAAGGAAGCCATCACCCTAACGACGTAAGTCGCATTTCACACGCAGTAATTGCATTTGACAGTCGGGCAACTTTATCTGAATGTACGAGTCGCACGCTACTCCCTTCTATGCATAATGTGCCCTGACAAAGGACACTTCTTTAGAATGAAGTAGGACGCGAGTGATATTATTAGACACAAAAATATAAATTGTGAATTTAGTTGACGAAATACAAAGCAAATGTTTTTTCAAACATTCGGAAAGAGTTGTGACAACGGTGTAAGTGGTTCAGCCTCATCCTCTATTTCACAAATGACCGTGGGTGACAGTAAACACTTACTAAAGTAAACTATTTATTCGTTCGCTTCTTCAATATAATAAACAACAAAACACTCCTAAAATATATTTGTCAATTAAGATTAAGAAAAAATTAAAATATTAATCAACCTATGAATCTTAAACATTTACACTTGACTAGAACATTTCTTAGGCAGTCCAGATTGAGTAAGAAGCCATCACACTAACGACGTAAGTCGCATTTCACACGCAGTAATTGCATTTGACAGTCGTGGCAACTTTATCTGAATGTACGAGTCGCACGCTATTCCCTTCCATGCATAATGTGCCCTGACAAGGTACACTTCCTTAGAATGAAGTAGGACGCGAGATATATTATTAGCCACAAAATATAAATTGTGAATTTAGTTGACGAAATACAAAGCAAATATTTTTTCAAACATGCGGAAAAGTGGCAAAGGTGTAAGCAGTTCAGCAAGCAAATGTTTGTTCAAACATTCGGAAAGATGACAACGGTGTAAGTGGTTCAGCCTCATCCTCTATTTCATTATAAAAGTAATGTTGTGTGTGGTCAAATAGAAATCCAAATCTTACTTTGGTTACTACAAATAACCACGGATGACAGTAATTACTTACCATTAATTGTCAAGTAAAATTAAGAAAAAATTAAAATATTAATCAACCTATAAATCTTAAACATTTACACTTGACTAGAACGTTTCTTAGGCAGTCCAGATTGAGTAAGAAGCCATCACACTAACGACGTAACTCGCATTTCACACGCAGTAATTGCATTTGACAGTCGTGGCAACTTTATCTGAATGTACGAGTCGCACGCTACTCCCTTCCATGCATAATATGCCCTGACAAGGGACACTTCCTACTGAAATCAATGTTAAATACTTGTTTCATTTAAATTTGATGTTTTAGAAAGTAATTATATGTTGTATTTGTGATGTTCTCATGTTTAATTATTGTTAAATATTTTGTCGTCTACACATTATTGTCCCACTGGTAGACACTGGGTCTCCTTATCCGCGATTTTACAAGATTTTTAAGAGTTCCTACTTGTGTACAACTAAAAATTAGTCACTTTAATTTTTCTCCGTTTACGGATCTTTATAATCGTACGGTCAGTCTAAAATATTCGGGACCACGCGTAGTCTAATCCATTAACTGTTACCATATTTTAAATGTTCTTAAAAGTGGGCTACCAAAAGAAATAGAATTAAGACCCAAAGTTCCTTCGAGTTACTGTATACCTACTACGAAATTTGTTCCATCAGCACCAACAATATTCCAACGATATACTTAATATCATCTGGTAGAAAGCTAATTAAAAGCATTTCTATTTATATAGGTAAACTTCCAAATCATTTTTTCTGTTCCTGATTGTACAGTCTCCCTTCCAACAAATCCTCGTAGCATCAACCACTTGTGTACAGTTACCTTCACAAGTGCATCAGTTGCATCCGGCTTGTATCGCATTAGCCGATAATGGGCTATAAATAATGCGCACAATCGCAGGGCTGACGAGCGCGCATTGTTCGCGAGTGTACAGCAAGGTCGAATATGTACCGTTGAAAGTATGGTGAAATCGGTACCGCCCGTCATTATATGAAACACTAGCAGTACCCCCGACTCCACTTGTCGGCGTGTGTTGATTTAGTTACAATACTTTTTCTACACAAATCTATGTTGTCCCATTGCTAGACACAATTCTTTCCCTATACGAAGCCTAAAGCGTTACTTTATTCGCGGAAAGTGGGAAGGCAGAAGAGCCCTACGTATCAATACCGCCACCACACCAATTCTGCCTGGAAAAAGGAACTTTGAGCTCTGCTGTGTTCCACTTTTAAGAGTGTGGTAAGGGAGATATACTTTCCCGAGGAGTGTCAAATTAGTCCTCAGGGGTAGCAATCACGCATTTTTGGCCACCCTAAGGCCAATGAATAACTGATGACCACGGGCGGCAGTAGCCATACATACCATCAGGTGCACTGCATGTTCATTTGCTACTTCTATATTTAAAAACAACATCAATAATTGTGGTTCTAAGTCCGCACACATCAACCGGAGTTCTACTTCCGAGAGGGAATGTATGCCCCTTTTGTTAACTTGAATTACTGAAACTATAAATACAAAATGATAAATTAATTGATTGAAGTCAAAATAGGTAACACAGTAGGAGATCAGAGTAATAATTACAGTTAAACAGGGCCGGATTCCGCGTATTAATAAGCTATCAACGCACGCGACGTACATGACTGCTACACGACTAGTCGGCTACTTTGTTGTTATCATCGCGATATCTAAGCAACTGTTATTATTAACGACAATAACTATTACAAGGTACTGTAAGCAATGTCTACTGTCGTTTTATTTGCTCCAGATTCCTGTTTAGTTTAGTATTATACTCATAAAAATAAGAATAATGCTATTCGTTAGTAGACAATATCGAATTTATCCGACACATTTATATTTATGTCATCTTTAATCAACTGTAATGAATCAAAACAATTTTTTCGTTACATACTTGTATTGATTACATTTTATATGAAATAGTAAACGATCATTCTCATCAAAAATACATAGATGTCAACAAATTAATGACTTAAATTAATACCTACTGTCTACAAGTGAAACATTTGCTACATATTCAACGAATCAACTTGCAATATTTAACATCATGAAAGTAGGTAACACAGTAGGACATCAAGCAATAATTACAGTTAAACAGGGCCGGATTCCGCGTATTAATAAGCTATCAACGCACGCGACGTACATGACTGCTACACGACTAGTCGGCTACTTTGTTATCATTGCGATCTTGAGGCGATCGGTCATCGTCTTGTCACCTAACATGGTGCAACCCAATGTTTTTCTTCTGTGTATTTGTGTGTGTGTATTTATGTGTTACATGTGTCTATGGTTGTCTTTATATGTAATCGTTTATGTACGTGCTATATTAGTGTACAAGGATGGATGTATTGGTTATATTAAATTCAAATGATGATGCTTAGATGCTTGTACTTAAGTGTGTATTGTGATGAAATGTGAAATGAAGCTTAATGATTTCTAGAAATATTATGAAACTATCAAATTTCAATGAATATTTTATTTTGACACCACGTGTTACCACGGCAACAGATGCGCTGTTACCCTTGAGGGCTAAATTGGAATGCCTCGAAAACTTTGTCTCTCTTACTGCACTATTCAAAGCAGAACTCAGCATCACTTACAACTGCTATTATCATGGAGAAATAGGTGTGGCGGTGGTGTCCCAGGAGACAAACTACAGAGGTATCTACTACCTTTAACCACTACGATAGAATCCAATCTCCCATAAATATTAAACATGGTGAAAGTTAGTAATTTCTAGAAACATATAGCAAAGCTATTAACAAATTACTCAGAACAGTTCTCGTTAAGTGAGCCCCATTGCTCATCGGTGACCACACAATCAGCCTGTAAATGGTCAGCGGATCGGCCCGCAAACTCACGATCGTCAGATATATGGCGCGCGCTCCAAATAAATCACTTCCTACTTGCACTACGGAGATATACGCATTCTACAGCTAAACACCATTGATACGATGAAGTTTTGAAGTGAGGTAATAAAGACTGTATTAATATATAGTAAATAGGATTAAAATTTATTTATAGTTTAATAGATAACTTTCCTGATAAATTATTTGAAAATAATTTAATAAAGAGTGTAACTGATTAAACAAAAAGACTAAATTAAAAATTAGAAAACACTTTCCTCCTAACAAATTAATAAAAACAATTCCGTGGACTGACTGTAAAATCACCTATTTCAGTTCTATACTACCACAGTCACTTTAGCGTAACAACGGTCATAAGATTTGAAAATTTGATAAATCAGATACCTTTTCAGACGTTCCTAATCCCTTGGACTCGAACTAAGTAGTTTTGGTACTTTTTAACGTTTAGAAGGTTTAAAAAATGTTTGCAAACAACACACACAGGCAACACCTAAGGTCTCAATAATCGACAGTGATTTCCCATCAGGTGAAGCCAACTCAATGATCCTTCAATTTTATAAAAGCTCTAGTACAATACTTCGACAATTTCCTGTCATCAACAAAAGATACTCATTATAAATTCCACTCAAGGATCATGTTCTCAATTTAACGTGCATCAGACCTTCCATTAATCGAGATTAGCAGATAACCGGTGATCAGAGGCCATCTCACGCGTCCGCTAATGAGTCCTAAATGAACAACGTATGATCACGACAATCTAGGAACAGTTACTTTAATTTAATAACTGAGCGGACCCCTGGAACGGGTACGTTTGAACGTGCGCGTTATGGGCTTGGATTGTTGCCAATATTTTCCATTTTTTCCCCGTTTTTAGGGAAAATATAGTATCTTGTGTATTAAATATTATCATAATTATTAGTGTATAAAATAATGTTGCTTTTTTTTAATAGCGCTTTACATGTTTAGCTTGACACTAGGATTCATTATATCGTTGGTACCACTCACACACAAGGACGAATGAAACGACTAGAACGGAGTATATCTTAAAGGATATAACATTTAAAAATATTTTACAATATAATTTCATAAAAAGGGCTACCTCAAGTATAATACTGCCATACAATTTCCTGTCATCAACAAAAGATACTCATTATAAATTCCACTCAAGGATCATGTTCTCAATTTAACGTGCATCAGACCTTCCATAAATCGAGATTAGCAGATAACCGGTGATTAGAGGCCATCTCACGCGTCCGCTAATGAGTCCTAAATGAACAACGTATGATCACGACAATCTAGGACCAGTTACTTTAATTTAATAACTGAGCGGGCCCCTGGAACGGGTACGTTTGAACGTGCGCGTTATGGGATTGGATTGTTGCCAGTATTTCTCGAATATTTTTCCCGTTTTTAAAGAAAATGAAAGAAATATTAGTTTACTGATTTGTGAACTAAAATTTTCGTATTCATAGCTTCAGGACTCCTTATGCTGTTGTTACTACACACACAAATAATTACGAATGCTTAAACACAGTCAATATATTCAAGTATTAAAAAAAATGTTATAAAAAAATATGTAATATAGACAAAATCAAAAGCACAACGAAAAAAAACACTCATCTTGTAGTTATGTTGTAAGTAATAGTTAGTAATAAGTTGTATCTCTGCAGTTTATACCGATTAAGGTAAGTTGTATTAAATCATATCGCTTTGAAAAGCAACTTTAAAAATATGTTTTGCGAATTGAAATTTTCGCGCTCACCCAACACTGGCAACACCGAACGTGACTCGCTTTCCATTAAAATGCCTGGCTCACAGGAACTATGTAACATATGATTAGCTCCATATACCTTAGCGTTCCACGTACCAGCCCACCTGGGAGCTTCCAACAACCACTTTAGCCATTACGTGTTTAGTGCTTAGTCCTAGCGGTTAGTGCGAGTTAAAACTACACGCGTTTTGGTAAATAGGGGGTCAACGAGAGGTGGGTTTTATTTTGTTGCATGTGTTATTATGTGTTGTTACTAGGAAAAGAAGCTTCAAATGATTTGTTTCTGGTGTGTAACGGTGGTGTTGAGCGCTGTATTCTGTACCCTTACCATGAGTTTTTACGTTTTGACAAATATGACTGTTTTGCTATTTATTTACGTATTTGCCCATTCAATTTCCAATCAGCGCCCCTAGTGGATTGTATCAGAACTATAGTGTCAGTAACATAACATTAAATGTCTAAATTGACAAAATGGCGCTTTATGTTTTGTCTCTCTTTTTTGCGAACATGTGAGGGAGACAAAAAGTTTATCGTCACTTGAGCACTTACTTATCGTTAAGTTTACTCAGTCTACTAAAGCAAACGGAACAGAATAATGGACTGAGTAAACGTAAACTCATGGTAAGGGTACTGGTTTAAAGTAGATACTGGGGCGTTAGAGACACAAGGCCACGTAAATTAGTAATTTAGTATAGTAACACTGCTGCGAACTACTAAAGAACTCTAATTTTACATGGACGTGAGTGGTAGTGACTATCCCTATCTTTACCATCAGAGTTGGGATAGTTCATGGAGAAGTATCTCTCTTAACACACCCCAACAGGAATTCCAAATGTACTTGATACTCATGTTATAAATCAGAAATAGTACCTCCGAATCGAAATACAAACGATTTTACCACATTGGAAACTACGGTCTCCCTTCTTTAAGAGAGGATTCTGTCTACCGGGTACCTGGGGAAGAAATGCCGATTTTTTACGGATTGTCGAATAAAATTGTCGAATAACTAACATTAGTCTTAAAAATAAAAATTGCCGGAAGTCGAAAAAAACGGGTTGTCCAATATCCAAAATTAATGTACAAAATATAGAATTGACCACGTTCCTGACAAGTTGTAGACAGGTGAGCATCATTCTAGTGCAATCTATCCTATCAGTACAGTGTGGGTGAGCGCGTGGAGGATGTGTGAGGGCGCGTGATATATCGCCCCTGCGGCGTTAATAAGCGAACATTGTGCTCGTGATCGCCGATACCGGGTGTGTGGAGCCGCTACTGCGAATATGTTGTACAAAGTAAGAATCATTCTACAGTATACAGTTCGTTAAGTTCGTGATATATATTGTAGACAAGTATCGTTCTAGAAGTGCAATTTATCCTATCAGAACAGTGTGGGTGAGCGCGTGGAGGATGTGTGAGGGCGCGTGATATATCGCCCCTGCGGCGTTAATAAGCGAACATTGTGCTCGTGATCGCCGATAGCGAGTGTGTGGACTCGCTACTGCGAATATGTTGTAGAAAATAAAAATCATTCTACAGAATACAGTTCGTTAAGTTCGTGATGTGTTGTAGACAAGTATCGTTCTAGAAGTGCAATCTGTCCTATCAGAACAGTGTGGGTGAGCGCGTCGAGGATGTGTGAGGGCGCGTGATATATCGCCCCTGCGCCGTTAATAAGCGAACATTGTGCTCGTGATCGCCGATAGCGAGTGTGTGGACCCGCTACTACGAATATGTTGTACAAAGTAAGAATCATTCTACAGAATACAGTTCGTTAAGTTCGTGATATATATTGTAGACAAGTATCGTTCTAGAAGTGCAATCTGTCCTATCAGAACAGTGTAGGTGAGCGCGTCGAGGATGTGTGAGGGCGCGTGATATATCGCCCCTGCGCCGTTAATAAGCGAACATTGTGCTCGTGATCGTGTGCCGATAGCGGGTGTGTAGAGCTACCACGAATGTATTATTCGAATTGTTGAACTAGAATCACAATTGAGAGCTGACCTAATGCTATCTCGGGTCTCAAAATTAAGTGAAGTTCATAAGCTTATGTGTAAGCTAAGGTCGTGTTGCAATTATGAGACTATGTAACATTATTTTTTTTTTGAGATTCATTTTATGTTAAATCGATATATATATATATATATATATATATATATATATATATATATATATATATATATATATATATCGATTTTAACATATGTACTCAACCAATATAAATAAATTACAAAAAAAAGTTAAATTCAATTTTTTTTTTCATAACCTAATTTAATAATACTACAGTCAAATTCGCAGTATAGAGCCCGCACCTGCCACATGTAGGTCACATTCGCGCCAAGTTCCCGTGTTTGCTGCGCGAGCGCCGATAAATATACACGTCACGGGAACCAAACCCACACCAACCTACACTTACCGCTATGCACACAACAGTCAACGCAATTCTTACCTTAAATGTTTAAGCAAACGGTTTATTGCTATTTTTTGCACTTAAAACCGCTATTTGCTTAGCAAAAAAGCAGTTTCAATGGATTTTAAGCACATAGAGTCATCACATAGAGTCTTATTTAGTCTCTACCAATGATAGGGACACGGCAAAGATATTAAAACAGATCACGACATTCTCGTGATCACCGCGACAAACATTCAATTCACTTATCCGATTAAAATATCGATTTATGTTAGAATTCGAGATGCCCCGTTGCGAGTCGCCAATTTGTTGGAATTTAATCGATAAATAATCGCACAAGAATAATCGATGTTCTAGTATGTTTTGGTCCGGTCAAACATCGACTTGTTGTTACGTTCTATCGATCAAAAGTCATTAATGCAATGATTTTATTTTTAAATAAGATGTACTGACGAATATTCTTCTTATGACTTCATGACTTTACCTTTAGCGTTAGTATGATGTAGTTGTAGTAATAATATAGTTTTTGTAATAGTAGGTAGGTATGGGCTCCAGTGGAAAATAACACATTTTGGTATTTTTTATCGCTTTTCTTACGGGAGTCTCCTTAATTACTGTGTAAATACAACCTAACCTAACTTTTAACTTACGAACTAAACTGCAACTTAGTCCCCAGAGATAGCAAAGCATCTGTAGCCGACCGTCATCTAGGTTTAACTCCAGTAATTAACTACAGACGTTCATTTGCCATTTACCATCAAAACTACATATCGTTAAATATAATGTAAAAAATATATTAGACATGTCCATTGACCATTTAACACTTTTGAAAGAAAATCCTGATACTAGTGGTATTATTATACAAAACATTATTATTTTTGTCATATAGGATCTTTGGTATCCGAAACAAAAGGATACAACGTAGTTTAGGATACACAACATACAGGTAAAGTACCTTAGTTTCCCCTCCACAGACCTACAAAGGGCAACGATCACCGCCCCGTGGCCCACATCGCCGGATGAATCACTCGCACCTCGCGGCTTCCGCGTGCTCTAATGAAATCCACTTTCAAACACAATCGCAGCGTGCATTGTTATCTGCGTGTTGCTTGTACTCGCTGCTTGTAAAGACAGTGGCACACCAGGAACAAAAACTAATACTGGCTAACAGACAATGCAAAACTTAAAACTGATAGGTTCCGAAACTTCAAACTTTCCGTGTAGAAATAACAAGGGTGAAAAAAATTACAATATACATCATACAACGTTTAAAAAAAATCCAAGAATAAAATTTATACACCTACATATATACCCAAAAGAAATTGAAACAATCGGATTTTTAGCAATGAAATAAATCAAATAATATCAATCAAAAAGACAAATTTAAACCCTTCTCGATGTTGTATGTTCGTGTATCAATGCACTCACTACACAAAAAATAATTGTAGTGTAAAGCTTTGAGTTTAAGAGGCGTCATTTTAAAAGCATCATAAATAATACTTAGTATCTACAATAGTCTAATAAACAAAAATGTAATAGTACTATAGTTTCCCCTCCACAGACCTACAAAGGGCAATGATCACCGCCCCGTGGCCCACATCGCCGGATGAATCACTCGCACCTCGCGGCTTCCGCGTGCTCTAATGAAATCCACTTTCAAACACAATCGCAGCGTGCATTGTTATCTGCGTGTTGCTTGTACTCGCTGCTTGTTAAGACGGTAGCACACCAAGAACATATCAAATAATAGAATATCCTTGTGTATAAACGATGATTGAGGGAGATAGAACCCTTGACAGTTCGACTTCCAAAGCACTACCGCTAACACCTATGTTTTACTAATTACAGTAGTTTTAATCTAGTTAACATGCTATTTAGTAAAATTTAAATTAATTAAGCGAATACATTGTGTACAATTTCTCGACAGAAAAACAATTGTTTAATAATTTCTGAGATTTTGTCATCACGTCTGATCACATATGTTGCAGCATATTATATGTAGGGATTTTAATCATGCTCCTAATGTGTCCAACACCTTAACACACAGGTTGCACCTACTAGGATGATATAATATCGCTCGGGGAGCACGGATATTACGAGATAATACCATGTTCCACTTATTTTATACCCAATGCTCGCCCGCTAATGATAAAGCTGTAATCGCAGCGTAGGCGATTGTTTATGGATTCGCTCGATGAACAAGTTAAATTCAACTTGTGAACAAAGTTGCTAATTATTTATTAATAAGAGTTTGTTGTTGATTGTTATTGATTTTTAGATTTATTATGATTCTACCTGCAGCTTGGAATATCGACGTTATAATGAATAGTGGTCGTCCTATGCCGTGGCGTGACGTAGCCGCATGGCGTTTTATCTTGTGTTGTGTACTGGTCTCCTTAACATGATCAACAAAAGTAGCTTCACATCAGAGTAGCGTAGAATGTCTCAATCACGCTCACGCTCACCCGTGTCTCCCGCCGCTGTCACATAATTGTGATTAATTTCGCGCGAGTGCGTAGTGGTGCTATCTTTTTGTCAGCTTGAAATGGGTACAAACATCACACGGTGCATTTACGACTATCAAGACAATTTCATATCAAAGTAGCTAAAGTAGCGTCATATCAAAGTAGCTGCATATCAAAATATCTTCACATCGGAGTAGCTGAGAATGTCTCAATCACACTCACATCACACACACACATAATTGTGATTAATTTCGCGAGAGTGTATGGTGGTGCTATTTTTTGTCCATCAGCTATCCTGATCAAACCCGTACAAATATCACACGGTGCAATCACAACCAACAAAGTAGCTGCATATCAAAGTAGCATCATTTCAAAGTAGCGTCATATCAAAGTAGCTTCACATCAGAGTAGCTCACGAATGTCTCAATCACACTCACGATCACCCGTGTCTCCCGCCGCTGTCACATAATTGTGATTAATTTCGCGCGAGCGTGTGGTGATGCTATTTTTTTTGTCTACCAGAATAGCTTCAAATCCGTGCAAACATCACACGGTGCATTGACGACTATCAAAATAATTTCATATCTAAGTAGATTCATATCAAAGTAGCGTCACACTCAAAGTAGCTTCACATCAGAGTAGCTCACGAATGTCTCAATCACACTCACGATCACCCGTGTCTCCCGCCGCTGTCACATAATTGTGATTAATTTCGCGCGAGCGTGTGGTGGCTGCGGTCACCGTAGGAATGTCGTCCTAGCGGTGGGAAGGGTGTGGTGTTGGTTATAAGCGGAGCGGGTAGCGGAGTTTGTTAAAGAATTTGTTTCTCGCTCAATAACATATATGTATAGCTACTTTTTTTTTATTTCAATGTTCATTTAATTTCAATTTATGAAAGATATATTAACAACAGGCGAACACTTTACTAATGCATTGTTTTACTCGCTCACTAGCAAATATCGAAATTTGACAATGTTTGTTTTTTTTTTTCTCAAAACTAAGCCGTTCAAAAGTTTGAAGTTACGAAGCCAATACATTTATTTTAATTCGTTACTTTTATCATTTCAGAATTAATTTCAAGACTAAAATGGAGGATTAAAAAAACATCGTAAACAAATGTATTTACACTACTTGACTTTATTTTTAATAGCGCGAGAATGTCCAATTACAAAGTTATAAAACTATTTAGCTATTATCATTTTATTGCTCAATATAACCAAGTGATTACATTTAGTTGCAATAGTCAATCTAAGCTACAACCTTGTTCGCTTTTATTGCCAATGTGCACACACCCTAAAACCACACTTACTAATAGAAAACTCCTGCGCGCTTATACTCTAGAATTAGGCAGATCGCACCTCTGTAATTTGACAAAATTTACGACATCTCAACTTTTCGTCTCCATTGCACTTTTGTTCTGTTCAACCATAATAATATAATTGCGAAACTCATTTGTCTGAACGTAATTTGCAACGAAGTTTGAAATAGTGTCAGATTTATCTTATTTTTGTTCTTGTAGGTACGTTTACGGTAATTATTAGTTTACAGCAAATTCGTGGTTGCTTCGCTCGGATAACAATTATGAATTACATCATCTATTGTTTTCATATAAATATAACTGTTACGGTTTACAACTTGATTGCGATAGTTAACATAGAGGCCTTATAGACAGATCTATAATAAAATTAAATTAAAATTTCCTGAATTTTAAAGAATTATTCAGTGCATCCCATTAAAACAAGTCACAATTATTTTTTCATTGTGTTACCTACGAGATCGATATTCGAAAATTTCTGCCAACTATTGTTTTCTGCGTCGTTACTCCTGAGGACTAAGTTTGAACGCGTCTTATAAGTGTGTCTCTCTTAGCCCACTGCTATTATTCTCTCAAAAGGTGTAGTGACTGTGCCTCCGTAATAGAACTACAAAGGGTTCTACCACGTTCAAAGTTTGTCTGGTCTAAATCAAAATAAATCCGAATGCAATGATCCCTACAGCTGTCCTCATTCGTCAACGTACAAAGGTCGTTCACTATCAAATGAACGGCACATTGTAACCCTTCAAATAATAAACAACACTCAGACAAGGCCGAAAAGGAACAGATACATATGCATATAATTAATCTCTATATATAAATTTGTCTATTTTTGTCGTCTGTTTGTGAATTGGATATATTTGAAAAGTATCCGATGGACGATTTTAAACTACTTAAGTATATAAGTGATATAACACAAAAATAAAAAATAACGCGATTTTTTTGTTATCTGGAACACTGAGTTGAAATAACTGACACATTTCAGATGTATCTTTGAAATAATAATATACCTTGTTTAAAATTGTTTATTTTTTGACCAATGCCAATAGTTTATTTTTGGGTTAACTGACAGACCTCTAGTTTTTATTCCTTCTTTATGAATCATATAGTGTCTACCCCTTTTTAAAATAATGGTCAGAAATAAAAAAAACTAAAACTTAAAAAAAAACCTTAATTAGGGTTACTATTAATTTATTTAATCTCTAATAGTGTGTACTGTTTTTAATCTAAATCGGAAAATCGGGTATCTTCAAAATCCTTTACCAACCAATTAAAACCAATTTCCCCACCATCACGACTTAGACCAGAGCCACAGTAACAACTAGTACACTATCAAATTAATCGCACTCAGAGCTCATAAACACGTCCAGCTTCCACTTGTGTTGCGACAACCAACAATAAACCGCTGCCCTGAATGCCTTACAGTTTTATGACCGAACTGGGCAACCGTAATGCGAACACACTTGTTTGTAAATAAATACTATTGCTGAAGTGACGGGTACAAGTACCGCATACCAGTCGATAAGCAATATTTCTAATTTAATTATCTGCTGACGAAAATATTTTAATGTAACTCAATAACATAATTAATTTAATAATGTAATATAATTGTATGTCTGAACAAAATTTAAACAAACATAATAAAATAATTAAAAACTATTGCCTACTGTAGTCCACTACTGCCACGGCTATTGTTTTATAACAGCAGTATTCTGGTTTAAATGCGCGTACTGACAAACTAAAGCACTGACATTGCCTTCCTGATACATTTGGAATATGGATGGGTAGTTGCTCTGCTCGCCGTTTATTAAATTTCACGTACGTTACTTAATAAATAATTAAAGTTTTCTATACTCGCACCCACACTAGGATTTTCCTGGTACGGTTGCGGTCCAGGTTCGATCCCCGGTCAGACAGGTATCTAATAAACCGCTGCCCTGAATGCCTTACAGTTTTATGACCGAACTGGGCAACCGTAATGCGAACACACTTGTTTGTAAATAAATACTAACGCTGTAGTGACGGGTACAAGTACCGCATACCAGTCGATGATCAATAATTATAATTTAATTATCTGCTGACGAAAATATTTTAATATAATTTAATATTGAAATGTAACTGTAATGTCTGAATAAAATTTAAACAAACATAATAAAACTATTATCCATTGTAGTCCACTACTGCCGTATTCTGAATTAAGGGTAAAATATAATAGTATTTATATATAAAGTGTAATATAATAGTATGTCCATAGAAATGTGCATACTGACAAAATAAATCACTATCATTACCTTCCTAAGATAATTTGAATTTGGCTCTGATCGGTTAGTTAATAAATAATTAAAGTTTTCTACACACACACACCCCACACTAGGATTTTCCTGGTACGGTTGGGTTCCAGGTTCGATTTACGGCCAGGCAGATGTCTAAATTAGAATGAGAAGAATTATGTCCTGGATGTGTTTGTCTATTCATCTTTGTGTTTGTCCATAGCACCCGTAACACAAGAAAAAATCTGATTTGGGACTATGATTGTAAGAAGCGTTATTCATTTAGACCGATTTAAAGCAAATTGACTGTATAATCATTAAATATTTCGCTTTTGAAGTCACTATAAATACCATTTTAATTACAAACATAAAGCAGCTTAAATTTCAACATTTGACAGGTAGATTTTAATAGCTAGATAATTAGGCGTTCCTGAATATAGTCTAGAATCTAGACTAGATGTTTGCGATCGATACGTCTAACTTTTAAATGTTGATGTCTTGTAATAGTCTGTCATAATTTGCTTAACTGATTAAATAATAAACTAATATTCCAAATCCTTTATTCATAATCGTAATTTAATAAATTAAGCATGCAAATTTCTTTAGAGCAAGATCAAAGAGCAGTTATGCCTAGAGGTTGACACTCGACGTCTCCGCCGGTCCGAGGTTCAAATCCCAGGCACCTCCGATTTTTAAAAGTTATGTGCGTAGACTTCGTGAGTAACCTGAATACCCGCGAGATCACAAAAAAGTTTTTAACATCTAACAACATTTACATTCCAAATACGTTAGATTCATTTTACTCCATTATCTGGTGGAGACTCAAACCCGAAACCCTTTTGCAGGCCTATGCGAATCGTCAGAAAAAAACATGAATATATGACATACATATATCGTTTTAATATCAGTATACTTTTTTCATATAAGTTGTTTGGAAAATTAATACTAATGAGTACAGCTGGAAAATTGTGCTTTTTTAAGAGTGGTGTACGCTCCTAGATTGTATATCAGAAATGGCTCATAGAAGGTCAAAAAATATTGTCCTTAGGCTAGCTATCAACCTCCTTCCACATACGATTACTTAGAATAAGTTTCCCATAGCTTTGAATCTGAATATGTAAAAGTATCGGTCGTGGGCTAACGCGACAGGCGGACATAATTCGACTCCGTAATGGAGTCCGCAACACGCACCGGCCACACATCAGCGGGGACAGACAGACGGACAGATGAAGTAAGAAGGTACGACTGTATATATAATTATATACCGCAATACCGGCGGGTAAAGCTGAGTTTTGTTTGAGACTACGCGTTGTGCAATGTAAGGGAGATTGTGCATTGCGCGAATACTTAGGTTCGAATAAAGAGTTTTGATACTAAATTTTTTTTGGAAGATTTAATATCTTTCTATGGTGAGTCTGTATTCATCCTTATTAGATAGTACCTAAGCATGTAGGCAGTAAATTTAATTTGTCTTGCAATAATCCGAATAAAAATTTTCTGTCTTTTTTTCTAATTAGAGTTGTAAGTAATAATACTAATAAAGCTGATTAATATAAAAATAATGACTACCTATACATATAAACGATTTTTTTTTAATATTTTTAGAAACAAAGTTATTAGTCACGCTCTCTCGTATTTTTCTTGAAAAACACTTTCCTTTGATACATATATTATGGGGCTGCATAAAACATAATTCGAGTCCGTAATGGAGTCCGCAACACGCACCGGCCACACATCAGCGGAGACAGACAGACGGACAGCTGAAGTAAGAAGGTACGACTGTATATATAATTATATACCGCAATACCGGCGGGTAAAACTGAGTTTTGTTTGAGACTACGCGTTGTGCAATGTAAGGGAGATCGTGCATTGCGGGATTACTTAAGTTTGGGATAAGGAGATTTGAAAACTGAGCGTGTTTTAGAAGTCTTTATATAAGAATAATTTTATATGATATGTACAATATATTACAAATTTAACTTATTGAAATATACACATAAATATTATATTTATAATTTTTTTTTGGATGACAGTCGTTTTAGTAATGTCATTTTGTTTTTCAGAATCTTCTCAGACATACCTTTCATTTGATACCCATGTCATGGGGTATCATAAAAAATAATTTGTTCTGAGATCTTGCGCACTTGCCATACCTATTGGCTATTCGAATGTTGTCATCAACTAATTGTGCATTATGATCCAAAACTAAACTATGCAAAATTTCAGCTGAGTCGATGGGGGTTAACTGCAATATTTGCCCATCACATAACGTTTAAAAACTAGTGACCGACCGAGGCCGATGAAATTAACACACTGATAGAAGCATTCGAAAGAACAACGGAACGAAGCTCAAAAGTTCACGACCGTATGTTTTGGTTATGTCGAAAGGACCAGCCAATTTTTGATCGACACAAAAACTTTAACCGAAACCCCTCTTAGTCGCTAGTAAAAACCGCGCACTGTACCATCCCCCTTACACCGTTTAGCGTGTGCCCGCGTCACATCTCACCCGCAAACGTCTCCATAACTCTGCTTCGGAATGAAGCCACAAATCTAGGACTTAGTATATATCTGCTAGTATCGATAACACTAACATGTATACAACTTGGCTTGGTTTTGTTTGAAATGTACATCAATGTGTGCTGTTTTATTTGATGTGATGTACTATGTTTGTGAGCGATAGCATGTTTACTTTTAAATATGGAAATAGCAGACGAGCATGCTGTCCACCTGATAGTAAATGGCTACCGCCGCCGATGGACATCTGTACTCAATCCCAGATAGGATTAGATAATCCTACCTGAGATCGGCCACAGATGCACCGCTACCCCTGAAGCCTCACCTGGAACGCCTTGGAAAAGTGTGTCTCAGTGCTTAACACTGCTGTTATTAGGTAGAAATAGGTGTGGCGGTGATGCCGCCGGAGTCGAACCACAAAGAGTTCTACCACCATCAAAACGACTTACGATTAAGGTATCGTATAATCGTAACGTATATGAAAATACCTTTTTTATTTTTGTACAAAAGACTTAGCTAAGTTAGTGTTATGAAATTCGCGGTCTTTCACGCAAGGAGTCCATGTTTAGAATCTTAAGTATATTTTGTAAAGTTAGGTGTCTAATGAAATTTATTTAATACTGACTTTAACGGTGAAAAGAAACATTGTGAGGGAACCTATATATCTTAGCTGTTAGCTAAATCCATAAGGTCTAAAATAAAATCCTTCATGTTTCTCGTTATCATAACTTAAATCAGATTTTTTTATCTTCAAAAACACAAGCCATTCGTAAAATACTCTCATGACTTAAACAAATAAACTTTCTCTAGGTTCATAGTATCTCCAAATTAAATTTTATCAAAGTTGGTTCAATGGTTTAGCCGTAAAAGCAGATACAGTGAGGCCTCACTATCTGTCTGTCTGTTTGTCGTCTCGTATTTTAATTTTAACTAAGCGATATCAATTCTATAAACATTACCGCCAACCAATATATCAATATCGTACACCACAAAATCATTTTTACGATCAATAAACACAGATAATTAACACGGCACGCCATTACACAAATATGCAGCCCACTTACATACATAATGGTCCTTAAAATTAAGTCTTAGAATAATAATTGTTCCTTCGCGCGTGATTTCTACTAATAAGATCACGAGTATTCAGCACAATAATGGAGCGTTAGGTAAGTGTTGCATCGCCAGCTATCAGCGGTAAATACAAAATATACTTTTGGTCAAAGACTAAAAATTACTCTGTTTTTTGTCAGGGTACGCAAATGTGACGTCATAAATCGTACATTAGTATAACATAATTATGTTTACGCTTGTACTGCAATTATCTTTTTTTGCGTATCGACGGTTACTTAACAGAAATTTGTGCAATAAAGATACTTCAAAAAATCAGCTACAATAACATGACGATAGTTTTCTAATATAACGCGAAAATTATTATTTAATCACTAACTTGTGTCTTGCCCTAAAATTCATTTGGGTAAATTGACACAGAGTCAACTTCGCTCGTATGCTCGCTTAAAATTTATTAAAGAAACGCTTATTTCATTATTCTTATATAGAAACTCTCTCTTCTCTTTATTACATTCTGCGGTTTCACGTGTGTGTCTAGAAAGACTAACTAATAAAAGCGTAGTAAAAACTCGACTGTCTTGCATTACGAGTCTTAGATTATGTGACTTAGACTTTACGTCGTTTTATTTTCCAATCGAGAAGCTGATCGCTTATAGTTTATATCTTATCGCTGTAAATGTTGCAAGTGGTTGACGGCTCAAATGTAGGGCATAGTGTTGTTATTTTATTATTGGCAACAGGTTGTTAATAGCGGTGTAGAGGTGGCAAACAATACCGTTTTTGGTGCGTGTTCCGTTGCTCTACGCACCTGTGTAAAGTCCTGTTGGAAAATACCTCTCATACTTTCGAGTTGACAAAAACATTGCCTAGTTTTACCGTGTACGCGGTCCAACCTGTGATAGTCTTGTGGTTGAAACTTGGACTCAAAATTGAGTGGTCCGAGGTTCGAATGCAAAGCATCTCTAATTTTCGAATTTATTAGGAATTAATTATCGCTTGCTATAACGGTGAAGGAAACCTACAGGCCTAGGAGCCTTATAAAAAGTTCTCAATGGTTTGTGAAGTCTACCAATCCCTACATGGCTAGTGCAATGGGACGAGCGTGCAAATTACAATGAAACTTTGCAAAGATACCCAGTAAAACTTTGAATATGATTCGATAATTCACTCGAAAAATTGCGTATTAAGATCCCATATCATTTTAAGTACTCAGTTTTAAAAATGGTGATATTTTTCTCTGCAGATAACATAGAACTTACGGAACAAAGCCACATGAAAAACCTAGTACAGTATAAGCAAAGTAAATAAATAATTTATCAACAATAACTAGATATTAAAATCGCCTTACTCTACCACTGACATTGATTTGTGCTGACTTCGCTCATATAGAGCCCACGACATGCTCCAGCAACTCTACATGAATGATCATCAATTCTAATGGCATGTGTATTTTAACCATGGACGAAATAATAAAATAGAGTCCTAATATATTTATATTTATCCCTATTACTTTTTGTATAATATATTTCTAATAGTCTAAACTTTATTGGCTCCGATGTTTCGTAAGTACACATAATTAATTATGACTTCTTTTGAAGGAAAATGTTCAAGGACAATCTACATACTTCATAGTTCTTCATATACGAGTAAATCTGATAGGTGAATGAAGTCGACGTATTCTGAGAGAAGAGTGGATACCCACGCCCAACAGTGGGATATTATGTCTAATAGTTACTGACCATTCTACATACATTGCATCGATTAAGCGCAAGAACAACACCAACGATTACTAAGCATGGCATTAGATCTATATGACAAATGCAAAAAAATGAAAACTTGTTTGTGTATGTAGTCGTACTATGACGGCGGCATAACGCTCAAAGGGTTCCAGGTTCGATCCCCGCCCAGAAAGACATGTGAATTTGGATATCTGTTCTGGGTCTGGGTGTATGTCGTCTTTGTGTTTCCATAGCACCCACGACACCGGAAAACCTAGTGTGGAGTAGAGTATAGATTTTTTTTACTCTAGTAGTAAAAAACGCACGAAGGTACCCCATTCGTGGAAATAATGTAAAAAATAGCAATACAGACAGAATTACAGTTTTATTTACCTTTACATATCAGTATGTTGATTGATAACTGTATCAATATTGAAATGCCTTTCCAGCCTCTGTGATTTGTGACTGACATCGCTCATATAGTTCGTACCGCTCTACTCGTATATCTACTGATGTATGCTTCGAGTGAATGGAATGTACAAACAGGAATTTACGTAAACTGTTTCGTATGTTTCTATATTTATGCGTTTACATTTTGAGTAAAAACCAAAGATTCTTATCATCATCGTCATCAACACATTACTGTCTCACTGCTGGGCACGGGTCTCTCAGAATGAGGAGGATTAGGCCATAGTCCAGCGCGCTGGACAAGTGCGAGTTGGTAGACTTCACATACGTACCCTTGAAAACTTTTTCTTTTAGTTTTCTCAGGGAAACCTGCATGTTTCCTCATGATGTTTTCCTTCACCATTTAAGCAAGTGATAATGAATTTCTAATACGCACAGAACTTTGGAAAAACTAATGTTCTTATACGTATTATATACATATATGTAGTTACTGTTTGTCTTAAGAAAAATAGACGTTAATTTTACCTTAAATTAATTAAATTTAAAGTAATCATTTTCATGTATTTTTAAAGTATCGATACCTTTGTTTCTATACTTTGATGCTGTTGTTCGATATTGTGCCCTGTCTCATCTGTGGTCGATCTCAGGTATAACTTCAATTCTATTTAGGATTGATTACAGATGTTTTTCAATTGCACTAATCACTTATCATGATTTAATGAGAAAATTATCATTTTATGATGATAAGTGATGTTTCCATTTCACGAAAAATAACAGTACCTACTCGTGTATACTAATATTATAAAGAGGAAAACTTTGTTTGTTTGTTTGATTGTAATGAATAGGCTCAAAAACTACTGGACCGATTTTAAAAATTCTTCCACCATTCGAATGCTACATTATCCACGAGTAACATAGGCTATATTTAATATGAAATATAGCTATTATATAATGTAGCGAAGTAGTCACCATATCGGTCCATCACGCAAAGTTCCGAGTTTGATTCCCAGCTGAGCAAACACTGAAATGATCTGCACTTCTGCTTAAAGTAGGTGATCTCAACTTCTAGTTTAGGTGTTGCATATCTTTGTGTGTGTGCACTTACTACATGATATCCTATATAAAAGAAAAACATTCATTTGATGGCGCTCATCAAGATTGGCTCGAGTTTAGAGACAGCGATCCAGTACATGAATGTTAAACACGTCAAATAAATTTGATGAAACCTGTTTTTGGTTAATAAATAGATCAGTGTTGCCATAATATCCATGATCACCTCATGCGGGCTTTAATTACTTGCGTATCAAGGTATTACAATGTTTGCGTCGTGAAAACTCCCTTTATTGTGGCTAAATGGGGTAAATTAACAGTGTAATTGCGTTAGGGTTGAGGGTGTGGAATTGATTATCATACTTGTGAAGTGGTTGATTTATGTTACGGGTTACGGGGAGTATTAATATTGTCGATAGATCCTTTCACTATTATAGAAATTAATGAATTAAATTGGCCTAAAGCCTAAATAATAAAGATGGTCGTTTGTACTTTGATTTTTCAAATGATTCCAATATTTTACAGACAATACAATTTAAAAAAAATGTATTTATTTCATAACATCGTAATCAGTTGTATTGACTAAAATAGACATAAATAACGAGATGAACCTTTAAATTTACGATTAATGCAGAGGTACAGGAGCACAACATTTTAAAATATGCATTTTTATGGTATTTGTCTATTATTTGAAAACCACAGCCATATGTACGAGTAAAAGAATATGTTTTTTTTTTGTTTTCGAGGGAAATACCTTCGAAAGGTACCCGGTGCCGTGGGAGCGACACAGGGTTATGTGGCATACTTACCGCACGAAAACCCCCCCGAGACGAGTAAAAGAATGTCAACTTTCGTTTACCTGATGAGTGTGTGACTGTTTACCTGTTTTCTGTTTATATTTGTGTGTTTGTTCCGGTTTACCTCGAAAGGTATAGAAGTATTGTCTTTTAATTGGCACGCAAAGACTAATCTTTTATACCCTATTTCTTACCCCAAGAATATAATAATAACTGAAAAACCCTAGCCCTCGGGGAAACCTAAGTACACTGATTATATTGCAAAGTAGCAGAAACGTGTAGGCGAACGGCTGCTGAGATCCTAACACCTGATACTTGAAGCCAAAGGCAACTAGCTAATGAATATAATCGACTGCAATGCTAAGTGCTGACCAAAAGCTTAAAGTAATAACTGAGTTGAACCCTTTCTGCGAGATCCAAGGTTCGAATCCGAAGAACACACCTTATGTAAGTAGTAATAAATTTGTTAAGTAAGCGATAATAAGAAATTTATGATTACTTTTTTGACGGCGAGGGTCATCTGAAGGTGGTACAACCCTTTGTGGTTTGAATCCAGAGGCACCAAGGTCAGACTTATTTTTGCCTAAGTACAACTGTGTTTATTATTGCTGTGTTACAATTTGATGGGTGTGGTAAGGCATGTAGTTTTCCTCCATCATTAAAGCATGTGATTAGTTTCATTTAATTTCTAATACACTTGAATAATTTTCTAATACATTTAATTTCTAATAATAAATCGAGCCTGGAAATTCGAGCCTGGAATTTCATCCTCGGCATGCGCCAAATAAATAATATAGGTGGTACCTAATGGTAATGAATAGGTTATTACAACTCGTACTCGTACATATATGTCTCATTCTCTCGTACGAGTGCTATAGGATTGACAGATACCATATTGTTAAGCAGTCAGGTGTTTGTTTTTAAAATTCTCTAGGTTTTTTTTTATAATATAGGAGTAACCGACGAGCATGCAGTCCACCTGATGGTAAGTGGTTACTGCCGCCCATGGACATCTGTAATCAATCCCAGATAGGATTAGGTATTCCTACCTGAGGTCGGCCACAGATGCGCCGCTACCCCTGAGGACTAAGCTGGAACGCCTCGGAAAAGTCTGTCTCCCTTACCACACCCTTCAAACCGGAACACAGCAGCGCCTAACACTGCTGTTATCAAAACTTACCTCACGACTTACAAAATGAATACAATTTCCACATATAATTATAATTCAAATGCATAATCGATAACCAATCCACTTAATTAAGGAATTAGCTCACGCCCGCGATACAAGATAGGGCGTAGCGTTTCGTAAGCACTTCCGTACTCGCAATTATTGATTGCGTTAACTATTATTACTATTTACTTTGTAACCTGCGTACCTGAGATCCTAACAAAAATTATTGTGAAGTGTGTGACGGAGATCGAGAGAAGGATTAGGCCATAGTCCGCCGCACTAGCATTTGCGTATTGATAGACTGACTTTTTTACAGAATAGAATGAAAATAAAAATAATAAAATAAAGGAAGTATATTTTATTTTTATTTTATAATAAATTAAGTGTACTGAAACGCTAAAACCAGTGCGGTGGACTATGGCCTAATCCTCATACTGAGAGGAGACCCATGCCCAGCAGTGAGATAGCAATGGTTTGATGACAACTTTGTAAGGGACGTAGGTAAGGTGGTTGTTATCTTATGTTCCACGGCTAAAACTTATTTTAATAAAATAGTATTATGGGTTCTTTTCTTAACTAATGTAAATAATCTATTTGTACACTGCATTTTTGTACTATAGAAGAAGCATGCAGTCCATTTGATGGCTACTGCCGCCCATGGAAATCTGTAATCAACCTCGGATAAGATTAGACTCCTACTTGAGTTCGGCCACAGATTCATTACCCCTGAGGACTAACTTGAAACGCCTTGAACCAGAACACAGCAACGCTTAACACTAGTGTTATAAAACAGAGGTGTGGCGAAAAGTCGAACAAGCTTTTAATATTGACATACATAATTTTTCGTACCGAGCAAGATTTGCATAAGTAAAATGTGAAACAACAGGAACACTATTAATTGCGAGTAAGGAAGTGTATGATGCAATCGCGTTACGAAACGTTAACGCGCTAACAACGCACGCTGTACACGCCCTATCTTGTATCACTGGACAATTGCGACGAATGCGAAACTAGCGACACCTTGCGGGTATACTTTTTTTATTTGCTAGCGTCATAGATTAGTAAAGATGACTCACTCCTAACAAGAAAACGTAACCAGTTTTGACAATTGAAATAGTTGCGTAAAAAAGTTTTGCCACGTCTCCGTGCTAAAATATTTGAAATAATTATTTATTTATTATATAAATCACACAGTATTAGTTATTTATTCGTATTTTTTTCTAAAAATGTTTTTATTTGTCAAAAATTAAAAAAAAGAACTTAAAAATAAGCCGTTTGTGGCTTTATTTAATTTCAAGACGGCGAAGTATCTTTACTAACCTATGGCTAGCGTATGATAGCCCGTTTGTTGAAATTTAGCATTGATAAGAGGTTGCAATCCCAAGCACCCTTCTATAATTTTATAGAAAAACTCATGCGAATTGAATTGTCGCTTGCTAGAACGGCGAAGGAAATCATCCTGAGAAAACCCACCTGAGAATACTTAAATATATATAAAAAAAATGCAATAGTATCTAAAGTCTACCAATTAGTACTTGGCTAGTGCGGTAAATTATGGCCCAAAACCACTCACTCGAGAGACAAAACATTATTAGACATATTATTATAAAATATAATTGATTCCGTTGATATCTTGATTGGCAATTGGCACTTTACTATACATGACAATTAAATAACACTTACTATAAATAGACATAAATTACAACGATAATTTAAATATTATCCTGTATAAATTAAATAGTAATATTGTCATCACCTCGGGACAGTATAATCAATATCATTGATTGAATTGTTTCTATACTAACCTACGTCTATTTATACTGACAGAACACGACACCTACCCCATTCATCATTATTAATTACTTTGTCAAGGTATTCATGCATTATTAAGTAAACTGACATGTACATAAAACCTTATATTCCATTAATATGCAATGTATTAAGGTCAGTTACCTTTTACGTTGCTATAATTTTAGTTAAGTGTTTAAATGTGTAACAAACAACGTGTTATCTGTGTCATGGGTGCCATAGATTTACACAGACACCCAGACCCCTTTCTTTTTTATTAAGGGGGAAAAATTTAAAAGGTACCCGACGCCATGGGAGTGACACCGGGTTATGTGGGACTTTTACCGCACTAAAAGCCGGTGGCCGTCCTCGGCGTTTGGTAGAGAACTCCGTGATCTCCAACGGTACACAAGCGGAGTCCTCCTAACGCGGTGCCCTTCTATCGGGTTTTGCCCTAGGAGGGAGCAATTTACTCTTCTCACTACCCCTGGTGATTACAGCGATATGCGACCACACAACCCGCCATCCTTCCCGGAGTCCCTTGCTGAACGGTTTGAGCTCCCACTCTTGCCGCCCGCAACCCCGGAAGCCCCTTTTAGTCGCCTCTTACGACAGGCAGGGGAAACCGTAGTCCTATTCTGGTCCCGGTACTACAGGGACGATGGGCACCCAGACCCAGAGCAGTAATAGGTATAAATGTATTTTAGATGGCTTACCCGGGTGTTGAACTCGTCATCAACCCATTATTGTCCCACTGCTGGGCACGAGTCTCCTCTCAGAATGAGGGTTAGGCCATAGTCCACCGCGCTGGCCAAGTGCGTATTAGTAGACTTCACATACCTTTGAGTTTTTTTTTATATAAATCACTCAGGTATACAGGTGTCCTCACGATGTTTTCCTTCACCGTCTTAAGCAAGTTATAATTAATTTCTAATACACACATAACTTTGAAAATACCTAGGATTTGAACCTCGGACCCCTCGTTCGAGAGGCCGAGTTTTTAAACCATTAGGCTATCACTGCGTTTTAATTTGCGGGTGTTGAACTAGACCTACTAAACTTGAAACTGGTTTGCTTTGGGATTTAGGGCATTCCAAAAAATAAGGCATACATACACGCTCGAAAAACATTACCCTCTACAGTCATAAAAAATATATAGCCATTTCCATTATAACGTCATAAATTTCACTTGCGTCATAAATCACAATAGTACCAACGTGAACTAGGCAGCATGAGGAACTGACAAACATTTATCGCGGAATTGAGTCCACAGCGACCCTATTCCGTGTAACTGTACCCGATGTAACACATAACGTTAATACCGAGAGGCGTGTGTCCAGTAACATATAGCTTCGACAGGCGACGCGCGTGGGCGGCGTAACGGCCGCGGAGGCTAAACCGAGCATTGTCTGATTGCTTGTAACACGCACGCGTTTGATATATGGAATATGCAATACAATTTCACTTAGAATACGGTTGTTATCTTTATAAATCTTGCGAGGTGTAGTCTTCCACCAAGATTTGGGAAAGGCTTGAGTATTCTAACATACTATCGCAATTGGTGGAGTAAAATTCGAATCAGTGAGTATACTATATCAGATGCTTTCAAACCGCTACAAGTTGTTAGCCCTCAAACAATAGATAAAGTAATAAAATGTCACAAATGAAACGAAATGAAATGATGAAATAAAGTAACTTTTAATTTAATAGTTAAAGAAGAATGTTAATACCGAGTGTGTCCAGTAACATATAACTTCGACAGGCGACGCGCGTGGGCGGCGTAACGGCCGCGGAGGCTAAACCGAGCATTGTCTGATTGCTTGTAACACGCACGCGTTTGATATATGGAAAATGCAATACAATTTCACTTTGAATACGGCTGTAATCTTTATAAATCCCGCGAGGTGTAGTCGTTCACCAAGATTTGGGAAAGGCTTGATTCTAACGTACTATCGCAATTGGTGGAGTAAAATTCGGATCAGTAAGAATACTATATCAGATGCTTTCAAACCGCTACAAGTTGTTAGCCCTCGAACAATAGATAAAGTAACAAAATGTCAGAAATTAAACGAAATGAAATGGTGAAATGAAGTAACTTTTAATTTAATAGTTAAAGAAGAATGTTAGTACTGATAGGCGTGTGTCCAGTAACATATAGCTTCGACAGGCGACGGGCGTGGGCGGCGTAACGGCCGCGGAGGCTAAACCGAGCATTGTCTGATTGCTTGTAACACGCATAGTATTGGTACATGAATTACTTCTATACTACTTATACATTAACTTGATGTCAATTTAAAATAATTATGTTCAATATCCTTAGAAAATTTCAATATTATAAAATGTCAAGTTATTGTGCAATTAACTCTTAATTGAAATTGTTTCTAGCAAGTGATATGTATCATTACAATGACGCTTAATGTAAGTTAATATTGAGTGCCGTGTGTCCAGTGACAAGTGTAACATATAGTGTAGTGTCGTTGTCGTGACAGGCGCGTGGGCGGCGTAACGGCCGCGGAGGCTAAATCAACATTGTCTAAGTGCTTGCAATATGCATAGCTTTGGTGCCATTAACATTATACTAATTATTTAGTACACGATGTTACGTCATTACTCTTCTACAAGGACAAGATGTTACGTATCCTTGTTGAAGAGTAATGACATAATATACCTCATATTTGTAATATTCTGACTAAAATTCAATATTAATTTATAATAATTTATGCAGATACCAACTCTCTATTGAAATTCCTAGCAAGTAGTAGGTATCATAAACAGTGACGCATAATGTAAGTTAATATTGAGTGCCGTGTGTCCAGTGACAAGTGTAACATATAGTGTAGTGTCGTTGCCGCGACAGGCGCGTGGGCGGCGTAACGGCCGCGGAGGCTAAATCAACATTGTCTAAGTGCTTGTAACACGCATAGCTTTGGTGACATTAACATTATGCTAATTATGTAGTATACGATATTATGTATCTTTGTAGAGTCATGATATCAAAAATATCTCATCTATTAATATTTTGACTCGAATTCCATATTAATTAAAGAAATCAAATCTTTTCAATTCAATTCAATATTCATATAATTTATGCAGATTCTTTATTGAAATTCCTAGCAAGTAGTACTTAGGTATCATTACAGTGACGCATAATGTAAGTTAATATTGAGTGCCGTGTATCCAGTGACAAGTGCAACATATAGTATAGTGTCGTTGCCGCGACAGGTGCGTGGGCGGCGTAACGGCCGCGGAGGCTAAATCAGCATTGTCTAAGTGCTTGTACACATCTGTGTGCTGTTTTAACTAGAAATCTATTTGTATGTATGTATCTAAAGTGTATGATATCTACGTAAAATTATTTAATGGTCATTTTTACTTTTAAAAGGGGGAAAGACCATTCGCAATTCGAATCTGATGGTATGACTACTGCAATTTCTGCTTTATAATAGTTGTATGGAGCTGCTGTTATAGTTTGAAAGGTAGAGTACGAGAGAGAGATACGAGGCATTCCAATTTAATCCTCGAGACTTAATGCTTCTATGACATGGTTTAGATAGGACTTCAACCTTGTTTATGGTTAATTATAGACGTCTATGGACAGGAGTAGCTCCTTACTACTAGTCTACTTAAGAGCATCTTAATTTGCTACTGAAATGTGTAAAAAAAATCGACTTCTTACTAAACGTCTTCATAACAAAGTCGCTATTTGTAAGTGCATAGTCCAATTATCTTAAATATATATTACAATATTAATAGACATCCTAGCTATATCCTGACGTGATATGTCCAGACGTGTGTTCAGTCGGCTGGTTCCAGCTTCACGTATGTAATGTTCTAGCCTCGACAGGATACGTAGGCGTTTCTTAATATAACGGGAACTGTGTCTACCGCATTGTTTCACTATTTATATCACATTTGCAATATGCTAAAAAGATCCATTATGCATTTATATACTCGTATATTTTTTTACAGAAGTAGCAATTATGTATGCATCGTCACAGATTTGTCACAAAGTCTAAAAAATAATACTCGCATAAAGTCGATTATGTGCATTTCTATTGCAACTCGTAAGGACTAAATTGAAACGCCTCATTTGCATCTTTTACGGCTTTTAAACTATTACACACGACAGATAGCTTTAGAACAAAAATATAAAGTGGTAAAACTTTGTAATTGGACTTTGGAGGCACTGCTTACCACATTTATTTCTGCCTAGTATCGGCAGGGTTAAGTGGCACGGTGTTCTGCTTTGAAAGGTAGTTGGGGAACATACTTATCCGAAGCGTTCCAACTTAGTTATCAGCGGTAGCAACACAACTGTGGCCAACCACATGTAGCAATCTAATCTAATCAAGGGTTGATTACAGATGTCCATATACGTCAGTAGACACTTACTACCACGTGGACTGCATATTCATTTACCACCCTAATATTGTAAAAAATACTCTCTATAGGCCTAGCGTAGACCTCGTTGTAAATTATATAACCTATCTTTCGAATAGACAAGGTCTGGTACTAGCAATGAATCCGGGTAATAAAGACAGTTGTCCTGGACTCCCGACACTCATCGCGTGACGGTGTCACAGTAGGTAACCCTGCGCGGGAGTTGTTACACATAAAGCCATTTGTACGCTTCGTTTAAAGTTACATTTATTTATTGTTATTATCGGGTATATTATAATATAAATTCCTATTGGGAACATTATAACAAAAATAAAGTAATTCAGTCTAAATAAAAATAATTTCCATTTGATATTATAAGAATAAATTCCGTTTAAAGTTGCACAGGATTTGTGTAACTAAGGAAGGTACATACGGGCGACAGTTGTTATCTGTCGCCGGCTGTCGATGGCGACTGTCGGCGACGGTCATTACCTGTCATCATCGACTGACGACAAAACACGATTGCCCATTTACAATCGTATTTTGTTTCAGGTCGCTGACGATAGGAGGCGACAATTGGCGGCTACCAGCGACCTCCGATGAATTACGCCAACTGTCGCTGCCTGTCGTTAACGACAGTCGATGGCGACGACGCGAGTGTGTTACCTCTATCAAATATTTTCTACTTAATATTGCCCTATAAATAAAAAATAAATAGGGGGAACAACCCTTATCACTTAGGGGTATGGAAAATAGATAGTAGCCGATTCTCAGACCTACTGAATATGCATATAAAATTTGCTGAAAATCGGTAAAGCCTTTTCGGAGGAGTACGGTAACCAACATTGTAACACGAGAATTTTATATATAAGATTTTGTTACATTTCAACTTAATTTGACACATAAATATTTTTCTTATCTTTATCCAACCCTAACTTAATAAACTCTTTCTTAAATAAATAATACCATAAATGTCACGAAAGTTATAGAACTAGCTTTGACATTATATAATACCTAGTCTAGTTAGGACTATTTTTAGTCCAGTCTGTGGACACCCACGCGTTTATGTTAAGTACAAAGAACGGGTCGTATTTCTAAATATGAACTACTAATTAAATTACATTAATGGCAATATAATTTAGAAGTGAAGGTCTTTAAAAAGGGTGATTTTAGGTCTTTGAGTATACTAAAAGGGTCATATTTTTACTGTCTCAAATTTTAGATACAGATCATCACGTCACTTAGGACAAAAACTGAGATATAGTTAATTATCATTACATTCAAGTAATAAGGGTTATTCATGTCAGGTATTATACATTACAAGACTTTCGAAGACTTATTGATTGTCACATGTTATAATAATTGCTGATTGCCCGTAGAAGCACGGATACATGCACGATTTTAGACATTTTTTATAATCTAAGAGGAGCAAACGAGAATGCAGTCCACCCGATGGTAGGACCACTGCCACGCATGGACATTTATAATTAGCTCCTACGTCATAGTACTAGTTTAAAGTCAATTTAAATACTTAAAAATAAAATAAAATACCACCAATAATAACTTGAATACGGCCATGAATACACAAACACTTCCATCAATAAGCGCAGGAACACGGGATATATGACGCGGCGCAGATCTTGAGTAATGCTGCGGCTCGCGTGCGCTTGTTTATAGCTGTAACAGTAACACACGTAGATAAATGGTCTACACTGCAAGCCCAACAAAATGTACCCTACAATATATATTAAAAAAAATGCTCTAAATTTTACATAAACTAAATTTTTCATATCCAAATCCAACTAGTTATTCTTAGGTGAGTGTACATTTAATTGGATTTTTGCGCCTCAAAATTATTATAAGTATGCAAAATACTTAATAGGTCAGTAAAAAAATTTAGTAACTAGAATCGAAAATAATTCTTATACCGACATATTTAATATATTTTGCATAGCATCTCTATAAATATAATTATTTTAAATGTAATTTGTTCAACTCTTTTCAAGGCTTTTAAACTTTAATTCCTACTAAGACTTAAGTCTTAATTAAGTCTTAGGTAACTGTAAGTCTATTTAAATAGGCCTGACAGAAAAAAAACAGTCATATTCGACGAACATTTTTAATTCAATAGATTAAAATTCAAAGTGAGTTAGTTTGGGCTTAGGTCAATATTTTGCAAGCAAGTGTAAAGCAGGTACAGTACCAACTCCTGTGCCTCGATGGCACAAGTGATTACGGGCACGAGCGGCGCGGCCAATACGTTCCATGCACTTTGCTACTCGCATATTACATTATTTGTTACTCTAATGCTGGGTTTATACTTGGCCTGTGCCTGTACTGGGATTGCGACATACTTTGAAAGGGTTAAAATAGTTCAAAAAGATTATAGTTTCAAGCAACTCTTTTAAAATGGTAGAGTTTTTCGTGGTTGGGTCACGAAACACCATCATCATAATATTTTTTGCATTTAAAGAGCAGTTTACCACTGCACTTACATTGAACTAAGAGTATCTCAAGGTATGGTCAGACAGGAAATGTTTGGAACCTGACAAAAGGCGGTTCAACTAAGGCTTATTAAAATCCATTCTCTCCGGTAAAAAATCTTACAAGAACCATTATTTCTAATTATTCTGTAAAGTACAAGAAAACGATGTTAATTTGGAATCCAGAACACCATTTTTCTTGACCTTTAAAAACCTTATATGCTAACGCTTTACCGCCCTACAAGAAGCTCACACTTCGAACATTTCCTGTTCTCTCTGTCTCAACACTTTACTGACATAAACTAAATAAAACCATTAGAATTGTGCGTCTTTAAAATATATATTTCCTCCATGTATTCCACATCTGCATTCCACTTAGAATAGCTTCTGTATCGCGATATATGATATCGTGATATCACGAGCCGCGTGTAAGCGAGTACACTTTATTGCGCCTTAAGTGTACGAGTATTATTGCAAAATTTACATATAACAATGTAATACATCTGATCTGACAGCCACTAAGTGCAACAGTTTCTGCAAGGAGTCATATTTTGGTGCATTAAACGTAAGCTTTGGTTGGGAAATCCAAAAAGTAAGTAAGTACTTTGCATACTTACTAGTAATACTTGTTGATGTAATACAGTAAAAGTTAAAGTATATGGATAGATATATTAAGCTGTATGGAATTAAAGTTTTCTTACAAAAAAAACAATCCCCAGGAAGATGGTAAGTACTGGATAAAATTCGCATCGACAATGATTCAGAAGTCCTTAATAGTAACTTACAGACAGATAAACCGTCAAAACTGGAAAACAATTTCCTTTATTTATTTATTTATTTACAGCAACTTTAAAATTACTGCCATTGCTCTATTACCTTCTAGAATTTCTAGATGACTGCAATCGAATGTTTTTTTTTAATTTTTCGAAAAAAAGTATTAACCATGTCTAGAATAAAATTCAAAACAAAGTCCAATCCCAATAGTAATGAAACGAGAGACCACATCGGCGCTGTGTCTGATCACGCGTCGCTGCGTAGGCGCAGAAGACTGCTGTCACGTGACGAGTTTCGCGGCTTAATGACGATGTCGATCAAATACACAGAATACACAACAAGAAAATAAACAACGAAATATATTATTGGTGAAATGTTTGTCTGTCTGTCTGTTTGTTCCGGCTTATCCCTATAACGACTGATCCGATTTTAACTAAACATACACTAGGAGATAGTTAATGTTATAAAGAGTAACTGAACTTATTTGCATTAAAAAATGATTCCACGCAAATCAATTAAAACTTTACAATCTCAAGAAATTTTCATTTCCAAACGCCAAACACAGGTCGCGTCAGTTCTGTGATAAAATTCAAAAACAAATCACAACAAAGTCCAATGCCAATAGTAATGAAGCGAGAGAACTCATCGTCTCTGTGTCTGATCACGCGTCGCTGCGTAGGCGCAGGCGACTGCTGTCACGTGTCGAGTTTCGCGGTTTAATGATGATGTCGATCATTAAATACATAAAACACGTACTATCTGAAAAGCTGTGTTTATAGTTTCATTTTCTATAAATAAATAATATTTGAATTTCCGCGTCGAATGTTAAAATAACGGCTTTTTAATAATACATATGATACATTCACGGTACTTAATACAAAAAAAAAGCTTTTGATTTCTTTCTATCTGTGTGTTTGTTCCGGCTTATCTCTAAAATGGCTGATCCTATTTTAACTAAACTTGAACTAGCAGATAGTTAATCTTTTTAAGAGTAACTTAAACTACTTTTATTTTAAAAAAATAATTAGGATTCCGCGCAAAAAAAAACATAAAGACTCGAGAGATCATTTTCAAATGCGTGGCATAGTTCGTCTGTAATAAGATTCAAAAACAAAGCACAACAAAGTCCAATTCCAATAGTAATGAAGCGAGAGAACACATCGTCGCTGTGTCTGATCACGCGTCGCTGCGTAGGCGCAGGCGACTGCTGTCACTTGACGAGTTTCGCGGCTTAATGACGATGTCGATCAAATACACGTACATTTTGAAAAGATGTACTTTTAATTTCATTTTGTACATAAATAAAATTTGTATTTCCGTTTGGATCGTCAAAGTAACGGATTAATTAATTGTATATGAAAGTATATATCGTACTTAAAACAAAAAAATATTAAATGTTTTGACTGACTGTCTGTTTGTTCCGGCTTATCTCTAAATCGGCTGTACCGATTTTAACAGAACTTACACTGCCAGGTAACTAATTTTATATTGAGTAACTTAGACTAGCGTTAGTTTAGGAAAAGAATAAGGGTTCCGCGCAAAAAAATCATATATTCTCCAGAGAATTTACATTTTAAAACACGGTGCACATATCCTCTATAGTAAAATTCAAAAACAAAGCACAACAAAATGCAATTCCAATAGTAATGTAGCGAGAGAACACATCGTCGCTGTACCTGATCACGCGTCGCTGCGTAGGCGCAGGCGACTGCTGTCACGTGACGAGCTTCGCGACTTAATGACGATGTCGATCAAATACACAAAATACACGTACAATTTGAAAAGGTGTGCTTTTAGTTTTATTTTCTAAACAAATAAAATGTAAGTGTCTATTTGTAATGTCAAAATTACTAAAATTAAATTATTAAAATAGCTTTTTACTAATTGCACATAAATGTTAACACGGTACTTAATACAAAAAAAATGTTATTCAAATTTTTGTATTTCTGTCTGTTTGTTCCGGCTTGTCTCTAGAACGGGCGAGCGATTTTAAATAAATTTTCATTCATTATTATTTTCTTTTTAACTGTACAAAAAGTCACCTGCTCTTAATGCGCAAAACACCAGCCGATATATTCAGATGATAGTCACGTGATCACTTCAACAGATTGCATACGAGCAAGCACAGTGAAATGCAAGCAGTGACAATGCACACTGCTGATTTGAATAATTCTAAGAGCAGTGTTATTATTTTCTTTTTAACTTTACAAAAATTTCACCTGCACTTAATGCGCAATACACCAGCCGATATAGTCAGATGATAGTCACGTGATCACTTCAAAAGATTGCATACAAGCAAGCACAGTGACACGCAAGCAGTGACAATGCACACTGCTGATTTGAATAATTGAGGCGCGCCCGCACCGCGATCCGAGTGATCGCTCGATCGTGCAGATTGTAGTAATTTATACACATGAGATATATGTGTGTGAATATGTCTAAAGTTCGTAAGATTATTTAATGTGTTTGTTTCGCTTTTACGTTATAAATATAAAAAGATCTTGGAAGTTAGCACTGGTCACTATGATTTTATGAGAGATTTTTTCTGAAAATATGAAATAAATATTCAAGACCTCAACAATAGTATTACTTACCGGGTCTAACTAAAGCTAAAGACTATTCCGACTATAAGTACATTTTTTAATTAGTCATGCCGTTTAGAAGGTTATATACGAACATATACAAAGAAAATAACAAAAAGAAAGATGGAACGACATTTAATATTTTAGTGTCAAAAATATTGCGTTCATCACTCGTGTTCATCAAAAAATAAAATTTAGGCAAACCCAAAAGCTGAGCTGAAACTTAGCTACTAATACATAAAATATAAGACTGACCACTATGTTCATTATTGCGAAAGTTATCTCAAAGTAACGCCTGATACTATTAACATTATATTTATGATTATTTTATACCGAGCGACACAAATTCAACTTTAATTGCATTTTAAATTAACTCTACTCTAATTTATCACACTATTTCGCTAAAATTAATATCAGGTATCGATTGAATTTAATTGCTACCGAACTGTGATACTTAGTGCCTAAGTAATTTTGGTTTAACTTTTACATATGATACGAAAAGATTTCACACATTTTAAGAAATGCTTACCTATCATTAAACCTGATATAATATCTCTATAAAACCTAAAGGTATCAACTTTATTAAATTTATTAATTATTTTCATTTAATAAGTAATTCATGTAAAAATATAAAATAAATAAAGTTAACTATTAACTTAGTTAACTATTAAATAAAATTAATTTGTGTAAGTGGTCGTAAAAATAATTATTCAAACCATATGAAAAGTTTTGCAAGCATACCACAGTATACGATAACAGCGAAATATTGCATCCATTACATATGAACACTGCACTATCTGTCAGTAGCATCGAAACTTGCAAGAACATTCTAACGGCATGCGCCATGTTGCAACAATTTGATCACAATCAAAACCGAGCAAATCTCTCCAATTAATTATACATAAAAGGCTCCAATCCGTATATCTAAGTGTGTCGTGTGTAGGCCGTGTCTCAATGTATCACTCAGTGCATGTACCACCTAACAAGCTGAGATGTTTCCGTAGAGATCATCATCTTCAAACTATTGCTTTCACATTGTTTAGTATCGGTTTTCTCTTAGAGTGGATAGAAGGTGGATTAGGCTATCTCATGCTATCTTATTGCGATATTTAAAATTTCTTGATCTTTATCTGCAAGTAATGACGAATTTATAATACGAGTAAGAATATTACCGAAAAGAATATTACCGAAATAATAATAATTATTATTAAAAATATTACCGAAAAAATTGAAAGCCTGTCCAGGGTCCAAACCCTTACATACAGTGGTAACTATTGGAATCCTTCTCCTGGACCGCTACGGCCTATTCGTTATACTCGTAGATGTAATAATTTAGCAGTATTAATTCAGAACTAAATGAACGTCACTACATAGAACGATTACTCCAAATCTTCGACTTCAAGAATATCACTGTATCACTCACTGCACATACAACCTAACTACAGCTATGCACCTAACACTGTAATAGTAAACAATTTCTCCCGGCTATGTGTGTCACCAATTAATTATCCGTACAGGGAAGCTGAAATCTGCATATCTCAGCGGGTGTAGCTTCGATGTATCACTGCATCATTCAACATAAATGTAAGCGGTAGCGATTTTCTCTTTACTCCGTGTCGCTAGAACCCAAATGAATTGCGAGCAAGTCGCACCAATTAATTATCCGTAAAAGGAGCCTCCGATCTGCATATCTCAGTGGGTCGTGTGTAGCGTACGCACAAACGAGTAGTTTTCAATGTATCGTAGCATCACTCAATGCCCGATCGCGGCTGTCGGGCGTAATGGTGCGATCCCCACGAATGATATGTTGTACGGTGGGCAACTGTTGTGTATTACTATAGAGTGAAGGAATTGTAGTCGATATTTAATTTTAATGTATTTTTTTTTCTCGTTGCCCGTTACTTACGTTGCTTGGCGTTAGATAGAAATGACGTTAATCATTATTCTCAAAGTTGTCATAAAATACCTATGGTCACAAAAAATCAATTGTAAGACTTCAAACAATTGTTAAATCCTCACGATGTTTTTCATCACTACCTAACTAAGCAAATGATAATAAATGTCTATGACCACTAGGCTATCAAAACTTAAATTAAGTTATAAGTACTATTTTCAATTTATAAGTTAGGCTGAACGTTTGTCTCTGATGTCGCTTAAATATATTTCGATTGGTCTTTAATGAAAAAAATCAAATATACATACTTACGAGGTATATAACAAGAGTTAAAAGAGCAACATAAGCCTAATACGAGAATGTACAGAATTCTTAGGAACGAACGAGCGAACAATTTACGTACAGTAAGTTATTAAGCTTTCGTAACGAGTAGCTCGTATGCTAAGCAGTCGATGTGCAACACATTGTACAGGATTTAGTACGCCTTGCTTTCTACTGGACGCACGAGAACTAACGACTTGCACACACCTTGATTATATCAATTATACACTAAACAATCTTTAAGGTTCTCAAATGAGTTACATAATTCGCAATAGGTATTACGTTCGTTCAAATTACTTCAAATTAATTTATTCTAATGGAAATGCTTATCAGTTATCACAAATCGACACGGCATTACACAAATCCGCACATACAGACATACTATAAAACGTCTATTCGACATACACGAAACTACAAAACTATGTAATTGACATAAATAAAGTATGTACCTTCATCTTTTAGCGAATGATGAATTCCCATCTTCCATACCCAAAAAAATAAAAAAAGACTTTCAGCTATGTAGTACCAATGAATAAAATATGAGGAGAAAAAGTGTCATCCACAACTTCTTACCAATTAGTAATAAATTGTTCATCAATATATTGTTATTTTAAGTGTCAATCAATACGAAATGGTGTGTTAAGCGGAATGAGAGTATTTGTTTAAAAATCTTAACAATATCCGCTCTACAGCCCTACAAATACATTTAATCTCTTGGAAATAAATACTAACACCCAATCTTGCATCTAGTAAGTTCCTAGGTCCACAGTAACAGTAGTCCAGTGATCGCAGAGCACTTTCTATATGAATTGTAGGAGCACGCATTGTAATGTTGCCTGACGGACGAGGGAAAGTTTCCCCCGGGCTGGATTACTTGCCCATTCCACATATCGCAAGAAAGTGCCTCAGAGATATACCTAAATTTATTGTTTTGTAAACGTATGGAGCGATGGATAGACGGATTGAATAGCTGAAGATATGATATCAATGAAATAAATAAATAAAAATAAAAATGCCCATTTATTCCACACAAACTAATAATATTACACTCATTTTCTTAATATTATTCTTATCATATTGTATTTCATTGTTATTATTTTTTTAATAATAATAATAATAAAAATATGATACTAATTAAATTAAAAATTAACTAATATTAAATAATTGTTATTATTATTTAATTCGAAGCGAAATTGTAAATATTGTGGTTATATAATAGTTTATATTACATTTAATTTTTAGTATTTCTTGGAATTCTTTGACTTGGAAAGCCTTCTTGTAGCTCATACTGTTTGCAAAAAATATTTATAAAATTTCCCGACCAACTAATATTTTTTGAAATTGACTCGTAAATGCCTGCGACTTGGACAGCCCTGTTACACATCAAAAAGCCCTTCAGCCAGAATTAGTAGCGTATCTTCACACCATTGAAATCACACATCCAATATTGAGAAGAATGCGTTATTGTTGCCCAAATTTTAATATTCGCTCCATTCTGAAGGGAATATTAAAAATTTGGTACTATCTGCCCTTCGGCACTCAGCATTTTTGGTAGTCTGGCGCGAAAGGCTACATATAAATAACTAGATTTTGTATAAAGAAGTAAGAACCAATCGCACTGAAATAAAGATAACTTCTAAGTTATCTTTATTTCAGTGATATATTTTATATGTTATTAAGTTATATGAGCCGCAATATCTATATTGCGGCTCATACGCATCTGTCTCAATGTACCCACTGCTTTTTAACGAAATCAAAATCAACATTCAGAAAACATTTTATAAAGTGTAATTATGTGTGAATTGTGAACGTCAATAAATTTGTACCACTTAGCAATCTTTACTTTAAGAGCTGTATGTATATATTTTTTTAATATGTTTTTAATTAAATGTGTACATATTTTTTACATCATAGTAGAAAACGAGCTTGCAGTCCACCTGATCGTAAGTCGCACTGTCGTATGGACATCTGTGACCAGACCAACAATACAATCACGTTGTCTCTCCTAAGAATTATGTTTTATGCTTCAAATGTAAGTCTGCCTGGATGATAAATACACATACCATACGTTATGATTTAATGCAAGGTAATTATTTTTTGGGAACAGTATTTCCTAAAAAGACTTTTGATATGGTAATAAGCATTTAACAGCAAACCTCAAATTACAAAGCATTTATTAATTAAATCAATAAAATAAACAACATAGTTTAAAACGCAACACCATCAATAAATCTTGTGCACAGGAAAATGTGCTTAAAGCTCCCGCGGTCTTCTTAATGATCCCTCAAGTACTAAATTACGTCAATAAGGGTCCAGTTGGCGTGGCAGTGGCTATCACACGATCGAACTAATACACGACACGGGAATTAAATCAATATTATCTCAGCGATATTCGCTACTTCACATATGCATTCTTTATAACGGAATCTATAGAGTGGAATTTACCAAAAATATATGGAAGAAATAATTATTTTTCATGTCAGATATCTTGACGATTAGGAGACATTGATTATCAAAGTACAAATATATTAACAAGGAGTACATCTGGTTGCTGGACTATTGTAATCGTACTAATTGATTATTAATTAAAAGTACTTTTTAAAAACATAAATAATTTACTGTAAAGCAAGCATCTGTGGCCAATCTCAGATTGTAGAATCTAATCTTGTCTACGGTTGATTATAGGTGTCCATCGGCGATAATAAGCACTTATGTCATCATGTGGACTGAATAGCATCCAGCATCCATTGTCTGCTACTCCTATATTATAAAAAAAAAATCTCATAGTATGTTAAAATCAGTTTGGGCTAGAACATACGGTCAACTTTCGGTAGCCTACGTAAAAAACACAAAATATTTCTAGTTGTACCTATTCTATTCCTAGACGATAACATATGTATATACAACATAAGTAAATAAGTATATATAAGTATACTGTAACTAAGGTCCAACGTGTTAAATTTAGTTTCACTGTAAAGTACACAAAGTATAGAAAAGTACACAAGAACAATAACGAAAGTAAATTCTATTTTGGAAACTAACGTAACGACCAACTGTAAGAGCCATATAAGTTTGTTAAAGCTAGGAATAATATTATTGGAAGTCAAAAGTATCGAAGTTTGTGGAGTCTTCTGAGAAAAACAACAATTGCTTCAAGAACAAACCAACTTGTTTCAATTTTGTTACGTTCTCTTGTTTTTCTATTCGATTGTTTTCCTATCCAACTGTTTCAATAATTGGATTGCGTATTTTATGTAATTTTCCAGTGAACACTTATAACTTTGAAACTTTTATTCCGATGACTTACGTTTATGTACCTACTTATCGACATACTAACGAATATACATTTCTGCATCCCTTTCCCGCTGACCAAGCTTTGAAATTCCAAGCCTCTATATTTTCTCATAACATGTGTGTTAGGTATAGGTAAATATTCTCAAAAGTTTATAAAATCTATGACACGTGACTCAAAATTCACGTATTTTTATTAACAGTATTAGAAAGGTAACGATAAAAAATGATTTCTTTAATAAATCTTATAAGCCATACTCTTTATATTTAAACTCAATTTGCTATATTTTTTAAAAAAAGAAAATTATTTATTTAATTATTATACTTATTTAATTATTATAATATGTATTTTTTCTTATTCCTAATACATATTTATATATCTGCTGTTATCATTATTGTTTGTCGTTTTTTTCTTTTGTTGCTTTGTAACAGTTGCTGCAAATTCTCTACATCCTACATCCTAAGGGTTGACTGGTAGAGAATGCCATCAGGCATTATGTTTTCCCTTTTGTACATTTCTTTTTAGAGGTGATGCAATAAATTTTAAATAAATAAAATTATTTATTACTTAGAAAAACATGGTAATTACACAATTTAGACAAATTCAACGGCACCTCATATGTTTATACCTGTCAAGTCATTCGGACTGCAGGGCGTGTCAAAAGAAAGATATACGTACATTTCAAAAAATATTTCTCTCCACAGATTAAAACACAAATCAAGTCTAGTAATTACGAAATTAAAAATTCAAGTACGAAAGTCGACTCCACGGCGTCCTGTTCCAATCAACATACCTAACTAACATGCCAGGCGAATACCTATCACGCGGGTAAACGAACAAGCTTTTCATTACGTGATGCGATTCAGGTAGCCTAAGAATCTACGGCCTGCTCTATAAATTAATTCTAAGCTACTAAGTATAGATATGGTGAACAAATATTGATTAAAGTTACTATAGAATTAGCTTTGTAATAACTTTTTAAATTGTGAAGTAGCATAATAGCATACAGTCCATCTTATGGTAAGAGGTAAAGGATATTCGTAAACATTTGTAATAAACCAGGAGGGAATTGAATTAAAGAAAATATATATCTGACTACCTTGAATTTAACCCCCCTTTTCCCCGTACCTGAAATCGATATTTTTTTTATTTTTCCGTCAGTTGCTCTATATTTTCTACACTTTCCAACAGTTTTTCGTGCTTTTTTTTCTATATTATAAAGAAGTATTTATTGTATAAGTGAAAACATGACTGCTTTAAAATGTACACGAATCCAACGACATCTTATGTATTAAGCCCTCTAGCCGTTTGGGCTGTTTGTGCCAAAGAATGAGACATACATACCATAGTAAAGATATGCTCAAAATACACTACCCTCCAGCCTCTGCAGTTGCGAAAAAATGTAAACCTGAAACACATTAATTGTAACATCAAAGTCAACGTATCCCGTAATAAAATTACGTAACAGTACTCTATAATAGGTACATTGCACTACATACAATTAGAATTCTACGCATTTCTCAAATCATAACGCCGAACGGATGCATAAAGTATGAAAAATTATGGCCAGCTCATACGAGTTTTACAATTTAATTACATAGAACACGTCTCATTTGAGCCAATTAACCGGATACCTTATCGTAAAAATCTCTTAGTGGTCATTTTGAGGAAACCGGCAGTATTACTTACATACGAAACCAATAATCATATGAATGCTCTAGTATTATCTATCTTAATATTATTCTATCTGGAACGAGTTGTATGTAGGATATACCTATTTCCTTAATTATATGAATGATATTTTTATGCACAGAGCTTCCTTATGTCTTATATCTTAATAAACACGATGACTCTTTAATAGGCGCGGATGGGATGGTCAAAAGCAAAATTTGAAGGAATAATGGAAGGAATAGAGGAAGAAAAATACTCAAAGGCCCTCAGAGGTTTTGATAAAAACTAAAATTGAATAATTAAAGTTTTGTGAATCGTTTTTCTAGATTAGACCTAGTTTATGTAAGAAATAATATTTTATTTATTTATTATTAGATGATGTCACGTATAACTCTAACTAGTAGTAGTAGTAGGAAGAAATAGGTGTAGCGGTAGTGTCTAAGCAGTCAAGCCACAAAGAATTCCCTTAAGTATAATCATCATTACTGTCCACGGATCCTCTCTCAGAAAGAGAGTTTTAGGTCATAGTCTAACGCGCTGACCAAGTAGCAATAAGGATACTTCACACACCCTTAAGATTTTCAAACTCTCACGCGCCATTTCTTCACAATGTTTTCCTTCACCATTTAAGCAAGTGACAAGTGTAATAATCACCTTAATATTAATATACAACATTAATATTATTAATATACAACAATAATAATAATAATAATGGTTTTTAAATATTAGATTTCCATAAATCTGCATTGACCGCTAATGAACCAACGCAAACACTTTCACCGGCACGCGACATACCGGTCCGTGCGGGTTCGATTCCTGATAACAGCTCACAACGAGAGCACCGTAATTGATTTATTGCCCCACTAGTGGGCTACGAACAAGGGTATAAATAATGCGTAATGTTGTTGATGCGACTTATACTTTCTATGGGAAATCGGAGCTTGGGTATGATTTTAATAGTTAAATCTACTACGATGGGTTATATTCTAAGTTTCCCGCAATGATAAATAAAGATTTTGAACTCTTTTAAGTAACAATATACTTAAACTAAATTTAAAACAAATAGAAATAAAAATATTTACAGAAATCAAAAAAATAATAAATTAATAAATAAATAAATTAATAAATTATTATAGTTTTAGTTATTTTTTGATTACTGTAAATATTTTTATTTCTATTAGTAACAATATTGTTTTTAATCGTAAACAATATGCCTTCCCCTTGCCTAACGACTGAACCCATCCCCAAAGAGGCAGTACCCCCTGAAATTTGCCCGCGTAAAGAGTACTAGAGACCAGAAGACTTCGTAGCAGTGATTAGAAAATACACATCCTGAGGCTTTTCCTTTACCAAAAGCATAATAAGCCAGGGAAAATAGCACGGCCATTTTCTCCAGCATAATTGCGAATAAATCCAGAAATCGCAACTGATTTGTTTTCTGTTCCACTGAAAGCTAAGTACAGGCCACGGAATTTATTACAATCAACAATAGGCCACATCCGCTCATGAGCCCAAGTGACGTCCGGTGCGTCGTTGACTGTACCACAACGTGTATTCTAAAACTGTTTTGTTTTCTAAACTGCACATTTTGCCTTTAAAATCGCACGGCATGAGTACCAGGTACAGGCCACGGAATTTATGCACTCGACAATAGGCCGCATCTACTCATGAGCCCAAACAGATATGTTTTCTAAACTGCACATTTGCCACTGAAATCGCATTGCCTGAGTACTAGGTATGGGCCAGGGAATTTATTGCACTCGACAATAGGCATCTACTCATGAGCCCAAGTGGCGTTCAATGTGTCATTGACTGTACTACAACGCGTATTTTTCAACTGATTTATTTTCTAAACTGCTCATAGTGTTCATTTTGCCTCTGAAATCACACTGCCTGAGTACTAGGCATAGGCCAGGGAATTTATTGCACTCGACAATAGGCATCTACTCATGAGCCCAAGTGGCGGTCAATGTGTCATTGACTGTACTACAACCCGTATTTTCCAACTGATTTATTTTCTAAACTGCTCATAGTGCTCATTTTGCCTCTGAAATCACACTGCCTGAGTACTAGGCATAGGCCAGGGAATTTATTGCACTCGACAATAGGCATCTACTCATGAGCCCAAGTGGCGGTCAATGTGTCATTGACTGTACTACAACGCGTATTTTTCAACTGATTTTATTTTCTAAACTGCTCATAGTGCTCATTTTGCCTCTGAAATCACACTGCCTGAGTACTAGGTATAGGCCAGGGAATTTATTGCACTCGACAATACGCATCTACTCATGAGCCCAAGTGGCGTGGTGTCATTGACTGTACTACTACGCGTATTTTTCAACTGATTTATTTTCTAAACTGCTCATAATGCTCATTTTGCCTCTGAAATCACACTGCCTGAGTACTAGGTATAGGCCAGGGAATTTATTGCTCTCGACAATAGGCATCTACTCATGAGCCCAAGTGACGTTCGATGCGTCGTTGATTGTACCGGCTATCTCCGATCCGCTATCTCGGATCTCTTGTAAACTGATATCCAGCAATATGATACCCTATTGTGTTGTCTCTCCATCCAGTCGTTAGCTCGTAATTGACTGTAACATGATTTTAGCCAGTGGCAGAAATAAACGAACGTCAACAATATCTACTTTTGTTACCGTTTAAATTAAAGTTGAACCATTAGTGGATTGGATGATCGGATGGAGTTTACAAATACGGATTAGTTTACTGTGCTGTGTTTTGTCTGCTCTAAGTGCTGCTGTTTTCTATTTTAAAGAACCTTCTGTGATCCGACTCCGGCAATACCACCGTTACAACTATCCCTGCCTAATAACAGTAGTGTTAAACGCTATGTTCAGGTTTGAAGGGTTTGGTAAGAGAGACATACTTATTCGAGGCATTCTAACTTAGTCCTCAAGGGTAGCGACGCATTTCTGGTTTGTCCTCAGGTAGGAATCTTTTCTTATCTGGGGTTAGTATTACAGACGTCCATAGGCAGCAGTAGCCATGAGGTGGACTGCATGCTCGTCTGCTACTCCTATGTTATAAAAAAAATGTTTTTAAATGATTGACATTAATGAGTGCACCAGAATAGAAAGTATCCTAAATTTTGGAAGAATTGATGGGTTTCCAAAAACTATTTACATATATTTTTTTTTTTATTTTTAAATACATGAATAAAAAATAACACTAAGATGTTTTTACTCAGTCTACATATAAACACTATATAGATTGTTAACAACTCTATATCAATACTAATACAAAGTAGAATCGTCGAAACCAATACAATAAACCGATAAGTCCGTCAAAGCGACAATTACTCAACAGTAATTAAATTTCCCATGGGCATAAACAAACTTGGCAAGGAAATCACTAACCCATACATCAGACGGCCATTTAACCATGGAACTCAAAGTTATGGGAATTTCAACCTGACGAGGTGAAAATACGGTCGTTGGTGAAGTTACTCAAGTGTAGCGATAAGTAATACGTATTTTTCAATGCATAAATCGGAGCCTGGCATATGAATACTCTACCACAATGGCGTGTCCACACTGTCGGCTGGAGGGCGTAAATTCGCGACTCACTATCGCCTGTATCTATCGCTAATAGCTGCCTTTCTTTTGTTTTGAACACGGTTTGCGATAGGACTTAGGAGGTGCATTTATAGGGAAGCTGATTTTCAAGTGCGAGTTTTTTTCTACTCTACTGTTTAGGAATTGAAGTAGCAGACTAGCATGCAGTCCGCGGAAGTAAACAGTTAATGTTTAAAATGAAGTTGGTTACAAATGTCCTGCTCAGGGATTTACAGGGGTTCTGTCTGGGCGTTAGTGAAGTTAGTTGAGTGTAGCTATAAGTAATACGTTTTTTTCAATGCCTAAACCGGAGGCAGGCATATTAATACTCCACCACAATGGCGTGTCCACGTCCAGCGTCTGTGCTAGGACTTAGGAGGTGCGTTTATAGGGAAGCTGTTTTGCAAGTGTGAGTTTTTTTACCCGACTGTTTATTAATTAAAGTAGCAAATAAGCACATCGCCAGAGTAAGTCGTCATTGCTGCTCACGAACATCTGTAACCAGCTCCATAATATAGAACAGGGTTTTTTTCTGAAGTCTATCATAGAAGAAACTTCGAAGATTCACATGTAAGTTAAAGTGTCTAGATAGCCTATTTTTTAAGACATGAAAGCAGCAAGGAAGTTTGCATCCGATTTTAAAGGATGCATAAATTAACACTCCCGTAGGTAAGAAGGTCAAGGTAGGTTAGGTTAGGTTAGGTTAGGTAGGTCACCTCATAAGTAAGTTAACTGACATTCACACACTTCCATCGTAAGAACTGCTTCACGCTAGAAACAGTAGCAGCGGTGGTATCCGATGGAACCATTACCTTTCTGAGGCTGGTTCCCTGTTGGCAACTGCAGCATCATGATCTGCTGCTAGTACAGGCCTCTCCCCATAGTTGCGGAAGGTCTGGACCTAGTATCACACACTAATGCGGATTCACTTTTTACTTAATAACTTACATCTCTAATTACTTAATGACACAAGTAATTAATTTAAAAAATCAAAAACCCGACTGCACCAAAAAGGATGAAATAGAATTTCCAAAAGCAGTGAAATAGGCATTTCATTATTTTTATCCAGAAAGCCAAATACACAGTTTCATAGTAGGTATCTGCTTCAAAAACAAAAGATGTTCAAACAATATTATGCTATTTTATCCTCGTAGTGCTCATTTACGCTATATAAAGAACCTATGTATAAAAGTCCAGCACGCTTAAGTTCCGCGGTTTCCCTTTGCGTTGATCTCTGGCACAGCAACTCACTCATTTAGTCAGACAGTCATCTCGATGTGTATATACGAGTATATATGTACTAGCTGACCCGGCAAACGTTGTATTGCCATATAAATAAAAAAATGTTAAGAGTGAACAACACTTATCACTTAGGGGTAAAAAAATAGATAGTGGCCGATTCTCAGACCTACTGAATATGTATATAAAATTTGGTGAAAATCGGTGAAGCCGTTTCGGAGGAGTACGGTAACTAACACGAGAATTTTTTATATAAGATATATTATTTAATGTATGTGTAATCTCCTCTTAAATTCCTTTATTTTGACACCCTACTCGATAGGTTTGGTTAACTTTTTTTAAAACGTGTTACTATTTCGCGAAAAAATCCACCATTTACGGTCTATCAAATATATAACTTCAGTAAATCAAAGTTTCGGTCATTATTTTACCTCGTTAGAGGTAGAATTTCATTATTTTTATCCAACAAGCCTGATACAAAATTTTATAGTGTTTGCTTCAAAATCGACGTTTGTTCAAATAAACTTTTAATCCTTATTTTACCCTCTACGGGGTTGATTTTTCGGAGGGGGATAAATAAGTGTGTCCTTGTTCCTACTCAGAAAGCCAAATACGAAATTTCATAGTAGTTGCTTCAAAATTAAAGGATTTCAAAAAAACTGTTTTCCCCTATTTTACCCTCTTAAGGATAGAATTTCCAGAAGGCCTTTCTTAGTACTTATTCACGCTATATAGAGAACCTATGTGCAAAATTTCAGAACTGTAACGTCCTTGGTTTAGGCTGTACATTGATTTCTGAAAAATGAAAAAGTCATTTAGTTAGTCAGTCAGTCAGTCACCTTGCTGTTTTATATATATACAAATATGTTTTTATAATCTCCGTTTAATTTCCTTTCATTTGATACCCTACTCGATAGGTTCGGTTAACTTTTATTTTTAAATGTGTTACTATTTCGCGCCAAAAATCCGCCATTTTGAATTTTTTTTACTAACACCTATCTAAGGACACTCGGGTCATTGAGACAAATATAATGACACCTTAACTGTTCAAATTCATCCAGCCGTTTGTTAGATCGGATCAAATAAAGAAAGACAAACATACAAGATACGCGCGAAAAACATAACCCTTCCTTGGCAGTCGGGTAAAAACATGACATGACATTACTTAATGACATGACAAGTGTAATGTACAGCTATTTCTCACAAAACTTCACAAATGTATAGCTAGAAACCTTTATTCTGTTCTATTCTTTATTCTCTATATGTTTTATCGTTTATAGAACCTCTCATGAGTATGATAAAGGGTTTAGCTGGTATATGTATCACGTATCATAAAAGCTACCTTATATAAATCGAACTAAGGTGCACAACACATTTCTATAGAGCCAATAGAGAAACTGTCAACTCTATACACTCGATCGCATTTATAAGCTCCGCAGCAGTGGTTCTCAACCTTTTATTAATGTAGAGTTTATTGTTGTAAACTACTTTTAAATTGTTAAGTTCATTAAAGGAAACACTACTTCTTTGTAGGTACTTTTTAATTTTCTTATAGGTACGAGTAGTAACTGAAATTATTATCTATGTTATTTTGATACAATTGCCTGTAAATATTGATGCCATGGACGCAAAAGAACAAAATCACAAACTCCCAGACATAAAAAAATATATAACTAAAATCATGATAATATCTACCCGGTAAAGAAGAAACATGCGACTCGTATGTATAAAATGAAAGAAGAATCAAACGTCGTAAAATCGGCAAATTATAGTATTGTAAAAATTAAACTACGACTCTATTAACACATTTTTACGACTATACTAACACTTATGAGCCACTCGATATCCATGCCCGATCAGGCAAATTTTTAGTCTGGGTGCTATTGCACAAATCTTTGTAGATCTATATCGCACTTAAGGCAACCTATACACCTATAAGTACCTATAGATGTCAATTAAAATTAATAGAAAAAACAAATCGAAAATATAACGACATTGGCCACGCATTGAATACCCCTGTCCCAGCGGTAGCTGGACACAATATCGCTCTGAGACATCACGCAATTATAAATAGTGTGTTCCGCCGGCCACTATCGACACATCGACGTATCGACGTGACATCGGCCGATTTATAGCGGAAGGACCCTCGTACGTGTTAATTAATACCGACCTAAAACGCCAGGAAATGTAGCGGCCTTGGAATAACTGTAAGACGGGCTATCGATAACATATCGATAGTCATGCACTAGTAAGTGACTGTTGGATGTGTTATTGACTTTAGGCATTCTTTGTTTATGGTTTATGCTACGAGGCGTTATATTTTAGTCCTTAGGCGTTATATTTTATATTTTATTCTCAAGTAGGACTTTATGTTCATTTAGTATTTCAAATTCTTAAAAAAAACGTAAAACATCAAACTCATAAATTACAAGTTATTTTATATATAATACTTACCTATACATCGTAATATTTTTCAAATTGATTCAAATTGATTCGGTTTTAAGAGAAAAATATGCTAAAGTACATGTGAAGTGTCCATCTTAGTCCTCGGGAGACGCAAGGGTTTGTAATCGGCTTCCAGTAAAACCTTTCTAGAATGTAAAGTGGCTTACAGATGTTTATGAGAAGCAATGACCACTTACCATCAGTTGAACTGCATCCCCATTTGCTTCTTCAGTGTTATAATAAAGGATTCAACCACCAGTATCCCAATTCATCTCCACAATGTAGACCTTGGCAACAATCGACATACATAAAACTTTATACCCAAACTACCGTGTAAGCGAATTATCTCAAGATAACATGCTTAATTGAAATCTTAAGATTCCTTTACGACAGTTATTCTACAGATTAATTACACATCCGCCAATAAACCGCGTACATGAGAAATGATTTAACCACCGAACCACTTTAAACTTTCGGATCTGGGTGAAGTATGAATTGTTGTCGTGGTTCTGTGGTTCGAGAAAACGATGATTGGGTATAACACTTCAAAAGGGTCAAAAGTGGTCCACCAATCTGCACATGGCAAACGTGATAAAACTGATAAACTTTGGCCCTAATCGTAGACTTTCAAAGGAATAGGAAAAAAATATCTTACTGATTCAGGATATGAATATTTTCCGAACGTATTTGAAGTTTTTTACACTTATAGCTATATATATACGAGTACTAGGATTCTCCGTGTTTCGAATTTAAATCACACAAACATAAACAAAAGTTTAAATATTCGAAATTAAAAAATAATAATAATTTAGGGTACTCACTCCGTAACGCGAGCCGTCTAATTTAAACGCTACTTATCTTATCTACGGATAGACATACGTCCACCTAAAGTTTACTTCTCTAAACTCCAAATCGTACAGATATCTAACCTGACTAATCTAACACATCCAAACTAATCAACGCCACGTCTACTAATCCTGACTAATCAACGCAAACAAGTAATATAATACATCTCATTTATTTCCATGCATGTGTAAAAACTCCGTCCAGCCTCCCGTGGATCTCCAAAGCCCCGTTAGTCCAGATAGCGGTTAATTGGCGTTATTGCTGTGTATAAACAAAGAGTTAACCAGAGCCACATGTAAACTTGTATCATGCAGATGGGCTGTAAAGTAAGTAGTAAAGTAAAGTTGAAATGAGTGCGTAATGTTGTTATTTATTGAATACGCGTACGTACAAATTAAATTAGGGGATAATTAGAAAAAACAATGGTTTGTTACTGATTTAGAATGTGGTAGAACCCTAATGGTTTGACTCCGGAGGTAACACCGCCACAGTTATTTCTGCCTAACAGCAGTGTTAAGGGCTTCTGTGTTCTGGTGTGAAGGGTGTGTTAATGGAGGCATACTTATCCGAGGTGTTCTAACTAATCCTCAGGGGGTAGCAAAGCATCTTAGGCTAACCTCAGGAAAAACTTTATTATTATCTGGAGTTGATCAAAAATTTCAATGTTATAGCCACTTATCATCAGATAGACTGCATGCTCGTTAATTTCTTTTATATCACAAAACATACTTAGCTATACTCTAGCGGTGCCTTCATAGTTGCATCAGAAAGGGTTGTGTCATATACATTCTTTTTTTTTTATAATATAGGAGTAGCAGTCGAGCATGCAGTCCACCTGATGGTAAGTGGCTACTGACACCCATGGACATCTGTAATCAATCCCAGATAAGGTTAGATATTTCTACCTGAAGTCGGCCACAGATGTACCACTACCCCTGAGGACTAAGTTGGAACGCCTCGAAAAAGTATGTCTCCCTTACCACACCCTTCAAACCGGAACACAGCAGCGCTAACACTGCTGCTATTAGGCAGAAATAGGTGTGGCGGTGGTGCCGCCGGAGTCGAACCACAAAGGGCTCTAGCAACTTCAAAACATTCCTAAGTATCCTAAATCTTGTTAGTTATCACATTTCATTATTAAGATATAAGCGACCGTAGTCCATCCCTGCCGCATAAAATTTCGTTTAAAATTCAAAGCATTATTCCATAATCGTTTCATTTATATTATTTATACGTTGCATTCATAATATATTCCATATACCGTAAGAGCATAATATCTTTGATGCAAAACCGACCCCATTCGTTATCACAGGACTTGTAAATGCAAATCTATTCACTCTACATCCAGCCACCCGGTTTTGCTATAAATAACGAAGTTTTGATTGGAGAAAACCTCGGATAACATAATGTATATTCATATGGATATTAATTAACGTTCGGAGCTAATGGGAAAGTAAATTATGAAAGTGATCCCCGTGAGCTTGGTGAGGTTGGTTACAAAGTTATAGTAATTTAAGGCAAGCTATGAGAGGAGTTGGTTTTTATAGCGAACATTTATATATATAATATAAAAGCAAACGAGTATGCTGTCCTCCTGACAATAAGTGGCTACTGCCGCCCATAGACAATTCTATAATCAAGCTTAAATAATATTAGGGTCCTACGCCACAGATGATTTTCTACTGCTAGGACTAAGTTGGAACGCCTTGGTTGTTGGTTGTTGCCTGATCACACCAATCGTGAAAAATAAGCAAAGTATGGTAATATTTTTGAAAAAGGTGGTTTGGTGGTGGTGCTTTATATTAGACAAAATTTAAAAAAATAATAGGTAGATGAATTTTATACAGATGGACGGAGAACAGTAGAAAGTGTGGCTAATTTGTAGAAAATAGTAGCAAAAAATGTTCTCAAAGGGTAGACGACGGTTTGCAACTTTTACTTGTATAAGACTTTGCAATTCTACCACCGCCGTTCTATGCTCTACTGCGGTAAGACTTTTTCCGTTTTAGTAGGTATATTAAAATTAGAGTACTACCCGAAGTCGGGCACAGATTCGTTGCTACCCTTAAGGACTAGTTGGAATTATTACAATTTGAGTGGCATTTCAAGTGTTTCATATAGTGATATCTCTCCGAATTTCTAGCCAAAGCCTTCTTCATTATATTTACTACATCTTTCGATCATGAGTTCCAAGATATGAGTTTGCAACTATTGTCGTAACTCATACTAAGAGGTGCTCACTTGGGCGTATCTGTCACCTTAAGCACTTCAATATATTCCACAAATAGATCCCACTTACAGGGCTCACCCATACTTATCGCCACAGTAATATTGTAGAGAATGAATTAATTTTCAATCTGTTAACTCATTTTGATACAAAACCTACATAAATATTTTTTTTTATTTTAGTGAGTGAAGGACTCATACGCGCGTAAAAATTACTTCTTTAAAATATGTTTTTCATTATTGTAGATAAATATAATAAATATTAAGAACGTTAATGCGTAAATCCATGAGAAACATTTTCGAAAATTGTCAGAAAATATTTCCAATGGATTATTGTGGAATTAAAAAAAATAACAATTTTAATAATATCCGGTTCAAAAGACTACGAATAGTTTGAAAATGGAACTGTCCATTAAATAGGTGCGAATTATTTAAAAAAGGAATTTCCATGTTATCCGTCGTAAGTAGCTGAGACTAATTTAAAAAAGGAACTGTCCACAATATCCGTTGCGAGTAGCTACGAATAGATGCATGCGGCCCCTAAATCCGCGATCAAACGTTTGAGATGAGGAGAGAGCAAACAGTCCACCCGCTCCTAGTGTTGTTATTGTATACGAGATCCGCGTAGGGTTGGCTGTGATATTTGAAGGAAGTTCTTATCATCTCTGATATAGTTAACGATGATACACCATTATATGCCACATACAGCAAATACATCACATACGAGTATCTGCTTTTAAACCGATTTAATTTAAATGTATCTAATTTTCCATTAATCACCAATTGTTTATAACAGTGGTGTTGTATAACTGACCTATTTTGGTTTAAATGGATATGTAGAAAAAATATGTAGTAACATTGAGCAATTTGGATACCGGTATGTTTAGGAGAACATTCGTTATCAAGGATTTGCAATTCTGCCTAAGGTATTCTGTATAAGGTATTTACATTAAATCATTTCACAGTTAATCAGTTCACAGTACAATGCCAGTTCAATAAGTAAACATAAATGTGTAATAGCAGTGACGCAGCATATAAAGTACACTACTTCTACCACTTTTTGAACCTATTTTGCCAACTAAAATGATCAGTTGAGTTACATAATTTACCGAAATATATTCATTAAACCCTTTTAAAACCGTTCCGTGTTTAATATGATTAGACATCTATTTCAAATTAATTGTTTGTTATAAAGTTTCTTTGTTTGGTGCAGCCCTCACGGTTCACGTGCACCAGTTAGCTGATTAGGTACACAGCAACACCTCTCGTGTGCTCAGCAAATAGCAGCACGGTGCAACCAGAAGAGATAACAGTTCTAAGTGCGCTTGTGTCTAACTTCACCCGCTGCTACACTTTGAAGGATTGGCTTGTGTTGGAATAAAAGCAAGAAAGCATGATTTTGTATAAGTGTACAAAGCTGTACATTTCAGCGAAGATTATCAAAACACCTCTAAAGTTATTGAGTATTATGTTTCCATATTGTTGATAGCCTGAAGCACACCCTGCCGTTTTACATATATTATGCTTTTCCTTTGTATCTATGGAAGTAAAGGAATATAACTCTGTCGAAATTAATTCAATACTGATTTTTCATACAGTTTGTTTGCCGATCCTCTAGCAAGGTACAGCCCTCAGAATCACGTGCACCAGTTAGCTGATTAGGTACACAGCAACACCTCTCGTGTGCTCAGCAAATAGCAGCACGGTGCAACCAGAAGAGATAACAGTTCTAAGTGCGCTTGTGTCTAACTTCACCCGCTGCTACACTTTGAAGGATTGGCTTGTGATTGAAACTAATATGGTTTTATTTATTATTTTGTATTCAATAGAGTAGCGTGGTATTGTGCTCAAAGATTCTCCCAATTGTGGATAGCGATCAGAGCCCAGCAGTGGGATGTACTAAAGGTTATCTCAGTGGTACGTCTTCTGCCTCTTATTATGGAAATCAGATTTTTATTCCTGTGCATTTTAGAAATTACGTTATGATGAAAGGGTCAAAAATATTTTCAGAAATCTACTTAAAAATACGATGTGCCATATTTTATGGGTATAGTGTGCAAAACACTAACTCTTTTATACGAAAATTATAGATTTTACTATAATACAGCGTGCAAATATGTGACAGATGACGTTAAAAGTTTACGAATTTAAAATAAAAATATTTTTTTTTTTTTTGATTGTGAAAGTTCATTAGTATCGCATATTAAAATACTTCCTTTAAAGGTTCAGTTTTATAGTTTACTAAGCTAACTGCAATCTTAAGCCGAGAATATCTTCATATATTGCTACTTAAGATGTCGGGGATTAGATGCAATGTAGGGACAAGTCTTATCAAACCCGTCGAACTGTTATCAACTCCCGCACTTCAGCGTAAATAAGACATATGTAAATAAACATAGGCGTTACTACTAATTGATGTATCGTGTTCCCACTTACCGACATACTGAACTAATCTAGAGAATTTATGGTTATTCATAAGCGAATAAATGCATTTACGATCGGACGGGGGCCGTTTCTGCTGCGGAGTTTGACTGAGAACGAATGAGAGATGAGCGATGAAGCCGCGATATTTCAAACAAGCGTGTATTTGTCACGAGTCAATTTGGTCTTCAGAGCGATGCATTGGTATTCGATAGGATCATATATTTCGAGTGGGTTGCATGTATGTGTGGGATTTAGAAACCATTTGTGTTAAGTTTAGTGGTTTGTAAAAAGAAGACTGTTAGAGAAAAATTAAGTATAATTTACAATCTGCCGAGATGACTTGATTACTTTGTTGCTTGTAAATTGTATTAAAATGTTTATAACCAGAATATATATTTCGGAGGTGGTAGAACCCTTTGTGGTTCGACTCCGGCGGCCCCACCGCCACACCTATTTCTACCTAATAACAGCAGCGTTAGACGCTGCTGTGTTCCGTTTTGAAGGGTGTGATAAGGGAAACAGAATTTTCCGAGGCGTTCCAGCTTAGTCCTCAGGGGTAGCGGCGCATTTGTGGCCGTCCTCAGATAGGTATATCTAATCCTATGTGGGGTTGATTACAGATGTCCATGGGCGACAGTAGCCACTTACCATCAGGTGGACTCCATGCTCGTCTGCTACTCCTATATTATAAAAAAAACAGGGCGGCATGATCGCATGTGCAATGAAGCCCTTTTTTCTGTGAATAAAATCGGCCGTTCTATCATAGCCAGGAGTATGCCATATCCATCTGTTTTCATATCTACAAAAAAATATTAAGTATAAGCACATGGACGTAGTAAAAACAACTTGGGCTTGGATCAATGTGAAGACATAAAACATTTGAAATAAACATTTAAAATATTTCGAATTTAAGCACTGTCTTCAGCTGAAGGTAGTCAAGTGTAGATACTGAATCATTAGCAACCCATTACTATCCCATTGCTGGGCACGTGTCTCCTCTCATAATGAGTAGGATTAGGTCATAGTCCGCCGCGCTGGCTGACATACCTTTGAAATTTCTTTTTTTTTTTAGATAACCTCTCAGGTATGCAGGTTTCCTCACGATGTTTTCCTTCACCGTTTTAGCAAGTGATAATTAATTTTTAATACGCACATAACTTTGAAAAATCAGAGGTGCGTGCCTGGGATTGGAACGTCGGACCCCTCGATCGAGAGGCCGAGTTTCTTAACCACTACGCTATCACTGCCTTACTGATACTGAATATAGAGTAGGTACTAATCAAGAACAGTTAAAGAGATACAAAGCTACTCTTTCGCTTACGGTCAAACAAGGGATAAGTGGTGTGAAGTGGGTTTTGCGTAATGCCCTGATTGATTATAAAAAGGCTGTGGTAATTAATCGATTTTATGTCCATTTTAAAGTTGCAATATCCTTTAAGGCCCATTCTTACCGTTAACTAAGTTTCATGTATTTTATATGTATATGTTTTGGTAAGGACGTTTTCACTTTAATAAAAAAAATATTTTTATAAAAAATCAAATTTATAGGGTTATTGAGGTCAATTTCATGGGTCTCATACTCGTAATACACACATTTACCGAAATTGTATCTGTTACATTTTTTCTATGAATTACGACCTCTCACAATGAGAGCCAGAGGTTCAAATCCAGTCAGGCTACACCGGTTTTTCCCATGTATTGTCCGCGCCAAACTGCTAGTTAACTCTGAAGTTGTTGCGAGAAGGTGTAGCCATACAATTTGCTATGGCGACGCGATTCATTACTATATTCAGAGCGGACTAATAGTTTTATACGCACTATAACTATTTACACCTGTGTACTATGTACTATGTAAAAAAAATCTCAAGTACGTTTAAAATCTATAATTCGCGAATGAACAGCGTGATAGAACATGGAGTAAGCCCTTCTTATTTGTAAATTAAAAAACCAGTGGGCCAGTAATTGGTATGTCAATAATAAGTAATGACAATAGGAAATACTTAATCTGAAGTTATAAGTGAAAGTGTATGTTATATGTAATTAATTTTTACGCCTAAATTACGAAATCCGTTGCAGTGATTAATATGTTATGTTTTGCAATTGTCATTCGCCAGATTAATTGCAATGTTAACAACTCGGCTTATATAGATAAATATAATATATATAAAGTTATTGTTTGTATGTCGTCTGTTGTTTAAGTGTCACACAAAAACTACTGATCCCATTTTTATGTTGCATTGCTTAATTAAAAGAAAGGCTTACATTTAACTACATAATTATTGTAAACAAAACATTTGGCTACTTGAAATATAGCCTATATTACTCCCACAATTTAGACGAGTTCAACGACAGCTCATATGTTAGAATCTGTCAAGCCGTTTGGACTGTAAGCCGTGCAAAGAATGAGACATACATACATACATACATATACATATGATCGAAATACATTACCCTCCGCAATCGCGAAAAAAGTACATAGTGTCTTCTCCTTTTTAGAAGTCGTTTAAATACTGCAATATATGTTTTACGTAACTACATAGAAGTAATAATATTATACTAAAATTTTTATTAACTGAAAAATATTTACAATTATAATTAAACTCATAGAAAATTAAATATAATAAAATAAACTATAAGTAAATATAAAAAAAACTTATTTATAATTATATTATTTATACTGAGTAATCATGTTATAAAAGTTTGAATTATTTTTTTATTAAAATTTAATCTTGTTTCCTTCTTATCACTTTAATGTCATATGTTGGCTGCAATGCAAACAAAGTCGCAGACAGAAGCTAGCTACTATAAAATACTTAACTATAAAATATTTACGACATCACAAAGTAATAAAACATGTCGACTTTTTCTCACATACACTCGTATATCCATACATATACTCGTAGGTACAGATGATAAAAACTGTGTTTTAGCACAAGTGGAAACCACGTTTCCTGCGGTAAATTGTACCGTGTAACACACACTTAATATAGTTTCACATGTCCACACGGCTTCCGACACGTGGGAACGGTGAGATGGCTCCGTTGATCACTTTCTCTCATGTCGTGAATTAATTTAAATGTGTTATCTGGTCAGTATTTTGACAATACTTTTTAATTTGGGTTTATTTAATTTAGATCACTTGTATGGTACCGTACCCAAAGGACCTAAACCTTATTACTATTATAACATTTGGTGATTTGAACACGTCATTGTAATTGGATTTCCAAAATAAGTAATAGTTATACGTTTAATGAAGTAAAGATAAATTATTATTTTTGAGACAGATATAACGAGAATAATATAATACTAGGTGTTATGACGACTGATAAATTAACCTTTTATACCCTTCCTTCATCGCACCACGCGCCGAAGGAAGAAGTTTCATCCGTACCAACAGGACTCAAGCCGCGCTGCCCCAAGGCTCGATTCGTACCATCAATTATTTTGCCATGAATATGCCGGATGTGGCATGAATCCTAAGGTATTTCCGCTATGACATGGAGCTGTTGGAAAAAGGTTCAAAAAAGCTCTCCTTCAAAACTGCCGATGCATTGGCGACTTTTCTATCGACGATACTTTCCATCAGGGAGCCCACGTACCTTATAGCTGGGTTTCATTATTTACAAAAATAAGATTACTTGCCTTGCAGCGTAATCTTTGCCATCTTTCACAGCTTCTCCTTGATTAATTTTTAAATAATTCGAAGTATTAGATTAACCACCAAACATGCATATCACTGGCGCCGGGTCTAACACACCTATATACTGATATTTGCGTCGACACCACTCAACCCGTCACCGGATTTTATGAGTTAGTGTATAGTCCGCGTAAAACTGTTAGTTCGTTTTGAATATAGAAATGAATCGCGTCACCATAGCAAAATGTATGACTACATCTGCTCGCAACAACTTCAGAGCGGACTAGCAGTTTGGCGCGGACTATACCGATGTCTAAATTATAGTCTCCGCACGCATGTGACAATTTTAAAATAATAGCGCTGTTGAGTTAAATTTCAAGGGTTTCATAAACACATATTTTCCGAATTTTCATTTATGTTACATTTTTCTATGAATTTCGACTCACTCATTCTCTCACAGTGAGAGCCAGAGGCTCAAATCCAGTCAGTCTATTCCAGATTTTCCAATATAGGTATGGTGGCTAAGTGTATTTTTTTTTCTGAAAAAATCTCAACGATTTTTTTTCAAGTACGTTTTAAGTCTAACAATTCACGAATGGACAGGAATTCGAAGTATTAGATCAACCACCAAAAACGCATATCACTGGCGCCGGGTCTAACATACCTACATACTGATATTTGCGTCGGCGCCACTCAACCCGTCACCGGCTCCTATGAGTTAGTGTACCGATGTCTAAATTATGGTTTCTGCATGCATGTGCCAGAGAAACTACTCGTTAGCAAAGCCCTAGATTGATTTATACGCTAAATATATTCAGCTCTGATGACTTGGACCGTTTTTTTGTATGATGTACTGCGGCGCTGTTGCATAGTTAGCATACCGGGTTTATTTATTAGCTGAGTGAAATTTTTAAAACGGTATTATACTCGTAGGGCAAAGAAATATAAAAGAAAGAAATAGAAATAGAAATTTAATTAATTTCATTTAATATTAGAAATACACAGAGCCACTCCAAATTTACCTGCTTATTTGAAGCTCAGTCCTCTAGGACAGCCATCTTTGTGGCCAACCATAAGGTAGATTTCCTGTTTGAGTTTTGTCATATATTTTGTCGATGCGCGTATTACTGCTATTTAAGACCAACCTCCATTATTTTTTGTTATATCTAAATTAGAAAATATTCTATGATTTAGACCAAATGCTTCTTAAACTTTCTCAGTTTAACTTACATACTTACGTACATATCTTCCTCCATCCCTAAAACAAGTGAATATTTTCCAATACGCACTTAAATTCCTAAAATCATGCATCAGTACCCTTACCAGGAGTTTCTTTCGACAAATATGACTGTTTTGGTATTTGTTTACGTATGGGCCAATACGATTTCCTAATACTGACACAATCCGCTAAGGGAGCTGATTGGAATTTGTCGAAACGTAAAAACTCCTGGTAAGGGTACAGGTGTCATTTCTGACTTTAGCATGAAGGGTCGAAATGACCACCAAGTTAGCTCTGCAGTATTATATATTATGGAGTATATTACGGGTTGTAAATAACAATCTGTGCAAACGAACCGAGCTCTGTCAGCATGATACACAAATCATGACGTTATAAGCTCATACATTACGAACATATAAGTTAACGTTTCTGATTTTCTACACTATAGTTAAAAGCTTAAGTTCTAACAGATTGTAGAAAAATAAGAGTCAATTATTATACATGATTAAAGGAAGAACTGAAATTATTTCACAGCAGCGCAATAACTGCCTCCACCAAAAAAGCCACTGTAGTGCCTCCTCGTATGTAAAGTATATTCGTTACAGCCGCTCTATATAGATGTTTTAAGTTTTTTTTTAATTCCTCCACTTTTTTGAGGAACGAGATATGCACACGTAAATCGACACAAGTTAAGCTAATAAAAATACATAACATGAGGAATAGCCACTCTATATAAATCCGTTTGAATTGTTATGCAACTTAAAATTTGTAGCTATTTCAGCATATGTAGGTAATAATAGACAGTTAGTGAGAATCAATAGGAATCATGTTTATAAAAAATACATAACCTGAGTTATAGTCACTCCATATAGGTCCATCCGAAAGCTTATACAATTCGAAATTCGTAGCTATTTAAGCATGTGTCCTAAAAACAATGCAAGAGATAATCAACACAAATCAAACGTACAAAAAATGCATACTTAATCGGAGTTGTACCCACTCTATATAGATCCACCTAAAAGCTTATACAGTTTAGAATTCGTAGCTATTTTAAGCATACGTGCTAAAGCTGATATTGCGAGCGTGAATCGACACAAATCAAGCCCAACAACTCACGACCCGACACCACTACATGCATGGACACTCGACAAAACACGCGTTGATACTCGACACTCGACACTCGACACACGACTGACACTCGAGAAATTAAGCTGGAGTTTTATTAAGTGATCTTGCAGATTCATAACTAAGTATTATTTAATGTCGCGTCAACTTAAGAAAAAACTTCTCAAAAGTATTTCTTATATATTAAAAGTATTCCAAAACTATAGTAAGTTTACCAGTAAGTATTGGCTATCTTTGTAGATGGCCAAAACTTGAGAGGAGACCCCTGCCCAGCAGTGGGACAACAATGGATTGGTGATATGGATAAACTTAATAAAATAAAAAACCCTCACAAAAAATCTTTTGAATGATGTGTGAAGTCTACAACTCCGTACTTGGCTATCGTGGTTGACGGCCTTAAACTTCCTTACTGTGAGATGAGCCTCATGCCCAGCAGTGGGACAACATAGGGTTCTTGATGTTTTGTATTACCTTATAAGATAAAAAGAGAATAATAACCGAATAAATGGCCGACTCATAGATATTGATAATCATATCCGTCAACACTACACTATACCTACCATGCAAGTTGCAGGTTCAATCCCAGATGAGACAGAAATCTAAATAATAAAATTAACATAATAATGACATGTTTTTTTTTGCATATTTCATGTTGTTCTACCAAATCGAATATCGTGCCTCTATTTTACAAGTACACACAAAAATAATGCACAAACATCCAAATCCCAAAAATCTAGATTTATAATTTATATGTCAGCCTGTCTTGGTCAAAAACTGGAACCCTCTGCAATCATGGAGGTTTCTCTTTAAAATAAACCAATTGCTACTACATAATCGGTTAAAACAAACAATCATAACTCCACGATAATTAATAAGCGTATGCTATTTGATCATAGATTGATATTACTCTAACAGTAGGTACACCACTTGCGCAAAATAACTTTGTAGTAACTAACATTACCGTGATACAATCGGGCTGCAGCGGACTTATCTCAGTGGGGCCTATCTCAGTCGGATGTGACTGCCCAGTCGGAATATTAGGCATATTGAGGTTAAACTAAATATAAGAAAAGATTTTTGGTTTTTGTTGGATTTGGTTGGTATAGTAAATTGTAGATGTAGATGTAGATACCAAAGTATCTACATAAAAAATATAATATTTAGTATTCTAACGTAACTTATCACCTCGTAGCGTAAGAGACTAGTTATACCTCATGCAGTCATGTGTGTCAAATTAATTTCTGACACAAACGAAGTAATTTTCTATCGCATCACTGCTTCAATTTGGTCCATAACTCACTGCTTCAATTTGGTAAATAACATAACTAATCTCGCCTACGCTAGATGGTGTTATAAATATTTTTACTAAGAAAAATATTTATTACAATATGCCCAATTCCCCAGTCGGATGACTCTCTGTAGTAAGAAAAGTCTTGGGTATTTCACGATTAACCAACTTCCACATTCCCCCTACAACAGTGCAATTTCACAACCGCTTGATAATCTGTCGCAAAGCACTGTCGACACGTCTGCTACCAGGACATTCGCTCATAACCATAACGGAGATAACATAACATAATCATAACAGTAGTTATACCTCATGCAGTCATACTGTTTAGACGCACGCCATTCACTTTCGTTTGACGTATAAATTATTCTGTGAATGTTTATTTTTATTGCAACAGTGTGTGATTTTTATTTATGAAAGAGATAATTGAGTTATTAAAGTTTTTAACAGTAATAAGAGTTTGTTTGTTAATATTTTTTCGTACTGGTCGTTCAAACTATAGTTTCTACTGAAGGACTTCACAACAAAAAGCTTTGATGATATTATATACCTACTTCTTTATAATAAATTCTTTGGTAAACATATCATCATATTACTCTATGTCTTTGGTCTGCTTTGTATGTATGTATGTTTGTTTGTACGTGTGTATTTATGTCTCATTATTTGGCTCGTCCTTTTTTTTGTTAACGAGGGGGAAACCTTCAAAAGGTACCAGGTGCCGTCGGAGCGACACAGGGTTATAGGGGACTCTTACCGCACTAAAACCCCTCCGGTGGCCGTCCTAGCCGCTGCGTAGAGGACTCCGGGATCTCCAACGGAACGCAACCGGAGTCATCTTAGCGCGGTGCCCCCTCGGGCTCCGCCCAGGTGAGCTTGATGCTCGCCACACTGTCTGGTGTGCACGACGGTATGCGACCACACATACCGCCGTCCTTCCCGGGGTCGCTGGCCGGGCGGTTTGAGCTCCCACTCTTGCCATCCGCAACCCCGGAAGCCCCCTTTAATCGCCTCTTACGACAGGCAGAGGATACCGTAGCCCTATTCTAGTCCCGGGACTACAGGGACAACTTGGCACGCCATACAGCCCAAACGGCTAGACGGTTTTTAAAATATTGTGAGGTTTCGTTATTCTCATCTAAATTGTAAGTGAGACATTTTAAATATTTATTTTTTATGAGCAGTCGGATATTTGTTTTTATAATAATGCTACGCAATGAAGAATTTAGTTGTTTAAATTTTAAATAAATAGAACTAGAACTGAACTGGAACCTGTCTATTAGGAAAAGTAGGTAAAATCTTAAAACAATAATACTTATACAATGTGATGGTTCCCCGTTCCCAAATGTGACAACTTTTACAATAAATTCTTCCATAGTTGCAAAAGCTTGCATGATCGCATATGCATGCACATGCATGTCGGATTTTACATTCCACCGTAACTCCGGATTGACGCTAAGATGTATTTATGGTCTGTGAACCGAATAGAATAGAGTATTAACTTCTCTATGCCAACCTCTTTACATATATTTAAAAAAAAAGTTGTACTATCTGCCATCTGTTTTTTTTTTATAATATAGGAATAGAAAACGACCATGTAGTCCATCTGAAAGGAAGTGGCTACTGCCGCCCATGGACGTTTGTAATCAACTTCAGGTAGGATTAAATATTCCTACCTGAGATCGGCCACAGATGCGCCGCTACCCTTGAGGACTAAGCTGGAACGCCTCGGAAAAGTATGTCTTCCTTACCACACCCTTCAAACCAGAACACAGTAGCGCTTAACGCTGCTGTTATGAGGCAGAAATAGGTGTGGCGGTGGTGTCTTCGGAATCAAACCATAAAGAGCTCTACCGCCTTCAAGACCCCTTTATCTCTGATCTCGCGAAACTGTATGCAAAGAGATAATGATGAAACATTCAGACCCACACCAGGATACTTTTTACCTCCAATTAGATGAACAGCATTAAAAGTCATAGTACATTACAATAACCATAGCGCTATCAACAAACAATAATTTACGATACATTCGTTTTAGTTATTGCTTATATTTCAAAAACGATGCACTAATGGCTCACAAAAAGTTGGAGACAGACCAAAACAAGTGTCGTCTGTACGAAAACAGCAAAAAGGAACACATCGAATAGCGAGCTAGTGTATTGATAGCGGCCATTACACCGAGGTCATTAACCACAAACAATCACTCCATTAAATATAGCGTCATATTATAATACTGTACCTGTTGGGTCTATTTGTAGGGTGGCTACATTGTTGGGGTTTGAAGGATAAGCCCTTTTGTGTGCTAACGGTATCCTTAGTATAATAGTTTGGTCAGTAAAAGACTATGATACTTAATTATGAGGTTTTTATTAACAACAAAGCATACATTCTAAATTATGGTACATAATATATGTATTTATATGGCTAAATTCGATCACTTAAGCAGTGTAAAACGTTAAGCAACATACGATGGGGTCCGATGGGTTGGATCGTAAGTTACAAAATTTCATGCTATGGCATCATTATGATAATTATTGGAAGAAAAATAGTGAATTGTGGATATTTGGAAGGCAAAAATTGGCAATGGTTGGTTAATTTATAATTAACGGGCGCCATTCGTTTTTCCCAATTGAGCAACGGTCATGAGAACTTAGTACAGGCTTTATGGGCTACTTAGAAACATTAGGCACTGGTTGACAACCATCCTCTACCCTCCTCCAGCAATCTGCATATGATGCATATGATGCAGATTGCTGGAGGAGGGTAGAGGATGACCGTTATCCGCCATAGCGGCCATCCTCTACCCTCCTCCGTTATCCGCCATAACGGCCATCCTCTACCCTCCTCGTGGTGAAGAATACTAAAACCCACCCCCAGCAAGCAGAGACATGTACTCAGCAATAATGTAACTAACAGTATGGTGCACCTACAGTACCTGCTCGGTATAGGATTAAAACGGCGCGAGCAGCGTGTCCGCGCCCGTGGGCGAGCGGTAGCGCCCACGGTATCGCGAAGGACAATATACCGTAAGCGCGCTATACAGGCGGATTGGGTAATGCACTGTGTGGGCATTATGATTTGTGACGTACGTCCAATTGCACATGCTCCCAAATATGGTGTTTCGAATCGTGCGCTCTAGGGACGTATGGTAATATTATTAAGATAGATTTTGTGTGTCAAAGGTTAGGTATGTATGTAAACAACGAAACTGGTTCTATTAATGATTTTAGTAGTACACAGCAATAAGAAGATTGCACAATTTATAAGCCATTGGATAGGGAAGCTCAAGATTTATATATGCAAAGTATTAAAATTAGCAGAAAATATATTATTTAATAAATAAGATATAGATGTAGAGATATTAAACCTTGTGCTTAAACCACTAATTTATATTTGGATGGCCAAAAACGATATTCGCTTAATGAGACACTTCATTATATAACATAATTCATATTTATCTATCCCATTTATATCGTATCTATCTTAATTAGTTCAAATATTATTGTTATTTTATCTCACTATATTTTTTGTAAAGTATAAAATGTGATGTTCCTATTTATTGTAATACACGAAACATATAGATCAATTTGATTTAAATATAAAATCACCCTGTACATGATCTCATGGTGTTTTCATTTCGCATTTATAGGGTACTGGGTAACACCTGATTATCTGCACAGTGTGAACCTACTTCGCTCTCGCTCGCACTATATAATTCAATATAATTGAAATTTTATGCGAATTTCTACGAGTGTTTCGCAATGAACATGAAATATGGTTGTTCATTAAGGTATGATACCTACTTAGAATCACATCCATCTAAATAATTTGACTTGCAGTTTTAATACATTCTTGTTATACAGCTTATTATGTACGGTACTTTGTGGAGCACCGGACAACGGAATTGGTCTTCCGTCCTGTTACTAATTAATGGACATTTTATTGTCAACTTTTATTACGGCAATCGTCTGTCAATATACTTATAATAGCGTTCTATATAGTGCGTGTATCCACGCTATAATACACCGGATAACGTGTCTTCGCACTGCGCGACACTGCAGCGTCTTTATAATAATACGCGCTGCAGTTATTATGACTCACGTCGGTATAACACTTTATACGAACCTGCAGCACTTTTATTGTTATCGCACTACAAGCATTTGCAGCGCCTTTATTCAAACAAAATTCTGCACGATATTTCAGCGGATTTTTCGTAATACGCGCTGCAGTTATCAAAGATATGACCTTTACTTGTATTATTTCTCCGACCTGTTTAGAGTTATTTTAAGTATCACTGACCACTTTAATTAAGGCAATCGCCTTTTAATATCTTTCTGAGAACGGCCTATATAATGCATGTGTCCACGCTATAGGGCACCGGGTAACACGTGGCTATCCGCACTGCACGCCACTGCAGCGCCTTTATTGTAACGCGCTGCATAACACTACAGCGAATTTATCGTAATACGAGCTGCAATTACATTCAGCACGATCTCCTAATGTACTTGTACAAATGTCCCGGCCTCCAAGGAAATTTTAATGACCATTTTTATTAGATCACCTGTCAATATCCTTATAAGAACACTCTGTATAGTGCATGTGTCCACGCTATAGGGCACCGGGTAACGCCTAGTTATCCGCACTGCACGCCGATGCAGCGCCTTTATTTTAGAACACAGTGGATAACATTGCAGCGCAATTATAAAATTTTACTGATCATTTTATTTCATCACGTGTCAATGTCTCTAAGAGAGCATCCTGTATAGTGCATGTGTCCACGCTATAGGGCACCGGGTAACGCCTGGCTCTCCGCACTGCACGCCACTGCAGCACCTTTATTGTAACGCTGCCTAATGTTTATTCGACACGATCGCCACTCGAAAGTTCCGTCGTATGGCGAATTAATTGATATTTTATTGATTAATTTTGTGGTACGTTTTAATTGTGTTTTGGAGACAATAACAATATATAACATATAACAAAACAAATGAATGATTTTGGAGATTTTAAAATAAATTCAATTTCCTAGTCCGATAAATCCCTGCTTGATATTTTCTCCGCCTGGGTATTTTCTCCGCAATTACGAGAGGGTTGCAACATATTCCACAAAGCTGCTCAATTTTGGTAGAGACAGGTATTACTTAATGATTCACCCATGTCGACCATAATGTCTCCGACAAGTTTTATCTGATAGCGATTGATAACATCCGAGAACGATGAGTTGTCGTGCTTCAAATACTTGATAATTGGTAAAGTCACTGTGGTTCTACCGGGAAGGTACCACTACCACATCTACATCTAGCGTAAAGCAGTTCTTGGATTTTGGTAGAATAGTGTGTTTCAGATGAAGCGCATCAGGGATCGACTACAGGTAGCATTTTAATTATGATCACAGAAGTCCATGAGTAGCTGTAACTACGAAACCTCATTGCTATGCTCCAAGCATTAAAAAATCTCATGAATTTTAACCACTAGCGATCACCCATCCAATAGCCGCGTCCAATTGCACAACTTTATAAATCGGTGCACAATGTACAAGCGCCCGCTTCGTCACAGCACAACATGCTTTAAAGGTGAAATATAATAAATTTTAATAAATAAATATTCAATGGGTTCAATAGTTTCGTTATAACTGGGTCGAACATGAATCTTACCTTTATGTTCAGCACGTTTACCTATAAACTTTGCGATTATTATTATACACTCACGCACAAAGGCGAGATCGGAGAGAGGTACTCGTTTGAGGAAATTAAAATTAATGTTATTGCTAACATTAAAGTAAGGATTATGATAATCATGTATTACTATACTTCTATTAATCCTAAACACCTCTCGTCTCCTTAGGTTTCGATTCTATCTGGGAGATTAACAGAAACGTTAAAAAGTGTTTGAATCAATTTTATACGATCGGGGAAATTTTTGCGTTTCGATAACACTCGAGATCGACAAGTTAACTTGCTTTTCAAATACTTGATAGAATGGAGTCATTATGGTTCCACCGGGAAAGCACCACATCCACATCTACATCTAACGTGAAGCAGATCTTGCGTTTCGGTGAAAATGTGTGAATGCTGATTACATATGAGGCGACCATCGTCAGGAGTCACAACGCAAATGTGATTGGCTTCAGATACAACCCTTTTTTTTCTCGAGGGGCAAACCTTCAAAAGGTACCTGACAACGAGCGACGCCGGGTTATGTGGGATTTTTACCGCACTAAAACTCCCCCGGTGGCTGTCTTCAGCGCTTGTTGGAGAACTCCGGGATCTCCGACGGAACACAAGGGACATTAGATACAATCCCTGTTCTATATGAAGGCCACTTACCTTCAGCTGGATTGCATGTGCGTTTTCTACTTCAACTTTATAAAAAAAGAGAATATTGCTAAAATTATAACGTCTTCTATTACGATCTCTAAGTTACCACACCCTTTTAAAACCAATCAGTTATTACCATTATTAGTTAAAGCAGATATTACGACTACCCTTAAGTAAATAATTAATTCTTAACGCAGGAATCGACCCCGAACTTCTCCCAGCCTGATCACTGACCAAAAGGTTTTTACCAATTACCATACCAATCGAGTTTATCCCTTGATATCTTGATCTCAAAACATTATAAAATTAAGTGATAAACACACTGAACGTGCCATAAATGTCTCTAGCGTAGAAACATCACCCGTTCTAACCACTTCCGCACTAAACAATCAAGCCTCATGTAATCTCGGATGCTGTGATCTGAGAACCTATCTCAGATGGCGTGGGCGTGGACTAGTGTGAATCATCCGCATGAGCATACATCGGTGTAGGTTTATCGCAGGAAGTGATAGGTATCGCGTGATGCAGCTAATCTTACTATTATTATAAGCTGTACTTATACTCTTTGTTTTTTAGTACCAAGCAAGAGCCTCTTCCTCAACAGGCAGAGAAGGAAAGCTCCTTGCTTCATCATTAACCCGTTACTGTACCACTGCTAGACACGGGTCTCCTCTCAGAATTAGAAAGATTAGCCCATATACCACCGTGCTGGCCAGTGCGAATTGGTTGACTTCACATACCTTCAAAACTTTATCCTTTTTTGATAAGATTTCTCAGGTAGGTATCCTCACGATGTTTTCCTTCATCGTGAAAAATCAGAGGTGCGTGCCCGGGGTTTAAACCTCGGACTCCTCGATCAAGATGCCTGAGTTTCTTAACCACTAGGCTATCACTGCTTCATGCTACCATTCCTTGATAGCGTAAAGAAGTGGTCACAATAATAATTCAACGTGCGAATGGTTTTCGAACACATGTTATTAAATAGGTAGACATTCACCCATCATGGAAGTAGTGGCCAATGTAAATGTACTATGCAAGACCCCTGCTGTTAACATATGACATCGTTAAACCTTTAGTTTAAAACCGACATTTCTAGTAGCCACTAAGTTAAACCAGTAATATGTACCGAGACAATAAGTTACGATACAGCGAGTAACGCACATTGAAAAGTGTTTTACTTTTTAAAATATAGCAAATTAGCATGCAGTCTACCTGAGGGCAAGAGGCTACTGCAGCCCATGAAGATCCAATAAGATATCCAATAAGATCATGAGTAATCTAAGACTCTATCTAATCTCCAATAAGATTAGACTTCGACCTGAGGTTGGCAACAGATGCGTTGCTCCCCTGAAAACTAAATTGGAAAGCCTCGGATAAGTATGCAGGAAAAGCAATGCAAGCCGATCACGGACTTAAAGTAGAGCGCCTGGTCTATATGCTGTTGGTTACAGACAATCATACGAGGCTCCGACCACGTATCAAGTAGACTACATGCTCGTCTGCTAGTCCAAAACGGACTGGTTCCTACAGTGACAACTACAGTGAAACTGGACTATATCGTCTGATTCATAATTACGTTCTAAAATGTAAACAAAGAAATGTCAGTGTCAAAATTCAATTACAGGTATTGTTAACCTTAACAAATTAACAAGAAACAAAAACTTTAACAAGCTCAACAAAAAAAGAAAAAAATAATAACTACACACAAACGCACTATGAAAACGAGAAAACATGCGAGTTCAACCACGATCACGAAAATGAATCACATCAGCTACGAAACTTAAAAATGGCTGCACAAAAAATGTTTTGGATCCCGATTGTGTTACCATTATCACATTTTATTTTCTACCATAAACCTTGCTTTTATTATTATTTTAGCGTATGGAACAAAATTGAGTTAATATAAACGTTGGAAAATGTAAATTAATCTTAATTTATTTAAATTATTATTTTATTATCGTTGTATTACTTTAATATCGTCAAAAATAAGAACTATAGGTGTCTTAACTTTACACGAAGATACTACTGCCATCTTTTAGATTTAACTTCCCAGTTACCACACATGTGCCATTCTAGGCCACACGCCAAACATGTTACATAGACACCTTTTTTTTTTTTTTTTTTTTTCGTGGGGAAACCCTTCATGGGTTCCTCTCGGCCGCGGGGGCAGCGGAGAGGATATGCCGGACTCCTACCGGCTAAAACCCCGCGGTGTTCCTCTGGACGCCCTTTATCGGGACCACGGGTACGCTAGTAGCACTCGTCCGCAGTCCCGACGGCGTTTGCCCGCATCAGGGCCCATCTCGGTAGGGATGGAGCTGGAGTAACTCCATCCGCACATCTTTGAGGTACGCGCGGGAACACCGCGCGCGCCACCTCGAGGCTTGATGTTGTTTTTGACGCAGAACACCCCCGTGTCCTACGCCAATGCCTCCGTTATGGGGGTAGGAAATGAGCGTGGGGAGCCCTTCTCCTACGCCCGGTTTTCCGCTTGCGGATTGGAAGGTCCGAGGATTTCTCTCTCTCCCTCTCCGCAGCCTCCTTCTGCAAGATAACATCCTCGCAGAAGGATTTCACGTTTTTCCATGACCTCTCGCTCTCGACCATGGATTTTACAACGGCCGGCAGCGAGAGGTCAGGCCCCACTGCAGCGACGAGAATACGGCGCTGGCTGTCCCAAGCGGGACACTCCTCCAGTGTATGCTGCGCCGTGTCCTCGTCGCAGCTGCAATGATGGCACTGGGTGGTTGGCTCCCTTCCGGCTATGCGGCACAGGTACTTCCCGAAACACCCATGTCCCGAGAGCACCTGCACCATCCGGAAGGATAGTGACCCATGCCGCCTGTCCATCCAGTCCTCTAGTATCGGACGGACAGCCTCCACAGTCCTGAGGCCAGCCGTAGGTTCGACCAGCCTCTCTTTCCACTTTCTAGTCATGGACTGCAGAGCGTGGAACTTCCGCTCTTCTATTTCTTTGGGCGTGGGGTGTTCCTCCCGAAGTCGGAGGTCTGCGCGCCACTGATACATCACAGCCCAGACCTCTAACTACAGACACCTAACTTAACCTCCGACACGGTTTATATTTAACATTATACATTACATTCAATAGTGTTACAACAGCTACGGAAATTACTATGAACTTTAAATTACAAGGTAGTTGTTACCATTGTCTAAATACCAACGGTTATATGTCGGCGTAATGGCGGCGAAATGGGCCGCAGCGTAACGTGCGCGTAAACGTAATGATGTGAGTGATGTTAGGGCATTGTGGCATTAGGGCTGTTTTATGAATTTAAAATAAATAAATGCAACTAAACTGCTGGGTTTAGGTCTCTTACTGACTGGAGAAAGTCCAAGAGACCTCAATATTGCTTGATTGGTAAGACACAAAATTACAGAGAACAAATTCATGGCTAAGCTTCAAACCTAAAGCCTGCGATAAGCTTTGCCGGTCCATAGGATGACCTATCCGATTATGAATGACAACTAGACACGTGGAACCGAAAAGATCAGAAAGATGGAAGTGCTAATAAATTTTGGACAGTAATAGACCGGTCACCCATCCAACTTTGGAATGCACCGGATTACGTAGTTTTATAACAGTTGCGATATAGATGTACAAATTCGGTGATTCACAAAACCTATATTGGATGGCGAAAAATGAATCTCCCATCACCCTCGTATGCTTCACCCATAAGGCCCAGATTCAAATCTTGAATTAAGTTCTAATAAGATAGTTATTCTTTATGATATTCTTCTATTGCAAAAACCTTGTTTTGACGCGATTATTACACAAATATGAACATTGAATAATAACGCGGCAATATTATAGTATTGACGGACAAAGTCGCCGGCACAAATAGTGAAATAAATCCTAATAATAATACCCTTTTAACCAGCGCTTAATCCGAATATGTTGTGTTACACAATAAATTAAAGTTAACGTAACCTTTACGATCGAATTGCGAATTGTATTATCAAAGGAATGGTTATCAGCAAGTGTCTCGTGATAAGATATTGAGCTTTATTAATTGAACCGCAAATGGCTAGAATAGTATAATGAAATTATTTCTGAACGATTAATTACTTGGTAAGTAAAAACAATATTGTTTTGTTAAGAAATGAAAAATTATTTTAAACTGTTTCTTGTCACGCGGTTTTAGATCCGCCTGCATGTGTCAACTGCATGCGTGAAATAACCCACTGCAGTCTCTTCCCGTCCCGCGTGCATTAATGTACTCATACATGAGTGAAAATACAACGAAATGATTTTAGTGGCATGCATGCGGGATAATACCCGCGTACCGCGTGACAGGAAAATGGTGAAAAGTTTAGAATATGTCATAAACTTAATCCAACGCTGTATATAGAAGCGTTCCACCTTAAGCCGATCCACAGGACTATCACATGTTAGTAATAATATTATAATAATCAACTTTAACCAATTTTTGCCCACTAAAATTAGAAATTTACAATTATTACATAGAAAAAATATGAAATTCAAAACATTCATAGTAAAAATTGATTAATATATGTAAAACACAATCCATCTTAGTAACCCGTAAAAATAGCATATCAAAATCTACGACTTATATCAAAATCTACGACTTTATAGGAAAGCAAAATTCTGCAATGTTGTGTTACTCTGACTTCCCAAAACTGGAAATATATACAAAATAAGACAAAATATAACTAAATTTATATTTCGATTTAGTTAGCGGTAGCCATAAGGTCCACAGGTCACGACACAGCATATACCACGTAGTTACATTGCATACGTGCACGTACATACACTCGTATTAACATTACATATCATTATTATTTTAAGTGGAAGCGTGTTCCCCGCGGCTTGTAGATCGCCACTGATTAGAGTTAGGCAATGTTGGCTACGGTTAAGTTGGATGAGTGTACTGGTGGCTGTTTCGTGCGCTTCCGTTTGCTACTAATGGTCACCCATCCAAGACCTGACCGCGCCTGATGTTGCTTAACTTTTTAGATCTTCTCTAAAACGGAAATATGTGCGCTCCACAAAATAAATATATTTAATAATAAAATATACTCTCCCCTGTTAATCTATAAAAAGAGGATCTTTATTCAATATTCCTAGATACATTGTATGAGAATATGGAAATTTAATATCAACTCCATATAATTACAACATAGTATCGGACACGAAGTCTCAACGACATCCGATCTCAGAAAAACTGCCCCATACTATATTATTTACCAACAATTTTCTACTTCAATCTTTGCATACGTTATGAGTTAGTAATTAAATCTCGGGTCTGTTTTTGAACTTGTCGGATCGTAAGCGAGAGGATATAAGCGGTATCATGCGAATGAGTATTTTCTTCGTAGATATTTTTATACAATTGCCGTAGCATGCTAGCTTGTTCTTCAGTAGACTTGTTGATGTTAAGTAAACACTGCCGCTCATGGACTACTAAAATCAGATGCAATTAAGAAAGCAGTCCTATGAGATAGGTTAAACAGGTAGGTATGTTTTCCCTGAACACTAAGATGGGACACCTCCTGTACCTTATAGTAGGAGAGCCCACGATGCTGAATGTGTACAAACTCGAGCGTCATTGGGGCCTATACGATTGTGTAGATTAGACGTTAGAATGAAGAAAAGGTTTTAGATTCAGCGGGGAGTTTCTTATACTGATTTGAAAAAAAATAGTATGATAATGTATGAAGATGAATGTATTTTCCTTAGAAATATTATTAAGCTTTGCAAATCAAAACAAAGTTACTACTATCTATAAGGGAGCTAACACAGTGCGGGATAGTGAGCTGTCACACCAGCGACACTTCAGGTCGTCAACAGTCGCCAAAACACAGTTAAATACAAAAACACCACACATTCAGAAATCAATCAATTTTATCTTGTTTATTACTGTATCACTTTGTGAAAATCCTTCCTCCACTGAATCCTTTGCGAAAAAAGATAAGTGTTAGACCACGTTAGTTAGACAGTGTTAGTCTTATAAATAAATATTGAGTGTATAGTTTAAGGATACAACATATTTTGCCTGACGGAAACTTTTTAAAATATGGTCTTAATATCATAATGTCGTAAACTGCGCAACACTAGCGATTATGTCTCAAATTTATTTGACACTTAAAGTATATCAATATTGTTGGCATTATGTATGGACAATGTATGAAAGTGCTTAAAACAAACGACATCAGAAAATTATTGATCGTAAAAGCAAGCGCTATATATTGTTTAGTAGCGTACGAAAGTGCAGTCCATCTTACCTTAAATGGCCACTTCAATAATATGTGTAGTTAAGACACTTCTTACACATATACATTACGAGCTTTTGCCCGCGGCTTCGCTCGCGTTACGAAGTAATATTTTCATCCCCCATTTTATCCCCTTGGGGGTAGAATTGATCAAAATCCTTTCTTAGCGGATGCCTACGTCATAACATCTACCTGCATGCCAAATTTCAGCCCGATCCGTCCAGTGGTTTGGGCTGTGCGTTGATAGATCACTACGTCAGTCACCTTTGAGTTATATATATTTAAAAATGGACTAGCTGACCCGGAAAACTTTGTACCACCTCAAAATCTATTTATCAAATATATTTCATATCATTATAAAATATAGCCTATGTTACTCGTGGATAATGGAGCTTTCGAATGGTGAAAGAATTTTTAAAATCGATCCAGTAGTTTTTGAGCCTATTCATTACAACCAAACAAACAAAGAAATTTTTCCTCTTTATAATATTAGTGTAGAAGTGTAGATTAAGATTATCTGTAACGTGAATAAAGTAGAAATCTAAAACATTTCACTGAAAACTATGTAGGTATATCTGATAAACTGTAAATTAAAAGATATATATAAAATTCTGCTAATGTAAGTATGAGAATAATGATAGGAGTATAAACATTATGAATTACTTCATGTGTGTGTATGTGTGTATGTGTGTTTGTGCATTTATGTGAGTAATCTATCTGTTACGTACATGGATATCGACTGAGTAATCGTTATAAAATCAAAAAACCCGATTGCTTAAAATGTGCCTACGTCACTCCCACAGTTTAGATGAATACAATGACTTCATATTAGGGGTGTGCGAATAATTCGAACTTACGAATTATTCGTTCCGAATCGAATATTAATATTCGATTCGAAACTCGAATCGAATAATTCGAAAATTCGAATTATTCGATTCGCATGCATGTATGTTATGTTATGTTATATGTATGTTATGTTATAGCATGTATGTATGTTTCATTCTTTGGCAACTCATAGTCTAAACAGTTTGACGGATTTTAACATATGAAGTAGGGGTGTGCGAATATCGTTCGAATCGAATCGAATCGAATATCAATATTCGATTCGAAATTCGAATCGAATAATTCGAATTTTCGAATTATTCGAAATTCTTCGAATAATTCGAAAAATTTCGAATAATTCGAAAATTCGAATTATTCGAAAGTTCCCGAATAATTCGAAAAATTTCGAATTATTCGAAATTTTTCGAATTATTCGAAATTTTTCGAATTATTCGAAATTTTTCGAATTATTCGAAGAATTTCGAATAATTCGAAAATTCGAATTATTCGATTCGAATTTCGAATCGAATATTGATATTCGATTCGATTCGATTCGAACGATATTCGCACACCCCTACTTCATATGTTAAAATCCGTCAAACTGTTTAGACTATGAGTTGCCAAAGAATGAAACATACATACATGCTTCGCTATCTGGTAAAAAATGGAGATCCATATTCGTATCCTTAGATCTATTGACTAATGATTCGTATTCATTTTTTTAGAATACAGGAGTAGCAGACGAGCATGCAGTCCACCTGACGGTAAGTGGCTATTGCCGCCTATGGACATCTAATGGTAATCAACCCCAGATAGGATTGGATATTCGTACCTGAGGTCAGCCACAGATGTGCCGCTACCCTTGAGGACTAACTAACCAGAACACAGCAGCGCTTAATCTGTTGTTATTATTCAGAAATAGGTGTCGTGGTGGTGCCGCAGGAGTCGAACCACAAAGGGTTCTACCTTCAAAATCCGCGGATATATCTTTTATAATCCAGCACATCACTACTAGTCATATGACAGTTACCTTTATAAGAAGTATTTCCTTATATTTCAAAGTTTAACATGAAGTAGGTGGTGAATGTATGATTAACCAATTACCCCGTGTACATAATATACCAATTAACTTGTACACGTTTAACGCGTGTAATTTTAAAATTTTAATCTGTATTTACTTAGCCTAGTTGCATAGTATCTGTATTATCTAATACCTCCTGTAATACTGTTATGAGGCATGACACTTCCATTTGACACTTTCTACTTACGCCTCGCTCTAGAATTGCCTTTTGCAAGTGCACACAGATAAATAAACAAAACCCAGACCTAGATTAGGGATGTTAAAACATAATCGATTATTATTTTCTTATAATCGATTTTTATAATAGCATTAATATTTTTTTTAGAAATCATATTGATTTCCAGATCTTGAAACTTAACACTTAGTACAATCTAACCCCCACACACAGATTTACCTATATTGTGGGTGCTAACTACACACAAAATTAGATAAACTTGAACAGAAATTCGAAGATTACCCTAAAAATATTATTTTTCAGACATGCAGAAGATTGTGGTTTCGATCCTTGACACAAGCGATTTAACTAATGAATTTAATATTTATATTATTGGTATAAGAATTAGGGTACTCTTCGAAGTCCACGGCGAATCCTACATGGGGCTATGCGTAAAGGGGTTATTTATTTCCGAAACAATAGTTATATGTATACATATCACAAGCAATAGAAACATGAATAATAATACACCATACAATATAAAATACACCCTTATATAACCCTTTTCGAAATATCACATCCAAAACGACCTAAAATATTATATTCTATTCATTTCAATGGAAGAAAAAGAGGCTATCTAGGCATATATCTGTATTAAGCAATTAAACAAACGTAAGTTATTTCGCCAGGCGCGGACAGATATGTGTGCACGCGCATTCAACTAAACGCAAATTAACAAGCGCGTGCGAGGTCGGCCTGGAGTTTTGAAATCGGGCATTAAGATTATATATGGGATAATTTCAACACTATCATTACAATATATCATTACTTGCACTGAACGTGCGTGTTAAGACAGATTATAAAGGTAAATATGAAATAGAAATGCGTGAATGTATAACAGGTATTTTGAATAATCCTTATTTTGAAGGTAGAACCCTTTGTGGTTCGACTCCGGCGGCACCACCGACACACCTATTTCTACCTAATAACAGCAGTGTTAGATGCTGTTGTGTTCCGTTTTGAAGGGTGTGGTAAAGGAGACAGACTATTCCGAGGCGTTCCAACTTAGTCCTCAGGGGTAACAGCGCATCTGTGGCCGACCTCAGGTAGGAACATCTAATCCTATCTGGGGTTGATTACAAATGTCCACTTACCATCAGGTGGACTGCATGCTCGTCTGCGCCTATTTATTTTATTAATATTTGAGCGATTCCTAGCAGTTTACTACAGCCTACAATCTACAGCCTACAGCTACCATTTACCACTTTTTTACCATAAGTCCTTTTAACCTACCCTACTCTAGTATACTTGACTACAAAAAAAAGGGTCTTAAAAGCTTTTAAAAACAGTTATGCATGTCGAAAATTATAAATAAATACTCGTAGATACGGCTAAAATAACAGGTCCTAAATAATTATTAAAAATTAAACACACTAAACTTTAAACCCAAATTATGATGTAATAACAATCAATATAATTGAGCAATAAATTTCATCCCATTTTATTTCACATTTATATGCAACGATTTAACTTAAATAAAATATCGTCATGTATCGTGAAATGTCTCCATCACGATTTAATAATTTCATTTCAATATGAACAACCATTGCGTTGATCTCTTATAAGCCAAAAACTTTACTGTACACTCAATAAACGCCATAAACGCTTAGGGCCCATGTACGGGGCCCCCAACTTCTGGAGGGCAGAAAGTCCAATGTATGTATTCAATTGCAAATAGCAAAATGTCCGTATTAGTATGATTTAGATATCTTTACGTTATTAATTAATTTTACAATACAATTTTAAAGCTTTTACGTTTGAGTGTATTTGTACTAAAATACAAATTGAAATCTACTGATATCGAATATTATTTTAGGCTATTTTTCTTAGTTGTTAATGTTCCCTGGGGCCCCAATGCTTATATGCACGAGGGCCCCGGTATTTTCAACCGGCCTTTATAACAGTTATTAAACCAATATATTCAAAACTTTAAACGGGCTTTGATTTCACCGCAATCAGGAGTTTTCACCGCGTCGCCCGATGACCTGCATAACAACAACCTGCATAAACAAGACTGTGTGATAGAGAGTGCGCCCATCGTTTAAGTATCGCATATTCTTATTCTAAATTATTACTGTTCACCGGGGCCCCTTATTGTACTCAAGGGCCCTTTAAGAGGATCCTATGTAAAGTAGTAATTAAACTAACATATTCAGAGCTTTACAGTTAGTTAGACAGCCTACTTCGAAGTGGGAAGCAGGCTTTGATTTCACCGCAATCAGGAGTTTTCACCGCGTCGCCCGCGGGCCCGCATAAACAAGACTACGTGTGATAGAGAGTGCGTCCATCGTTTAAGTATCGCATACCCTTATTCTTAATTATTACTGTTCACCGGGGCCCCTTTTTGTACTCAAGGGCCCCATTCAAGAGGACCCTATGTAAAGTAGTAATTAAACTAACATATTCAGAGCTTTACAGTTAGCTAGACATCCTAGTTCTTGAAGTGGGAAAGAGGCTTTGATTTCACCGCAATCAAGAGTTTTCACCGCGTCACCCGCGGTCCCGCATAATCAAGACTACGTGTGATGGACAGTGCGTTCATCGTTTAAGTATCGCATATTCTTATTCTTAATTATTCACCGGGGCCCCTTTTTTACTCAAGGGCCCCTTCAAGAAGATCCTATGTAAAGTAGTAATTAAAGTAACATATTCAGAGCTTTACAGTTAGTTAGAAGGCCTACTTCGAAGTGGGAAGCAGGCTTTGATTTCACCGCAATCAGGAGTTTTCACCGCGTCGCCCGCGGGCCCGCATAAACAAGACTACGTGTGATAGAGAGTGCGTCCATCGTTTAAGTATCGCATATTCTTAAATCTCAGCGTATCTTTATCATTTATCGCGAAACTGGCTCTGACCGCTACCGGAATATGAGCGTGGAACGACGTGATCTTCGTCTTCCGGGCAGGTGTCGGCAACATTTTAGAGCATATAATTATTATAATAATTTTTTTTGTTCTAAATTTGAAACGGAAAAGGGGGGGGGATATTGTAAGGCTTACTTGCTTATTGGTGACTTTGTTAATAAAATACAGTTTTGGATAAATTTTAAAATCTTTTTAATACTTTTCATTCGTATAATACTCATGACTAGAAGTTTTTTAGACATTTATTAATTCTACTTTAAACATAAATATCACAACAACATCTGGTATACAAATTGTACGAACAAAAGTCATAAATATAAAGCCAGAAGCAAGATAAAACACAAAAGTAACAGGTCTGTACACAACACGGTTGATTGTGATCCACTGGTCCATTAATTCATTCACGCTAGTTCTCGGCGCGGCCGCGATTGTCCGGAGGGCGCCACCGGCGGCCCACTAATAAGCTGCGCCTGCGCACCCGCTTGGCACACATTCGCTCCCTTTATTAGCAATTCTGATATGCGAAAGCGATATTGTGGTCACATAAGTGGAACTTAGCCCAGCGCACCGTTTCATTTTATCACCCAGATATTATTACTGATAGGGCCCTAATAGAATGTTGGAATTACGAAGCGATAAACTGTTATTGGCCACATAAAATCGGCTGACGTAATAAGCTGTGAGTTTCATATATTTGTCTGACAAATCGGCCATTTTGTGCGGATTATGGCCGCTGGACTCATTTGCATATGCGATTTTGAATCTATTGAGAAATTCCATCTATGTAAAGTTTGACTTTAGTTATGTTAGTGGGCTATCAATTCGCACTGTCTCAGCTCTTTCAATGCAAAGCAGGAATAAAATTTAGCTGCATATGTCGTGAATGCTAAGTCGTGCGAGCTTAAACTGAACGCAATACATGTGTCAATTGAAGCTTATTTAAATACTAGTTTTCGTATGCAAGTATGCTTGCGTTTTACGGTTGATGGTACTTTAATGAATTTGATTCCTTAACTGTTTAATATTTTACTCATAACTTAGTTTCTATTTAATATAAAACGATAAGTGGTTGCAACCTAATTTTACTGCTACATACGAGAGTCTCCTCACGACTGGGGAAGGCTTATATTTATTGCTTTATGGATTAATGAAGTTGTGCAATATATATGAAATTAAAACATGTATGTTATGAGCTGAAAGTATTTTCGAGACGAGCATCTATATACAATCCAAGATAGATTGGAACACCATACTACACAAGTATGTCTCCTTTACCACACTTTTCAAACCAGAACACAGTAACGCTTAACACTTTTATTATAAGGCAGAAACAAGTGTGGTGGTGGTGCCGCCTGAATCGAACCATAAATACTATTTTAAGGTCATAAATACTATTAGGTTAAAACCAACTGTTAGCTACCTCAGCAGCGTTTGCGTCGCGGATTCTAATTTAGATCGAAAAGCGAAATAATTAGACGGACAGCCGCCATCACGCTCCGATCAATAATAAGATAAGCATATATTAATGTGCGTGCATCCTACACCTGACACAGACGCACATAAACGTTACATAGTATAAGCATATGTTAACTCTATCCGGGATTTTGTAATTAATGATAAGTATAACTATTAACTGTGATTTTCTAATGAAGCCGTAGTCATTAGTAATCGGACATAGGATCTACTAGCAACTAAGATTGAAGAACTTATCTTCTTACTACTCAAACTCATCAACTCACTCATCGACTACACCAAATTGGCTGATTCTTTTTTTTATGTGTTCCCTATTGTGAGGACGAGGTATTTATATAAGAATAGTTATAAAAAATTAGCTATTTTTTCCACATTTAAAAAGTAAAAGAAAATAATTATTTTACGTGTAGATTTAATTATATAAAAAAGTTATAAGATTAAATCCACTTTTTCCACCTGATGTTGATTCTATAATACCTTACTTTAATAGGTCGAAGTAGCAAACGATCATGCAGTCCAGCTGATGTTAGGTGGTCACTGCCGCCCATGGTATTTTGTAACCAACTCAATATGAAACTGGTTCTACGTGAAGTTGATTACAGATGTGTTGCCACTCCTGAAGACTAAGTTAGTCCAATCGGATCCCTTACCCTTCCACCTAAACGTAAAAACTAATGTTCCTTAAATCTTCAAAATAAACCAAATTTAACCCTAACTCCATTATTCATTTCTCCGTTTATTATTCGCATATTTTAACTAGATCTATTAAATTATATAACTATAGGACAATCAGATTAACAAAAAGTTCCTGTAGCAAAATTAATTGAATATAACGAAATATTTGGACCTACTTCCATAAAA